>VWPU01011639.1:0-131602 GCA_013398955.1 Callaeas wilsoni | reverse complement strand
CCGCCCGCGGCCCCGCCGCCCCGCGCAGCCCGGCGCTCCCCCGGCCGTACCTTGATGGGCTTGGTGTCGGGGAGCAGGCTGCGGCCGTGCATCTCCTCCATGGCCCGGCAGGCCTGCGAGCTGCGGGCGAACTTGATGAAGGCGATGCCGCGGGACTCGTTGGTGCGCCTGTCCCGCAGGAGCCAGATGTTCTGGATGTCCCCGAAGGGGGAGAAACGCTCCCGGATCAGCGCCTCGCCGGTGTCCTTGCCCAGCACCACGAAGACGCGGCTGTTGGGCGGCTCGTCCAGGCACTCGGCCGAGAGGCGGATGCCGCTGCCCTCCTCCATGGCGGGGCCGCCGAGCGCCGCAGGCTCCTCCGGGAGGCCAGCAGGGAAGTGCGGCAGCGCCTTTTCCGCCGCGGAGGCAGCGCGCCCGCCCCTTCCGCCGCCGCTTCCCCGCGCCGCCCGCTGCCCGCCCCCGAGCGCCCGCCCCGCGCGGGGCCGCCATGCAGGGATGCGGGGATGCAGGGATGCGGGGCTGCAGGGATGCAGGGATGCGGGGATGCAGGGATGCGGAGATGCAGGGATGCGGGGATGCAGGGATGGAGGGCGGGCGGGCGGCGCGCATTCTTCCTGTTATTTTTCACAAGCAAATTAAAAATGCAGAAATCCCCCCTCTCTTTCACATAAGCAGATGCAGTTGTCTAGTTGAAGGACGTGATAACGTTTGCTATTTTTTGCATAGATCTAAACGGGTTGTGTTGAAAAAAGTAACATGGTCTCTATTCAGAAATATTCTTAGTGCCACGCTGTTGGAAAAAATGGAAAGCACAAGACAGGACCAAATCTTTAGGGTTTATTTGGCTGTACAACAGGACAAGCTGCAGCATTTTCATACTCGGATCCAAACAAAAACAAAGACAAAACTAAGAAGTGACATAAATAAGGTGCAGTATTGGAGGGAACATACATTTAAAAAGTTTTTCTTTAGAGGTATGATAGAAAGCCTCACGAGGCTTTACTATCACAGCTGTCGACTTTGCATTACTGCAGATGAATTTGAACTACAGTTCCACAGAAATGGAAATCCTCATTCCCTGTATTAAAATATTGGTACGATTTCCAATACTCAGTACACCAGGTCAGAAGGTTTATAGCTTTCCCAGAACGCTGTAGTGCCACTGGGCAGATTTTAATTTCTGTTTCTGGAGAGGTTTTAGATTTTGTTGGCTGGTCACTACCCTCTACTGGCATCGTGGGGTGCTGCAGTTGTTTTGCTTGACTATATACCGTCCCCTACTAGTACGCTATGACTTTTGTTTTTTCTTGTGCTTTTCACAAAGACAGTCTTGAAAAGCAGTAGAACATCTAAAAGGGAAAGTATTCTGTGTGAGTTTCATCGGTTTCATTTATATTATTTGAATATAAATATTATTAATTGAATCAAGCTATTAATCACAAATATGGCCCTGTGTCCTGTGGTTTGGGTTTTTTCCCCTGGTTATTAAAGTGCTTTAGAATTGTATGACTTTTATTTTTCTGTGATTTCTAGGAAACTTTTTGTGACATTCACTTTATACTGGAATTTCCTTCAACATATCATCAACATATAGTAATTACTTTTTCCCATTAAAATTGTGGTGAACAAATCATACAGATGTTAGTACAAGTTTTTAAAAGAAAGCAAAGTGATATCCAAATTCGCTTTAGACCATGGGGAGAGTCAGCCCTGGAGGACAGAAGAGAAATGTGAACATGTCATTACAGGTATTGCAGTGGTCTTCAGTACAAGAGCAGGCTTCTGTTGAAAGAGACAGGTTTTAGCAGGTTTGGAAGGCAACAATAATGGTTTTTCAACTTCTGTCAAGAGATTCCAGGAACTGGCTATTGACAACCCTTTTTCTAATGCCCTTCAATAGAGCACAGCATTGAGGACTTTCATGTCAATCTCATGCTCATTTAAAAAAAACTGTATGAAATTAAATTTGGATTTTCTGGATATTGGAATTACAAAGATATTCACACAGTTTAGAAGTAGTAAGTAGTTGTATATTAAATGATGCAAAGAACTGCAACACTCCATGATGCAAAAAGGGTTTCTATTTTACGTATTAAAGTGACACAAAGACAAAGTATAGCTTGTGCATTTTACATTACACATCATCTATGCTCCCATTCTCCTGGATTCTACTAGACTACTTCCCCCTTTCAGACTGTTTAGAGTAATAAATCATCTCCCCAAATGACTAAGTTTTCTCAAGTGGTTTTCCCAATTGCATTTTGAGGAGTGCTATTCCACTGCCTTTCTGAACAGAGAAACACACTTCACATGAGGAATGCACTGACATTTCTCCTTGTGATTCTTTTAGGGCATCTGAAGGCATTTCTGTATGTTGGACCCAAGAAAACCAGGTGCAACTGGCTAAAGCCTGCACTGCTGTCTGAGTTGGCATTGTGCATCCCTGCTGACGAAAGGTGCATCATACCTCAGGTGCATCAGATGTAAGCTGTCTGTACCTCATTGCAGCATACCTATAAAATTACAAAGGCAGCAAAATCCCATGGCATTGACAAAATCCATTTTCCTATTTCTGCCCTCCCACAAAAGGCTGAAGCTAATCTATCTCAGGGCAACACATGAGGCTGTGGCCCAGTGTACAATGTGCTTGTTTAACTTGCCCTGCAAACAGAGCAGAGACCCCAGTTTTCTCCTAACATCCATCAATGCACACCAGGCCAGGCTTCTGAACCAGGTTTTATCCTGACAGCATGTCCAAAGCCTGTGCAAGTTACAGAACAGTGTGATGATCAAACCAGTGTGATCATCTTTGTCACGTTTCATCTTTACACAGATTTCAGGTTCCACAGTTCTTTACAATTAAACTGTTGCAGTAAATTTTTCGCTATGTATTTCATGCAATAGAAACAACTACAGTTTTACTTTCTTCAGTTTTGACTGCTGTTTGAGAGATTGTCAATATGCAGATTTCTGATGTAATCAAATCCTATGCATAAAATCCCAGCAAATAGACTAAAGATACTGCAAGACTTGAAGGACCCAGTTTATACCTAGGCTTACAGAAACACTAAGCTGCTTTAAGTGTTTACATATAGAACTGATACACAGTAGCCATTTTGTAGTAAACACTGATGTGCGTGCTCAAACCAAACCTTACCACACTGAGATGGTAAAAGTCATTTGCATACAATTATTTCGTACTGTGAAAAACAAAGTTCACTTTCATGTTAGGATTTAAAAGTTTTAATAAAGAGACAATAAGGGACAAAAACAATAAAGCAAAAAAACAGCGCTGGGTATCCTTGGCACTCAGCCAAGAGCACACCTGCTATTGCGAGGACACCCTTGATACACTTTACTATTGTATCAGCAGAATGCATATTCATAAACAATTATGCATATTCATATTAGTTTACATTTTCCAGGAACTGTTTTGCATGACTCCTCCTTGGGTCCGCCTTTTTAGAGCATGCGCATTCCTTGACTGTGGCTTTAGTCCGTTCTTGTTATCTCCTCCAGCTTGGGTTTTGGCCCATGGTGTTTGCAGACGGTGATTGCTGATAGTTGTAAGTCAGTAGCAGTNACACGTTCACTGGATGTTACCCAGCTAAGGAGACAGTTTAATTGCTATAACTATATCGTCTATTTTACTACTATTAATAACAGAAATAAAGGCATTAACTAAAAAACCTATATCCTTATAATAAAACTATTTTAACATTACACATATAACATCCTTTAATATTTGCGGAAAGCCAATATTATAATATGTATTTATAACAGCACCCAAGGTCCTTGCTTGAGAGCTGGAAGTATGCGCCGGGCTGTCCTCCAGCAGCTCATGCGATCTCTTTGTGCAAGGGGAGTGTTTGTGCCAGCGCTGCAAAACCGCAAATGCATCTCGGGCTCGGGGCAGCACCGCCGGGGGCGGCACAGAGGCAGCCCGGGGGGGCGAGGGGACCCCGGGAGCGCGGCCTCCCGGGAGCGCGGCCGCCACCGGCGCTGTGACAGCGGCGGCTCAGCCCGAGGGGCTGCGCCCGCCGCCGCCTGTGAAACCCCTTTGCGTCACAGCTCCGGCAGCGCGCTCGGAAACGCTTACAGAGCCTTGCCCTCGCCGAGAAACGCTGCCTTGTCATTCCCGAGCTACCTGTATGGAAAGAGCTCGGCTTCTTTAGAGGCGTGAGCAGCTCGAGGACGACCCCCTAGAATGTGTCCTCCGACCTCCCTGCTTTCCGCCCGCAGCCCACTCGCCGCGGGTTCTGCAGCCGGGCGCCCTCCGCAAGTCGGGCGGGGCACGGTGCGGCGGCCGGGAGCGACCCTTCCCCGCCGCCGCGCATCGCCCAGGGCCGGGCTGGCTCCTGGCTCCCTCCTCCGCGCCCCGGGCGCCGGGGGCTGCTGCCGGGGGCTGCGCCCCCCGCCCAGCTGCCCGCTCTCCTGCGCGCCGCCCCCGCTGCCCTATCGCCCATGTGTGCCGGCGGCGGCGGGGTTTCTCAATGGAGAGCCCGTACTCCTGCGGCAGCATCCCTGCGCAGTGGGGAGAGCCAGAGAGCTGTATGAAACCCCGCCGAGAGCGGGGGGCAAGCACGGGGCCCTGCCGCCACGAAGGCCCGAGACCCGCGGCGGCGAGGGAACTGCTGCTCAGCCCGCAACAGCGCGGGCACCGAGACTGGGAGCCGAAATCCTTTGTCTGTGGCTTCGTAAGCAGTCTCCGAGCTGCACAAGCCGAAGCACCTGCACGGAGCCCCTGAGGGTCACCCCTACTGCCGCGAGAGACGCGGCGGTGCTCCGGGACACATGCGTAGCCCTTCCTCCCCTCCTGGCACCCGCGCACCAGCCTGCGCTATCGACACTTGTCCCAAAAGTGCTCCTCTCCTTGCAAGCACTGCCCGCACCCCGCTCCGTAAGGGGCTGCTGCAGGGACAAGGTCCCCGGCAGGTCGGAATCTCGTTTGATTGAGGATTTGCCCGTGTGTTTTCCCAGCCACCCGAACTCCCATTCATGAATTTCTGGAGCCGCCTTCATTCAGGCTTTCGTGAGCGCATGAAAAACATTTTCACGTGTTAAGATCCATGACTGTTTTTTCAATCGCTTATGCGTAGGCATTGATTTAGTAATGAAAAGTGCTCCACGTGCACATAAAAATAACCCCTGTCCGTCTGCCGGCGGTGGATGCAGTCGGTTTCCGTCTGGCAGCCGGTGATGCCCGAGCGGACACCCAGGAGCGCCTGGGCGCGCCCGCTCCCGCCGAGCTGCCCAGGGGGACAGTGGCTTGCGGCAGAAAGCCGTGAGCGGCTCCGGGCGGGCAGAGCCCGCTGTGCCCCTCACACCCCGCGGGAGCCGTGCGCGCCCGGCAGAGTCGGGGCTCCGCACGGGTGAGACTATACGCAAATCAGCTCAGTTATTCAAGAAACGGAATGCCCTCAGGATTCTTGGAAGGGCTCCGTTTTTCTACCTGTCTCCTGAAGTACTAAAGCAGCTCAGATAATGGTATAAATGACAGCTCTTTAACGGGAGCGCTCGCATTACCTCCCGCCGCCTCTCCCGCGGACCGCGGCGGGAGCCGCGGCGGGGTTCGTCCCTTCCCCGAACGCGCATCACAGACAAAAGGCCCCTCCCTTTCCCCCCGCACACTCCCCCGATGTTGTTGAATGAAGCTCCCTAGCACAGCTCCCCACTGCCGGGGGTCCTCCCGCCGGGTGACCCGGCGCGCTCCCCCCGCCCTGCCGAGGCGTCTGCTGCCAGGCGGGCGGCAGTGCCCCCCCACCCGCAGCGGGGTTTGCCAGCGCTCCCGCCAGCCCTCCCTCCTCCCCGCCTGCCCCCCCGCTCGGCTCACGCGTCCTCCCCTCCCTCCTTCTCAGTGGTCTGCCGGCTGGCTTACGCAGGAGCCGCCGCCAGCACTGACAGCACTTGGCAGAAGGGGTTTGCCCGAGCGCTCCCGGAGCATCTCCAGAGGCGCGGCGGCACCGCCTGCCCGACTCACCAGGGGAGCGGCCCAGAACCGGGAACCAAGGCCAGAGCTGGAGAAACGCTGAAAACCGGGAAGCGCAAGAAAATACCTAGAAAAATACTACTAATAATACTACTAATAATAAAGAGTGGTGGGTAGGAAAAGGAGGTCGCGGGGGAAGGCAGAAGGCGACAAGAGGGCGCGCCGCTGAGGAGGGGCCCGGGCAAGGGGCAGAAGCGGCCCCTTGCCGGGGCTGCCGGAATCCCCCGTGCCCCGGGGCGGCCGTCGGGGCGGCAGCAGCAGCACGTGGCGGCGGCGGGGCATGGCCAGCGCGGGAGCTCCCGCGGCCTGAGCCGCCCCCGCCGCCGGCACCATGGCAGCCGCCGGCGATGCCGGCCTCGACGTGGCGGCGGTGGAAAGTTTCCTAGAGAGGCACCCAGAGCTGGTGGAGAAGTGGCTGCAGAGGAAGAACTCGTTCCCTAAAGCGGCTGCCGTCCCCGCCGCCCCCGCTGCCGGCCCGTCGGAGGAGCGGCGGAGCAGCGACAGCCCCTGCGGCAGCTGGGGGAGCGCGGGTGGCCCCGGCGGTCCCGGCCCCGGTCCCGGCCCCGGGGGGCTGCAGCGGCGAGCGTCCCAGAAGGAGCTGCGGAAGAGCTTCGCTCGCTCCAAAGCTATCCACGTCAACCTCACCTACGACGAGCATGTGCACGCCCGGGCGCAGGAGCCGCTGAGCAGCGTGCGGCGGCGGGCGCTGCTGCGGAAGGCCAGCTCCTTGCCCCCCACCACCGCCCACATCCTCAGCGCCCTGCTGGAGTCCCGCGTCAGCCTGCCCCAGTACCCCCCCACCGCCCTGGACTACAAGCGCTACCTCAAGGAGCACAACGAGCGCCAGTTCTTCCTGGAACTGGTCAAGGACATCTCTAATGACCTGGACCTCACCAGCCTCAGCTACAAGATCCTCATCTTCGTCTGCCTTATGGTGGACGCGGACCGGGGATCCCTGTTCCTCGTGGAGGGCACCTCCGCCGGCAAGAAGACCCTGGTGTCCAAGTTCTTCGACGTGCACGCCGGCACTCCGCTGCTGCCCTGCGGCTCCACCGAGGACAGCAACGAGGTGCAGGTGCCCTGGGGCAAGGGCATCATCGGCTACGTGGCGGAGCACGGAGAGACGGTCAACATTCCCGACGCCTACCAGGTAGGAGCCGGGCAGGCTCCCCCGACGCGCGGCGGCGGAGGCGCGGAGCGAGGAGCCCCGCATCGCCTGGCACTGCCTCCCCGGGGCGTCCCTCCCCGCCGCCAGCCTCTCCCGGGGCCGCCCGGCCGGGAGTGCCGCGGGTGTGCGCGGGGCGAGGGCCGAGGGGGCTCCGAGGAAAGCGGGAGGGGAAGCCCCGCCTGGGTGGCCGGTGGGGCTAAAGGGGCCCCACGGTCGGCACAGCAGTGCTCTGGATTTCGCAGGAGCGATAGGCGGCCTCATGTGTTTCTAAAGCATGTTTCGGAACCGGCTGAAGAAAAGTTTTTAAAAAATGTACCAATAATAATGTTCTTAAATTTCTGTCTCAATGTTCCATAGCTCTCCGCTGCTGAAAAAAATCTCATTGCTTTCAAAAGAGCATGTATTTTCACCTTTTCATATGCCCACTCAGCCCACATGGTATGTGTTTTCAAACCTGTTCCTAGTAGTGATATAGCCAGTGTCCTGTTATTCTCCAACAAAGACTTCCCCCACCTTTTACTTCTTTAGAGGCTTCAGTGTGAATTGGGAAAATGTAGTTCTGGCTTCAAGGCAGACATTGGCCCCTGGCTTCAGCAGGGACAGACGAGCCCTTGCCCGAATGTGTCAATGTAGAACAGAGCCTTCAGTTTCCTGGCTTGAAATTTACCTCTCTTTCGGTGAGGGTCTGTTTCTAGTGTTTATTTGTGTAAGACACTATCAGCAATCGGAGGTCCTTGAGAAAATGAAGAACCACAAAGTGACACGTTTTCTCAGTTAGGGTCTTGGAAAGCTTTAGAAAGGTGGGAGATGTATGTCTTGGAGAATTTTAGTAGTACTCATTGCCCAGTGTCTTATTTTATTCTACACTAATAACAAAAACAATAAATATTAAAAAACTGATGATGCTTTACAGCAGACTACAAGGAAAAAACTTGAAAAATAAGATTTGGTTATTTTTGGTTTTTAAATACAGAAGAAAAATAACCAGGGTATATGTATTTGGGGCTGAATATTTACTTATTTATTTGGCAAGCAGTATTTGAAAAATACTAAGCACGTCACAGATCCAGACTGACAGAGGTTCCCAACCCACAGATTTCAAAGAGAATGGTAAAAATGCTCAGATTAAAATGAGTATTGGATCATCTTTGAAAAAAAGTTCAACTGGCTTTCTTCATTTTTTCCCCCCCTTTCAGCATTATGCACTTTTTCTTGCAATCTGATTTTGTTACTTTCACTTGTAAAACTGTGCAATTCTTAGAATATCTGCTGTTGTAGGTGAAGCAGTATGTTCTCAATAGTCCCAACTTGCTAAACAGGTAAAGGATATCTGACTTTGGCGAGGAAGGAACTTGATCCCTCCTTCTAACTCTGGATAGCTCCAGCCACCCTTTTTTTTGGAGGTCAGAATGCCACTGAAAGGGCAGCATTTTCTAGTCCTAGGGACGTATATGGTTTTATTTTTTTATTCAGTGTTTGTTCACTTTGTGTTCACTTCCCTGTGAAAAAGTCCAGCTTCTTTGAACAGTTTATTTTCTGTTTCATCCACAGAAAAAAGTGAAAAGCAATCCATCCAGTTGCCATTCTCGGTGCTATTTATGTTATACTTTTGTCTGGCTCTTATTCAAAATCAATTTAAATATTATAAATAATACCATTCATTGTATCTTTAAGCCATAAGTACATTAGTTGCAGTAGATGGGCAAGTTCTAATCCAAGTCCATCCTGTAATTACATCAAATGCAACTTCCCTACTTTCTGTGGAGCTATTTCAATTGACTTTAGTGCAAATGAAACTTAAAACCTCCCAACTGTAATGAAAGTTTTGCTTGATAATAAAACAGGGCCCTGCTTTCAGTTACATTTCTGAGTTAGTACAGTTTATCTTCTCAAGGATATAGATCCATTGTGCATCATCAAAAGGAGACATTTCTAATTTAATGGTATAAAGAGCTCCATGGAAGCCCAGGTACATGTGTGTGAAGAGGTGACAGCTGTTCCATTTCAGATCGTTGTAGTGCTCACAATGGAGCACTTTAAAAATTAATAAATATGATAATATTATTTTCTGCCGCTGATGATGAAAATGTTTAATCAACTGTCAGGTAAAAAAACAGCACCACAAGGAAACTCTGTCAGGTGGAGCTGAAAAAAAGGGTTAACAGCAGAGCACCATTTTTTTGTCCATTGAAGAGGCTTTCTCTACTGAACCTAACTGTTTGGCAAGAAAAGGCCTTACACAAGGTTAGAGGAACTTCTAAATTAATTTAAACTTCTTTTGCTTGTTTTTTAAATGAACAAACTTGTTTAAAAAGAGGTAAACATACTTCCATATAATCAAATAACTTGTTTACTGTGTTGGGAAATTTATTATTGTTCAACCATCTCTATTTTCTCAGAGCCTGATCAAATACCAGTTGGAATTCTACCACTGAGTACAAATTGGATTGCCTGCTTGTACTGTCAGCTACGACTGACATTAATGGTACTTCAGTGCAATCAAGATTGCATTTAAATGCTGTCGTGTCTTGTAATGTGCTCCATGCAGGCAGTCCCCCATGCCCATCAGACTGATTGTTTCAGGAAGTATTTGTATGTGACTGGTTGTGTCATTATCAGAGACTGTAGTATTTCAATCACACATTTCTTTTTCTAAAAAGAAAAATACTAAAAAATTAAATCATTAATAGGATGGGGCTTTTCCACAACCCAGGTGATTGTTACTGTTGTTGAGTGGGACTTCCAAAATCTGTTCACGTGAACAATCTTTCTTAATTCAATAAACATACATAGATACAATGTTTGGAATTAATACCACATATTGAAGACTGTATAATAATTACTTCTTTTAATACTAAACAATGACTATATAAGATCTCACAGTAATTTAATTTATGAAGTTCAGCTTTGACTGAACAAACTTCTTGGAGGCTCACAGCAACAGAGAATTTGACAAATAGTTTATGGAAAAGTTTAGATGAATGTCATTTGACTGATTGAAAAGTTGCACCATTTCATTCGTGCCATTAAAAGCTTTATTTATTACATTGCAAAGTCATTTGATGAAAGTTTATAATTTTAACAGTTTGTAACATGCATGATCTGATCTGCAAGAGTTAGCAGTACAGAGAATTTGAGAAAGGAAAGCATTTAGATACTTTCTTTGCATTTTCATTTTGGAGCCAGTCTAAAACTCTTTCTCTTGAAATTAACCCAGGTGAATTGTAAATCAAACTTTCAGTCACTCTAAGTTCTAAAATAAGGCCTTGGATGCTCCCATATGTTAATTTTGGGAAGTATTTCTGACTCCTTTCTCATATGAGAATAATGCACTATATCTTGACCACACATGTTGGAAGAATCAGTTCATACTGGCAAGGAAATTTGGGGCTGAATGTCCATTGAGGCTCCTTTTGACAGAGAATAGATGTAGCTGCCATCATCGTGTAGGAAGACTATTAAGCCTATTGCAAGTACACAGACAGAGACCATTACCTGTAGTTCTTAGAAGCTGATTACAAATTTAAGGGTTTTTGCTATTTAAAGCTGTGGATTTTTTCATGTCATCCATTCTTCTCAGAGGATGTCTATGGTGTTTAGCTGAAATTACTGATAACTTTAATTTTGTTCCATCTTTTAGAGCAGTATTTAAATAATGAACATTTTAAATGACAAATAATGTTCGCTTATTCTTATACTTTTAGCTGTGAAAAAAATAGGAAACAATTTAATAGCATCCCAAATTCTTCTAACGAGTGGAAAAAAAAATTACCCTCTAGAATAGTAAGCATATATCAGAAAGTGGTGAAAAATGTGTTCTGCCATTTTCCAATGTCAGCTGAATAAAGTTTCTGCACATCTTATGTTAAATTTGGAATTTAAAAAGTAGCTTTAAAAGACAGAAGACAAAAATGGCTTACCAGATGGATGTTTTAATAAAGCATGTAGCAAAGAAGAGAAATATTAATTGGAGTCACGCTAAGACGTGAGTTTTGTAAGTTAGAGAAAGTGCCATAAAATATGACCAGTTGTTTTTTGAAACAGCTCAAGTCTTCAAAAAGAAAATGTAACCACATCACTGCAACTGAAATCAGGGAAAGTAAGAAACAAATCGAGCTCTCTTTGGACAGGACTCTCCTGTTACCTCTTTCAAGCTTAGGCCAAATGTAACATAGTTAATGCACACACAACGCTTCACAGCAAGTTTTAAACATCCTTGAATACCTAGGCACGAGTTTTGACTTTTTCATGCCCTGCTGGTGAGCTCTGAGCATTCAGTGTCTCCTGCTGTGCCAGGACAGCATCGTGGAGTTACTGCTCAGGGGTGCAAACCTTTGAGCCTGGGAGGGCCCGCCTGGGGCTGCCTGTGGCTGCAGAAAGTCAAGAAGAGGCATGAGCCACGTTTCCTTGCACGGAGTAGCTGTTTGTCATCAGCAGTGCTCACAGCGGCTCTCTCTCAGGTTCAAAGAGCAGTTAAAGCACTGAAACCCCGGGGCCTGGGAAGTTCAGCTCTGCAGAAAGGGAAGCACTTAGTTCTACTCAGCGGCGTTGGACAGTGGCACCAACAACAGCTCTGTTCATTTCAGTGCTGACTCTTAACAAGGACAGAGGTTGCTCTTAAGAGAGCAAAGATTGTAAGATCTGGCAAGGTGGTCCAATGTGCTTTGCAGAAAAGGACACTCCAGCCCATCATGCAAAAATTTAGGAAAACTTGAAATACTAAGTACAAATCCGTAAATTGGTGAAGGGGTGTTGGAATTATCCCTGTGTCTGCAGCCCAGTGGCTGTGAACATGCCCTTCATCCTTCATGTCGTAGTGGTGCTGGCCTGGGAGAGAGGGATCTTTCTACAGGAGGCAGCTCCTGGGAAGGAAAGGCACAGAGCCCTCAGGGCAGCAGCTGAGGGCATCTCTTCACCTCCTGTCACCTCCCTCACTCCATAAGTCTTGTTCTTTGGGAGCAGTTTCTGACGGATGCGTACAACATCCTAAGACCTTCCCAAGTCACACCAGCACGACCCTCTGGAGATGCCCATCAGGGGCAGGAGCTCCTGGCTGGCACCAGGGACAGGTAGAAGGACACTTGTCCAAAGTGAAGGCTGGGTTGTTTCACGTCCCGGTGCTGCTGCTGTGGATCCCCAGGACAGACAGGGCTGTGCAGCGCAGCGTACGCTGCAGGTGGCAGCCCTCAGGTATCGTGAGCAGCCACACCTTCCCTCCGCACTTCTGTGGGCAGGTGAGGTTGTCTCCTCCACCAGGCAGGCAGTGACCTGTCCTCCAGGGTTGCTCAGTCATTACTCCGTGGATCCTCACCACCTGCTCGCTGCCCCAGGTGTGCCCACCGCGGGTGTGATGCCCAGATATTTGGGATGAGCAGGGGGTGGGCCAGCAGTGGCTGTGCTCAGGGTGCCCAGGTGGGGCTTCTTTGCTGCAAGTCCCCGCAGTGGTCCCCAGCTGTCCCTCCTGCAGCAGGTCACTGGGCTGCTGGCCCTGCAGAGCTTTGGCAGGAAAAGCTTTTTGGAGAGCTGGAGTGGTTTTCCTTTTGGTAAGCTGATAGACATTAACTGGTTTATTGCTCAGCCCATTCATCTGTCTGAAGAGTACAGATGTTTTGAGGGGTTTTTTGCCTCAGACATTCTAGAATGTCTTTGTAGAACAGATGTGAAACTGGTGACATTCTGTGGTATAGTTCCTCATGAGAAAGTAGTATATATATTTGATGAGAGCAGGGCAGAACCAAGAAGAAAAAACTGCAGGATTTGGCCCTTCAGATTTTAGCTGAGGTCCTGTTACAAGCACAAGACTGAGTACAGCTGTAGTTTTGTGTGGTAAACGATTTTGGTGTTCTGCCTGATTGGCTTTCAATTTTTCAAAACAAATGGATATTTCATTTTGGTTATTTACAGTTGTATGCTATTGCATAGCTTTTCTATAGAATAACAAATTTAAGAAGTATACATGCATTGTTATGCAAGTTAATTTGTTTTACTTTTCTAAAATAACCATATTGATAACCTATGAAAAATAAATTACTGAAGGTAATGGCTCAGTAGTTATGTGTTCACAGGGCAACAGCAACTCTGTGCAGTCTGAGCTTCATGTCTCTACAGTGCACACTTCAAAATGAGTGCTGCTTTGTTAATAACAAACACTACTGCTTTGTCACAATAAGATATTTTTAATTTCTTATTCAAGATTCCCATTATACTGCTGCTGTAACACTTAAAACTGTGTTGCCCACCTGAGTAATCTCCAGCAGGTGCTAGGTTTAAACCCATACAGATTTCTCTTGGAACACCCAGGGGTGTTATTGGTTTCCTTGCTCAGAGGAGTATTAGCTTTCTAAAGCCACCTGTGTGTATAGTCTTGTATGAAGAATCATGAATATTTAGGAGCTCGGCACAAGCCCTGTCCCAAAGAAATGTTGGAACAAGATGGGAACATGGGCACGATTATAGTTGGTGCCCAGTGGGGCATCAGTCAGGGCTGGTACAGGAGGGGCGAGACAACCACTGTGATGGAGTAACTGGGTGTCTAAATCTCTAAATATTGAAAATTAGAGGAAAAAATATATTTTTTTAAACAATTTCTTTAATAGTGATACAATCAGACTAGAAGTGCACAGAATCTGCTGTACATAGGACCACAACTTGACTCACTGTCGTGCCGTTGGTGATCTAACTGCAGTTTGTTTTGAAGGAAGAAAACACAAACCTTATGTGATGGATCTGGGTAATGTCCTACAGAGGAATATCTTCTGACCCCTACTGCTGAGCAGTTCAGACTATGAAGCAGGAACTGTAATTATGCTTATTAGCTAGGCACTCATGTTTGCAGACTTGCTAGTGCTTATAAAGTCAGTTACTCCTGTTTAAGACTATTATATGATGTTTTCACATTAATTTTGGGCAAGTCAGACAAACATGCATTGTTACTAATGTCCATTGTCAAACTAATAACTGAAACAGTGCTCAGAAAAAGGGTATAAATCATATGAGACACTCCCACCAATCAAACTAAACAAAGCCCCAAACTCCTGACATACGCAGGGGAAAAAATAACCCTCAAAAGGTTTTAGTATTACATTGTTCCAAATCAACACTTTTTCTGTTTTTTCAGAGTAAGCTACTTTATAAATTCAGACTACATATGGTCTTAGTTCTAAATCCGGAACTTAAAAATTTTTGAAGATCAATGTTCTCTTTTTTTATAAGAATTGTTTCGGGAGTAAAGAAATACGAGTTGGCTGAGCTCTTTCACGTGTCCTATCTGTTGCAGAAATTTTATCTTATAAGAAATATTGCTGTCACTGTATAAATAGTCACAATATAACTGGACTGTGCTTGTTTACTTGGGAGAATTAAGTTTGCGATGCTGCTGCCTGGTAGTAGTTTGTTCTGCTGCCTTTGTCTCTGGGGATTTAGGGATTTTGGGGGAGATGACAGGAATAGCTGCAGCATTCCTTACATGCAAGTCTCTTCAGAGATTGCTTTATTACTTGTGTTTTGTGTGTGAGTTTCTTGTCTACAAGGTTTCCCCATATCTCCTTTAGTGGTTTATTGCTTGAGTTTTGTTTCCTGTTTATGCACAATGTAATTTGGACCATATGTGATTTTTAGAAAAGTGTATCTAGAACAGACTGCATGCCTTAATTTTTTTTTTTGGTATTTAGCTTTTTTAATGTTATGCTTTGAATCTAGAGAACTTGCTGTCTTTTAGATTGCTCTTTTTGCTTTCTTGCTCTTTTTGCTTTCTATAAAAGCTTATGTATTATACTTACAGGAAGTGTGATTAACAAAGTGAATTGAGTTATGAAATCTTTCAAACTTCAATTTCTTTATTTTTGTAAAGGCTCTTGGAGGATGGCTTTCTATAAATTCATTCAAACTTGTCTATCCCATGCAGTTTGGTACTACAGTAATACTCTGGTATTAACAATGCTGTCATAATATTTCTATTAGTTATTTTTGATACAACTTAATCAGTAATTTAAACACAGTATAATCCTGGGAAATTTGATGCAAGTTTGTGTGCCTTTTTTACTTTTTAATAGAGCCCTTTCTAAAGAAAAAAACAAAGCAACAATAAAAAATGGTGCAATAAATGGTAAAATATAATAGGCCAGGCCTGTTAATTGAACATTTTTATAGTGTTCTCGTCTGTGTCATGAAAAGATTTGAAAGGTGTTTTCAAATCATAAAATAAGAAATGGCTTTCTCTTTTAGCTGTCAGCTTTGGCTGAGGCGTTTCACTAGATTAAACAGTTTTCCTAAGATATTGAAGAAACAGGAAGTGTCTTTGTCATGAAGACTTAATTCCTGGAAATGTTATGAAGCAAGTTTCATCCTCCATTATAATATTTGATTCTTAGCTAACCTGGGTTAGGGTTATACTTTTCTCTGTTGTTCTACATCATGGTAATAATACTCACATAAAATGTACTAGTTTTGATAAGGTTATGAAAAGAAATATTTTCTTTTCAAGTTCAAAGAGTTATTCTGTGTTTGAAAACACAGAAAAGCCCAGTGAAACTTACATTTTTGCTAACAGTGTGTGAACTACCTACTTTAACTGAAAATCAACACCAAAAGGCAGTTGGTGAAACTGCTCAGAAGCCAAAACTTTAGTTGAAAGTTGACATTCTGGTAAGATATGATTCTAGAACCCTAATGGAAAAAAATCCTTTCTGTACCTTAATCTGGTCTTCTGCAGAATGAAACCATGAAGATATTTGTCTGTTCTCATTCACTGGCAATCTTCAAATATGTCCAAAAAACTGGGACTACATTTTTCCTGTGCAGGTAACTGAATTACCAGCACTTGGATTGATGGCTCAAACTTGCTCTCTCCTATGTCTTTACTTGACTCACCTTCCACAGGGCAACATTTACAATTAATAAATATCCTTAAGACTAGACTTTGTCCTACAGAGTAACTGTTCCTTGATGGCAGTTGTGAAATTCCTGTTAAAAGTGCCTCAGCCTTCACATTTTTAATATCTTTACGTAGAAAACTCATTATATAGAGCCAAAGCAGTAAAACCAGCTATGTTTGGTTTTAGTAATGTTTTAGACAGTCAGTGGAAGACTTTAATTCACGAATGTTCTTTTATGAAAATGCTGTAAGTACAATTACAATTATGGTGAAGTCTGTCTCTCAAAAGCTTTTATCTAGTCTGCCCCTGATTTCTGAATATATGTCTTAATTGTAAAAATCTCAAAAGCAAGTGCTGCATTGCTGTCATAAACACTGATACTCCTTACTACCCAGGAGCCTGCTGCAAACGAGGGCCCTGTCGTGTTGCAGGCTGTTTCAGCATGTGGGATAATACAGTTTATATCTCAAAATGTTTACAATCAAACAAAGAGCTTCTCTCTGATTTACCAGCTTTGTTATCAGCTGCTAAACAGGCCTCCTTGCTCAAGGTTACTACCCTGTGAGGAGAGGTGGTTATAAATTTTGTCCATTCTTGGCCATCACAGTTCACACCTGGGCGTTGAGGTTTTTATTGGTACTGTTAAACTCAGTAAAACCTCTGTTAGATCCTGCCATGTATGTCCTATTACAACAGTAACTGATGAAAGAAGAGAGTGTGGGGATAAGAGGTTTGGAACGGAACGCAGGTCATCCAGTCACTCTGTTTGCTGTGCATATTGCGTGCTTCAACAATATCAATGCTGCCAGGAACAGCATTTTATTTTGTTCACTTATGTATCTCTCCTCATCACTTTCTCAAATGCCACCCAAATGAAATTCTGCCATGCTTTTCCACAAAAGATTAAGGATAGGTACACTTCACATCTTGATGATTCTCAGCTTTTAGCAAGTTATTGAGTTTTTTCTCAATAAGGTCTCACTTTTCCAATTAAATGCATTAACTTTCTTAGACTACTGTACCTTTAGTTTTGGCTCCAAGATGTAATACCCTTCTGCAAAAGGTCATCCAGTTCTCTAGCATCAGTCATCTGCTATCTTGCTTCTTCCTAGTGCAGAGGTTCCAGGGAGAGACAGGAACCCTCCATGATCTGCCTGAAAAGAGAAGCAGTGCAGCAGGAATGAGCTGTACACGAAAGGAAACACCAGCATTTTCAGGCTGCTGATCCCTCCTGTGCCTGCACTACTCCACAGCATCCCTTAAGGAACGTTGGCTCCAGAGCTCGTCGTTGCATCTGTCGCTGCCACTGGCGGCTGTACTGTGTGTGCCTCACTCAGCCAGGTTCCCCAGCCCCTGTCCTGTGTGCCACCACACCCTGCAGATCAAACAGCACTTTCCATGGTAATCCTGAGGCCTGTTGAAAAGGCAGTGATTACAGATACCACTTTGATGGAGTATATTTGCATAAGAAAATCTCAACTCACTTTTGGTGTGACCAACAGCTGTTTTTTTCAGTTAAACTGACCCTTGAAGGTTTACTTTTTTGTAAGACTCACTAGTTGTCAATCAACAACAGTTATTACTACTCAAGGCACACTGTTGTTGTTTCAGTGTTCTCCCCATGTTCTCTGTTTTGCTTGGTACAAAATCAGTAGAGCAGGGGCTCTCTCTTCAGTAGCACAAAATATATTATCAATATTTCAGTAACAGCAACTAATTCCAAAGAGTAGATCAGACATTACCAGGAAGTACTGGAAGAAATATTGATTTTCTTCATTAGTGAAGCCTACTGCGTGAGAATTGCACTGCATTTTCCTTTCTTCTGTTGTACAAGAACCGTATCTTTCTAGGCAGGATTCTCTACTGTGCAGAACAGTTCAGCTTCTATTGAATTTGATATAAAAGTTTTTAGAAGCATATGGAAAGATCACAAGATCAGGCAGATCTGCGTCCTTGATGCTGTTATTAAAAAGCATCCATCAGGGGAGTTCTGGTTCTCCCAAAAGAAGTTGGGTACATTTGGTATTAATTCCTTCTGGCTGAGATGTTGGAAAATGTGCAATAAGTAATAAAGTAGCCAAATGTATATGTTAATCTTTATAATGGGTAAGAATAGAGCATTTTTAAATCATGTCTCAAAGTGACTAGAAGAGACTATTTCTATAGCATCTGGAATTTGTGACAGGGAGATAGAAATAGATATAAAATTGTCAAGAAAAAAATTGTCAGTTTTTAGTGTCAGTAAAAATTTAATGAATTCCTCATCACAATCAAATTAAGGACTGTGTGGATTGTTTTCATGACTTGAGATAAATATGGACATTATTTCACAGCCAATATTGTTTAAACTTTTGAAAACAAAAAGTTGTGCCTAATTTTGTACAACAGCTTCATTCCCTCATGTTAGGAGAGTCTGCACTGGCTATAACTATTGTCTGCAGCACAAATGCTAACTTCACCCTGGAGGAACAGAGCTGCTGCCAGTGAAAAGCAGTAATTTCCTCTCTGGCTGATAGAAGAGCTGTTGAAGTCTATGCTCTACCAAGATGAACAAAAGTGATGCCAGCACTACCTCTTTAGTTTTCAGCCTCCTTTGAGTTCCTTTATGATCTGCAGTTTGAACTTTTCTGTTCCAGAGAATGGATTGCTGCACAGTGCTTTTTTTTGAACAGGGACATTCCTGTACTTAGTTTTCCAGAAAGAGCTGAGGTTTTTACTGCATTTCTTTGAGAACGTGTTTGTGCTGCATGGGAATACTAGTCCACATAACCAGTCTTGCTTGAACAGACAGAAATGGGGCCAAAAAGAGTCTCCATTTACTTGCCAGAGACATCGTGAGCATCTGCAGAATATGGGTGTGAAATGGCAGCAGGGCCTAGCAGAAGTGTATATGTATGACCGTGTCACTATTGGCACACATCAGTGCTTGCTGACATTCTTCTGATTGAGGTGTGAATGTGGGACTTCAGGGAGTGCGATTTTGTAATGGTAAATCTTGTACTGATCCCCTGGGAAAAGTGAGGACAAATACCTGATAAAGAATGGGCTGATAACAGAGAAGCAACAGCCTAATGCTACTGAAAAACACCGTATCAGACATTGAGAAAAGTACTTTGCTGTCTGAATTCAGAAAGCTCAGGTGTATGACATGTATGTTAATGTTTCCTTATTTTCTTTTGAAGGATCGACGCTTTAATGATGAGATTGACAAATTGACTGGATACAAGACAAAGTCACTCTTGTGCATGCCCATAAGAAACAGTGATGGAGAGATTATTGGTGTTGCCCAAGCAATAAATAAGACTCCAGGAGGTGCTCCTTTTTCTGATGATGATGAAAAAGTAAGATAATTTTTACTTTAAGATTACTTTACTTTTGCATGCTTTCTAAATTTTTTCTCGAATTCAGTAGACTTGTCTAAAGAGACTTGATCTCTTTAGATCAAATTAGTAAATACCACATAATTTATGTTAACTTTTTTTTAGAAGTGCATAATAAAGTGTACATTTTTGTTGTTTGCAATAGGAAATGTAATAGAAATAAGAAAGAAAAAAGAAAATCTGTTCTGTAAATGTGTGAGTTCCTCTGGCTGAGACTTCAACTTAATCTTATGCAGACCTTTTCCAAGGTAGACTTTAGTAGGAAGACTTTTATTATTTTTAAATACTTGACCCGTAAGAATTAGTTTGGGGGGAAACTATCACAGAGATACTCTTAAGCTTGCTGACTCTAAAAATCAAGATCTTTTAGTACTTTCCATGGGATAAATGCCTGTAGCATATGCAAAAGAAATTTTATTTTAGAGGAAATTATGCATATACATCTCTGTTATTCTAAAATATTTGAGACTTGCAAATACCCAAGGACAAAAGGACAAAGAGGATGGGAAGGAACACCAGGTATGTGTGTATCAGGTGGAATTTGGAGAGTAAAGTGAGCTCAAAAGGCAGGAAAGTAGAAGTATCTGCAAGAAGGAACTTGAATTAAAGAAAGTGGGGAAATAGGAAATGGTGCTGTTGAAGGCAGATGTATTCACCTTAAAGAAAGTGGGGGAAATAGGAAATGGTGCTGTTGAAGGCAGATGTATTCAGCTGACCCTGGAGGGAAAATGTGCATGAAGCCAAAATGTGACTGAGGAAGAGAATGGTACAGGGCAGCAAACTGGCGAGGAACAGAACTGCAACTCTGTCAGCTCAGGAGAGAGAAGTGGAATCTCCTTTAAGCATGTAATAGGGAACTACCCTTCTAAGTATTAAAATAGCATTGAATCTCATTTTTTGGAAGTGTAGTTACTGGCAGACTTTTCCTCCAAAAAGCTCTTTATATTGATTCAAAGCAGTTACTGTTATATGCTCTATTTTTTTCCATAAAAATAATTAACTCTTGATTTTTATTTCTGCAAGGTGTTTGTGTAACCAATTTGGCACAGTAATTTAGTTTGAATTAACCAACTTTAAATATAACTCTCAATTTTCAGATGGTGCTTTATCTGAAGTTATCCAGTACTTCTTAAATTCCTTCTTTAGAAGCCTCTAAACTTGTGTAACCATAGATTGCTTCTGAAATACTTTTGATTCTTGAGAATCTTGGATGTTGAATATTTATTTATTAACAATGTATGCTCAACGGGTAACTAAAAGCAAATCAAACCTTCTCTGAATAGGGGTTTTCAGAACTTCTTTTTGTTAGTACCGTCCTTGTAAAGCAAATTTTGTTTAAAATGCAGCCTTTATCATGGATCCTATATTTGATTATCATACATTCAACTGGCAAAACAACTCTGTACATGTGAATTTTCTGTTACATAAATATTCTAATGTATGAATATTTGATGCTAGTACCGATGCTGTGGCATTTGCTTCCATTCAGTGACTACAGAATATTATCTAAAAATCAGCAAATTGCCCATACTTTGTCATCTTTCTTTCTTTCTAGTAATTTATATCATTCCTTTAATTATAAGCCTGCATGTTAGAACTCTTCAAGAGTATATTGAATGGGTTCTGACATATAGATTTTATGGAAAAGTAAATGAGAACATAACCATCATTTTGCCCTGTAATAGATCTTGGATTTAATGAGGCCTGGCAGTCCATGTGCTGTTATTTCAAAACCTGTGCTTTTAAGTTTTTTCACTCAGTTGGTAACCTAGAAAGCATGATATACCTCTGGGAAGCAAGACAGCACATACTTTCAGGAGAACTGTCTTTCAGCATTAGCAAACAGGTTTTTTAAATCGTAATACCAACATAGATGTTTGTGAGGAAAGGAGGCAGGTGGAAACTGAGAAACCCTCTTCAAAATAAGAAAAGAAAACTTGGGTAGCCTGGGTGTTGAGGTGGCTTGTGCAGAAAAGCCTGATAAGTAGCTGGCAAAAGACCTCTATGCAGCTTTAAGTTGATGTTACACTTTCTGACAATCAGCAGCTTCAGAATGGCTAGAAAATGAAAATGTAAATTAGCAGTCTTTTTCCTACCCCCGAAACCCTCTCACAGGAATGTCAGTATCATTTGATTCTGGCTCTTGTTTGCCAGTGTCATTCCTCCCTTACTATTGTGCGAAGCAATTAAAATAATCTGTTGGAGTTTTTTTACAAAATGACAAGACTATATTGTATAATGAAATGTCTCTTGGCGGCACTGCTGTCTTGAGTCAATAGGAAACAAAGACTTATGTTTTCAATTAGAATTAAGTAGATGCTAGCATCATTTTTATGTACTCTTAGTTGTTTTCAGGAAGTTAATAGCAAATAAAATATTTAAGATTTGAGGAGTTTTTAATGCTCTCAAGCTGTAACCAAGTTTATATTTTGCAGTATCTAAAATGGAGTATTATATTGCAGAGTTCTTCTGATTTTTTTTTTTTCATGGCAAATTCTCAGGGTTTTCTTTTACATGTCTGATCACAGTGGTAAAAGCACAGCACTAAGAACAAATAGAAGTGAATTTTCCACATTTAATTATTGTTTCCCACTGCCAAATTTCTTTTCTCCTTTTGGCGTTAGGGATGTTTCAGGCAATTCATTGTTTAAGTGCAGAATTAGATGACAATCACAGGCAGGAGAGAAAGATGTTCAGTGTCACAATGCGTTTTGTCACCCCAGCATTAGTGGCTCAGTTGAACAGACTGATTTTGGAGATTTTCAGTTTGATACAAACAGTATTAGAATACCTTATTACCCACAATAACCATCACTATGTTGCGTAATTGGTAACTTTTTGGAAAAATGGCAAGCGATACACTTCTACGTGTATTTTGCGAATGAAGAGACCAGTTCATTTGCACAGACAAAGAGTAGAAAGATAAAACCCCTGAACCCTTGGAAAGAACTCTGCACCCTACATGCATTCCTTTTACTGTGCTGAAGATTGGCTTAAGTGTATGTGCTGTTTGCTGGTGAGTCATACTTGTTCCAGGACTGGTGAGAAAAGCCTAACAAGAGTTTGACAGTCTGTGGTTTAGATTATTGTCTGCCCTTTAGAGTCTTCTGAAATGCTGTGCCAACACAAATCTAGTCCTCCATCAGAGAGGCTTAACAAACAGCAACAGCAGCTCCATGGTCACTTAAATTGGCATCCTGGATCTCTCTGCCTCTGACGTCCTCCTTGTCTGAAAGAAGTGAATTGACTGCAGGGGAAGTACCCAGGGCTGCCATCTCAAATTAAACCCTGCTGGGTTTACTGAAAACCGGTAGTTTGAATGCAGTGAGACCTGGGAGGGGGAAGTAAGAACTGGATTTGGTTGTCTGTGCTCTGTGGATAGTTTTATTAAGAAGTATATATGTCTATAGATTCCAGGATTTATCTGATGTGTATTTGGCTTGTGGGGGCTTGAAGTGAAGTGTTCTCATGCTCCAACATCTGTATTTCTTACATTCCTAATAGCAGCCTTGTGATTCTGAATTTTCCAATTTAATGTGCTCTTCTTGGTCCATATTAGTTAAAGCTTAAATATATCCTGTACCAGGTCTACCAGAGTGATGAATGATTTCCAGGGATGTTGTTATACTTGCTAATTCATCTTCTGTGAGTTTTTGCATGATGAGCTTAGAGTCACGCTGGCAAATAGCAATTTCAAAGGCAGTAAGGACTATTTCTTTATCTTAGGGAAGTAATCAACTCTAAATAAAACTACTAGGAAAGGAAGTGATCCAGAACAGGCAAGCATCTCTGGCTGCTGTGAAAATGATGACTCCATCTATGTGAATGTGTGGAATTTACAAAAAAAAAAGTCACCTGAAAATAATTGATGGATCCACTACAAAGGAACATGAGAAACAAATTATATAAAGAATTTTTTTGTGTGTGTTCCATATATTGCAGTATGTGATAACCTCCTGCTAATACCGGCCTTGGTTCTCTGGCATGGCAGTGAGACTCCAAAAGGTATTATTTAAAAATGACATAATCCTCAAAGGTATCATGTGGCCCATATGTCACTTACCTTCCAGTGCAAGAGACAAATTTGCTGAAAGACTGACAATAACAAAGACATTTGAAGAATGAAGGTGCGGAAGCACTACAACTATCTGGGAAAACTCTAATGGTCTGTTAGGCACACTTCTCGAAAAGTACTTCCTACACAAATCTAAATTAAAATAAATGGCAGTAACTGAACTGTCTTGCTGGGGGAGTTTAAAGCAATTTGCCACTAGGATATTTGCTTTATCCAGGCAGCTTAACACCACTGGTTTGCAACCAACAGCACAAAATGACTGCCATGACAGACATTTGCATGGACTTTTCAGTCTTGTATACATTCAGTCACGCTTTCAAGTTAAGCTGAAATTCTAGATTTCTTTTTTATTACAGAACTCGAAATGTACTTGAAACTTAAACTTTGCTGTATCAATACCTCCATTTTCAGACTGGTAGTTAATATTTGAATTGGACATCTCTATCTCTGAGGTATGGAGACCTGCCTAATATGTGTTACAGGGATATTTCAGTGAACTATATATTTTTTTCAAATATAAATGTATATTTTCCTGGACTCAGGGGCTACTTCGTTGCTGTGTGTTTATGGTACACATTACACTAAATTCATGACACTTGCTTGATGCCTCTAGATGCTATCACAAAACAAACTGATTGTCAGATTTGGTGTCAGGAAGGGTTTCCTCTATAGAACAGTTCAAGACGCATTGTCATGGGTTCTTTTTGTGGGGACTGAAGTTTTGTTCTTACCTTCCTTACTCTCCCTATTATACAAGACATCTGGATTCTTCCTGCAATTGCCAGCAGGAATATGAAACTGTTGATTCTTCCCATATTGCCTGTGCTTGTATCTTCTTAATTAACACGGAGAGACTTGAATAAATAAGAGCTCTTATCTGTAAATCTAGACTGTCATTTGGCTAATATTTGTAGTATTTGACTCAGAGCTTACTAAACTAAGAATCTCTGCTGACTTCATGGGCTTTGAAAAATCAAATTTCTGTTCATTTCTAACATAAGAACATTTAATTAATGCAGACCCCCAAGTCTATTTATGAAGCTTAAATTCATCCATGTCAGATCACTGGAAAGAGAATGGTTAAGGAGCAGTTTTGGCTCCTGTTGCTTCCATGGGAGGAGACAGGTTCACAGTTGACTGTGTTGCTTTCCCTCATGCTTAGTTCAGTCACATTATCAAAAATTACTTTTACTAATTTTATCCTTGTTTGAAAAAATCCAGAGGAGTGATGAGGATAACTCATATATTCAGAGACATGAATTATGAAGCATTCAGTAGTACCTTGAGTCTAAATCTTACTGAGAGAAACGCTGGGTCTTCTTGCAAATTCTGAAGCATAGAAATAGCCCTGGAGCTTGTGTTCTGTTTTCCCCTCTCGTTCGTATTCACGAGGCATTGCAGCAGGAGAAAGGAGCCCAGTTGTCTACTGGTCAAACACAAGAACAACTTCTCAGGAAGACTGGTAATGCAACCAAATGCCATGATCGTGGAAGCCTTTGTGCAGCCATACTATATTATTCAATGAGAAGTAGAATAAATTTTTCAACAGGAAGACTAAAAGCTAAGAATTCTGCAGTTCTGATGGTAATTCTCAGACACCTTAGTAACTAGAATGGGTGATGTTAATATTACCTTTTTTTATTAATAGATTTTTTCACTTAAAAGCTTGGAATGCCAAAACAACAATAATACAAAGGCTCAGGAGGATTAGAATTTTGTTTGATACATCTGTCATCAGAAAGAAAGCTTGAGGGTCTTGAAAGCTATGATGTGTAGTTGTGTTACACTGTAACTCTTAGGTACTGTCTATATAAGGAATTGATTAGAAAAGATAGTTTTTGTTGTTTGCTTGTTGATTTGGTATTGTTTTGTTTTGTTTTTTTCTGGAGAAAACCCTATTCTTCCATTACCTAAGTAATAAAGTTTTTACTTTAGGCTGTCTTTCTTTTCTTGGCAAAACTCCCTTAAACCAGGGAAATTATTTTGATCAGATGGCTTATTAGAAAAATCTTGTCTTCTTGAAGTGAAATCTGCTCTGGGGCCCTGTTACAGAAGCATGTAAGAGGAAACCTTCGTGGTCAACAGCTGGCGAAGCCTTTATTTCTGACAGTTACCGGAGATGTGCCCTGTGGGCTGGATGGGAGCTCTTGGCCCCTAGTGAAGTGTTTTCTGAACTTCTGTCAGTCTATTCAGTTCTCCCTAGCTGTTCTTCATAATAACTTCAAGGCTTGATATACTTTTAGAAAATAGCATTTTGCCTCTCCTGTGAATTGCTTATCTTTCCTGAAGCAGAATGAAATGTTCATACAGCAGTTCCTGCCATCAAAAGTATTTCCCCCTGGAATAGTGATGCAGAGCCTATCTGTAGCTATAGCTTACATGATGAGATATTGAAAACTTCTTAGCACATAATTTTGCTAAAAATTAAGTCAACCTCTGACCTTCAGCAAGTTAATACAGGCTTAATAAGAAACTGTAATTAAAAGAGTACTGTTGTTCTAGCACTGATTCACAGTATCCCCTTGAGCGAATCACTTTACAGTGATCTCTCTTCTGAAACATAATTCTAAAAATGGCATTAGGTGGTTCCATATGTGCTATCAGATTTTCAATTTTAAGTATTCTTACTTTGTAATAAGGAAATAATTTTCTTTCTTTTTGACTCAGCCTGAGATTTTGAAGCCTTGTTGACTGCTTTCTTTGCATGTAGCATCCCTTATTTGAACAGGTCTGGTTAGAAAACACCAAAACAATTTCACAAAAAATCAGTTTCAGCAGTTTGTTTGTCCCAGCTTTGCATATAGTAGTTCTCATCTCTCCCAGCTTTACCTGTAGTGTTTCTCACCCCCATGAAAATTGTGCTGTCTTTGATTGGTTTGCAAAAGTGTACCTGGTCTTTAACTGGCAAGCTCCTGATTGTACATTAGAAGGAATTCAGCCCTCCTCCATGCTATCTTTTGCAATTGTCCACCTGAGAAATTCCAGTCTGCATCCCAGCAGCTGGAGTACGTAAGCAGCAATATAGCTGTAATGCCTGTTAGGAGGATACAGGAATGTGTTTCCCCTCTATCTGGGAAATGGCTGTTTGAATCTGTGGCCACAAATGAATAAAACTCTTGTCCTCATCTTTCATGGGACCTTTCTCTGTCAGCAGCTGAAAGCATATGCCTGGAATGAGGCAAGCGCGGGACGGTAATTCTCCCATATAGCCCACTAGTGTACTGTTATTTGCAGCTCAGGGCCAGACACTGTATCTGTGTATTTAATACCACCCCGGGGATCTTCTGCTTAGGAATTTATTCAGGCATTTCTTGCAGCAAGACAAGCTTATAACTTTCACAATATCCTGCACATTGTGTGAAGAGCTGCCATGTGACTTTAATTAATGTTATTCCTTCTTGTTTTGCTTTTAGTGAACAGAGTTGAAAAGTCATTCCCTATTCATTTTCATCCCAGGTGTTTTGCCCTAAATATCTTCACTAGTTCCCACCTGGTGCAGCAGTTTTTTCTGTAGTTGTCTGTCTGCTTTGGCAGGAGGGGTGCCTGCTTCCCAAAACCCCTGGTCAGTGCCTCTTCACTGCTCTGACCGTTGGTACTTTTCATGTCTGGAGAAGTAGAAGATATTTAAACCAATTTTTTGTACACTCGAGCCTGAAAAACCAACAACTGCACTTTTCTTGGTGTTTGAAAACTATGGTTTAGTTATGCCCAGAACTGTTTTTGAGAGCCTGAGCACGTCTTCACTGCTTCTGTAGTCGTCTTGCTGTCACTGCATTACCATGAAAAAGAAGTTTTGTTTGTCCTTTAACTAGCTAGGTCATTTTGCAGATTGTTAATTTTAGCAAAAACTGTGTCTGTTCATATGAAAGATCCCAGAGGTCTCTGAATCGCTGTGGATGTTGTGGTTTTAATTCAAAAAATTCCAACCTACAACAAAGCATGAAAAACAGGGGTTACCAGTAAAATTAGTCAACAAGATTAAGAGTTACTGTGCAACTAGATTACATGTTCTAGACTAGAGCTCACTGAAATTATGAAAGCTAAAGTAGTTTAACCATTAATGATAACAATTTTGCATCTCTTGCATAGCTGGCAAGCACTAAACTAAGGTTAAAACAATATTATGATGATTTTTATAGTTGAAATGTTGTGGGAGCTGTAAGAGAATTGAGCCACATTGTTCATAATAGTGAATGGTGGTCAGAAATTTCAGGCAGGAAATTATGCAGTGCACCTCAGGTAACCCTTAACAGGTTTATCGAACTGTATTTAGAAAAATGTTTCCTGTCAACAGCATAGAGAGGTGGGGCACCAGAAAGAATGCTTCATTTAATAGTGCTTTGTGAAAGCTCTGAGTAGGACCCTTAATTGTTAATTTGGTCTCTGGGGAACCTTGTTACTTAGAATAATTATCCACATACATTTTTAGAGATACAAAACAATATTTATACTGGCAGCTATTAAGGCTAAAGTCTTTGGACTAAACTTGACATGAATTTAACCTTAGTGTTAATTTGCTGGCAACTTGCTGTCCCTGTGGTAGAATGGGTAAAAACTAATCTTGTTTTTTTCTCTTTTCTGTTTTTTTGCAGTAGGGTTTGTGTTGGGTTTTGGGGTTTTTTTTGTAAGAAAAACCTTTTGCTATATAAAAACAGAATAGCATTTTGCAAAGCTGGTGTCATGGTTACAAAGCAAATTCATTGATAATAGCTCTCCAGTGTTGTGGCATGGTTTTAAACTGGGAGGTGAGTGGAAATGCCCTGGAGCTGTAGTGGACAGGCCCAGTGTGTAGGGCTGTGTTGTGGGGTGCCAAGCAGCGATGGGCTTGTGGACATCCAAGAGCTGAGGATGTCCTAGCTGCCATGTGGTGAGTGTCAGTGGGATGTCTTCTAGGACACCGGGGCCACGTGTTGTGGTCTGAGCTGGAGCAGCCCTGCAGACTTGTCCTACTGAGCAGAACAGCTGTGAATATGGTACTACTCCCTGCTAAGGAGAGGAGGCTTTGAAAGGAAGAAGCTTGCCAAGACACGTTACCATAAACACAATGAATTTTCGTTTTCTGTCACCCAAAGTAGAAAATATAGGTAGTGGGGCCTGGGTACTTGCTTCTGTGCTTGAATCACAAAGGTTGGTAATCTGCTCTAGCCTAGGGTTTTGGGACTTCTTCAACTCAAAGTGTAAAGTCATGAGCTTTTAATCCTGAATGTCCAGAAATTTTGATTCTCAGTGGTGGCAAAGTTCGTTGCTATCCTACTAGACATACATAGCAGCTGAAATGCCACCTCTATAATACAGCTGTTTCAAGGGTAAACTCTGATCTCTAGTCTCTCAAACAATATCAAATAATTCTGAACTTCAAGAAGTTGGTAAGATTAGAGCAGTGAAGATGTGGATGATTTACAAAAGCTGAAGTCTGCCTTTAGAAACATTAAACCAGCAGGTTGATAAGAAGCTTCTCACTAATAAATTAGAGCAACTGCATTTAACCTGTGTTTTGGAAAAGCATGTAATGTAGAGACTGCAGTTTGCCCTGTAAGTGGAGAAATTACCTCTGGTTTTGTGTGATTTCATGAACATCTGACCACTGGGTGATGAGCTCAGTAGTAGCTGCCAGACCAAGCAGTTCATATAGAAATGGAAAGTATTTTATTTTTCTGAAGTGGGTTTTGGGAAATCACCATACATAGGAAGCAGAGGCCACTCCAGTGAGATATGAAAAGCCACCATAAAAGCCTATGGGAATGAGCCTGAGCCTTTTATGTGTTCAGATATCAGTTTGAAATTGTTGCATTAATGCTTACTTTTGGAAGAATAAAGAGGTGGGAGTTGGTTGGTTGGGGTTTTTTTCCCCTCAACCTATTACAGCTTTTGACATATTATTTAAAAATTAAAATTAATATTTAAAGATTAAATTCCATTCTCAGAGTAGAAGTGGTGAGAAACTTATTTGATAAGCCTCTGTGTATAAGGAGGATTCAATAAAATGAATATGAAAATGAATTCCACTGAGTAAGAACTCAGTGATCATGTTCCTCACTGATGTCATACTTAAGTAGTATGTCCTGAATATTAAAACAAAATACTTCAATTATTGTTTCATCAGGTATTTAGACTTTCTTTTAATGAAAACTGAACTAGGGATGAATAATCAGAATTGATTCTAATTTAATTTTATTATAATATGCATGGCCTTCTGTTTTGCATCTGCTGTCAGTTTTGTGGATTTTATTAGAATAGATATGTCAAGTCAGATACTAAGATCTATTTTTGCTTATATAGAAAGATTAAATGTTAGATGCTTGTAGTAGAATGTGATGTTGGAGCAGGAAATATCTAACTGTTAAAACAGTATCTCGTGAATATTTTTAAACAGAACCTGCTTTTCTGGCATAGTTGCTGTACTTCTGATGGGAAGTTAGACAGTGAGACTTTATAGGAATATAATTGTGAACACTTGAATATAACTGTGAATCATGAAAGTGAATATCAGGAAAAATAACCGGAACATTGTGTATCTGGATGTATCTTTTACAATGGCAGAGTTACAACAGCAGAACTGCGTTGGGTTTTTCTCTTTAATGGAATTATTTTGCATTTCCTTTTCTGTCAATATTTTAATTTTGTGAGTTGATTCTGCTTTTCTTGGAGGACAGAGGTCTCTGCAGCAGCTGCTGCTGCTGCGAGTATCTGCTGCCATGCCTAATGGCATGGTTATAATGTTCTGTTAGTCTGGCAGAATTGATACTCAAATCTGGTCTTGTGGTTGTACTGTTGCAGTAACCAGAGCTGTGTTTTGATGCCTTATCACTTTCATTTGTTAAAAAAAACCCCAAACAAACAGCAAACGGGAATGCGCTGATTGTTAAATAGCATTTAGAAGCACGTGTAGGGATAAAGAAACTTATCTCTTTAAGACAGGTTTTAGAAGAGGGAGAGGGGAAGTGGAGGCTGGAAAGGACAGGGCGAGGGAGTGACAAGCTGTGGCAGAGCCAGGCTCAGGACACAGCGACAAGTGATGGGGAGCATCCTGCGCTCATGTGCTCGAGGCTCGTACTCGTTGTGCTACCAGAAAAGGGTCTCACCCCCTCTAGCGGCTTGCATTCCTCTTTGGTGGTGATAATACTACAAACTTAAGTGAGCCTGCATAGCTGGAATAGGGGCTCCCAAAGATGAGTGGTGACTCTCGTATAGCTTCATAGGAGAAGCTATTTCTGCTATTTTTTTGTACACTTTCAGCACGGCAGCAGGTTTTGTAAGCGTTAATTAATGCAGATCACGCTAGCCATCCTGGCGGTGCCTCTGCACTCAGGGACAGACGCTCGCCGCCCGTGGGCGCAGGCCGGCTGCGGGCCGGGCAGGCTGCACGCGCTGGCGGCCCCAGGCCGGAGCTGCCGCGTGCGCTCCGGGGCGCGGGGCGAGCGCCCGCCTGTCCCCGCTGCGAGCCGAGCCGCCTGCGCGCAGTGCCATCAAGTGGATGCCAGGCACTACGGCGCCAGCCGGCGCCTCGAGTTCTTATCCCCTTTTATCACCTCCAAATCCTACTGAAGCTGACTTTGCTTACTTGCGCTTCTGATTCTAACACCCGCCGAGGAGAGGCTTCTCATATCTGCCTCAAATACTGAGCAAACAATGTTTGCTATTTCTTTGTCCTGGCTTTGTTGTGTAGTCTCAGACCTTATTTGCCTCCCACTTTTCAGTGTTCTTCTGAGGCTGACGAGATGAAGAGACTTTAAGCGTACTTCAGGTATCGTCACTCAAAAACAGTCTTATGGCTACCTGATCTAAGAAATGGCTTGCATCCAATAGCTGTCTCCCTGTTCGATCATAAAGTTATCCAGCGTCTCTGCATGTATTGGTGCTTCAGACTAGCAGTATCATCAATTATTAAAAATTGAACAACATTTCCTTTTGTTAGATGCTGCAAGTGGCGGAACATTTTCCAACAGAATATTTTTTTCAGGTTCTTATATCTTTATCACATTTTAGATGTTGAAGGTGAAACTCCTTTGAATTTTGCCTTTTTTCTTTTAGTGTATTCAAAATATTTTTTTCTTAAACTGTTTTTGAAAATATTTTCTTTGTCAACCTATTGCACACTAAAGTTCTGGAAAGGAATTCTTGACACTTGGCTGGGAGCTGGGATATACACAGCTTGGGTACTATGAAAAGCCCAACACTGTTCATCTGGCTTTAAAAAAGTATTTTTTTCTTTTAATTGCATCTTCAGAACTTTGTCATTCTGCTTGGTAGTTTATGGCTCATTCTACATCTCTCTCGTTTTTCTTCTCCTGCTTCAACAGCTGCATCACCATTTTTGCAATGAGCAGTATTGTCTTCCTTCAGCATATTCCCTTTTATCCTATTCCTATCTTTTTGCTAGCATCTGTTTTTTCCTTACACCTTGTGCAGCTGGAAGTATTTGTGACAGAGGTAAGAGTCTCAATAGATTTGCTATTTCGTAGAACTCACGTGTCGCTTCTGATTCGAACACTGAACAAGTGTTTGGTGGTGGCAAAAAATCTTTTGATTTTATAACAACTTCTGCATGTTCAAAAGGCTACACAGTAAAGAAATTCTTCGTCATATTCACATGGACCTTCCTGTGAATCAGTTTTCTGCCCATTGCATTTTGTCCTGTTGCTGGCACCACTGAGAAGAATGTGGCTCTTGATACCCCACCTTCAGACACTCACAGACATTGACTGGGTCTCCTCTCAGTAGCCTCTGCTTGAAGCTGAACAGGCCCAGCTCCCTCAGCCTTTTCTTGTGAGAGAGATGCTCCAGTCTCCTGATCATTGCACCCCTCCACTGGACCTGCTCCAGGATTTCCATGCCTCTCGTGCACCGAGGCGCCCAGAACTGGACACAGTAAGAGAGTGTTCTTCATTTCACGTTGCTCAGTGGAACAGTAAGCGCATTAATAGTGTGCATGTTATCATTTCAAGTGTTGGGCTAAACCTTAAAGTCATACCTTTGATCACTGGGCTCTTCCTGTGTTGATAGCCATGTGAAGCAATTAGGCTCCTTTGTGGGATATTACGCTCAAGGCAGCAGATGTGCCCAAACTGATGTGCACTTGTCACAGTGCAAAACAGAGAAACTTACGTGGTATGTGTCTGTATAAGCAGGAATAAGAGAGGTTTGTGGGCATATACAAGGGAGAAGTAGCAGAGCCCTGAGCAGTATAAGAAGAAAGTTTTTTGTCTGAAGGCTAAGTCAAAGAGGGCTAGCACTTAAGAACAAAAAATACACTCCTGATTATTTTCTTCTTGGTTCAACGTGATGAGACTTAATACACTCATTATATAAAATAACATTGCTTCAAAGCAGTATCTGCTTCTTCAGTCTAGCTCTCCTTTTAATGACACCAGCTTGCAGTCACAGTTGTGCTAAATGAGCCTGAAAAGTGTGTAAATGGGCCTAAATCAGTGTGTAAAATTCAGTAATTCTATCAAAATATAAATATTAAATCTGTATCTCTTCAATTTTCTCATGATCAGAAATATCTCCTCAATGAATCAAGTCCAATCCTAATTCATGTATTTGAAGTTTCCCCGCGCATTTCTACAAATTGTGGAAGTTTTTGTGGTAGCCATTCATGACCTGACTTTTGCCTTCAGAAATCCAGAAAGTATAAAATGACTGGTTGCTACCTTTGACATTTCTTTTGCGCTTACAGGAACATGGAAAGTGCCAATTTGCTACTGATTTTGTTAATGTGATGCCATTGCCATTGTCTGCCTTCATACAGTGTGTGGGAAGGGAAAGATTTTTTTTCCATAAATACAAATTACTTTTAAATTCAAGTGCAGCTTAAGTGGGGTTTTTTTGAAGAATGTAAATGGGTGCTGAACATATCAGCAGGAAATTGATTTTTATATTCAAAAGGAAGCTTCATGGGTATTTGTGTATTTATTGCAGTCAGTCTGGTAGCTCTGGTGTAGATGTTGGTAACGAGCTTGTTTAGTTACAGTAGGAAGTGTAACATTTGTCATCACATAAATCACATGACTGCAGGGTCACTGTGGAAGTCTTGGTTTTCAGCATGCTTGGCTGCATACTGGACTGGACACTGCCACATTCTGGCACAGAAACTCATGGTTCCAGTTTCCCTTGACTTTATGGCACTTTGCTGCCCAGCTGCTAGCATCTGAGCATAGTATAACTTTACAGAGGCTTCTCCTCCCAAGGAGACCTAAGAGCAGTGCACTGCTACTCAGAGTCCCAGAGAAGGGAAGTATTGATGTGCTTTCTCAGCTTCAGGACAACGAGAAGGTCTGGCATCTCTGAAGTCGGAGTCTGCAACCCACACTAGTATCTAACACAGAAAACAAGCAGTGCTTGTCCAGTGCCTTGGCTGTTCCTCAGTACAGAGAAACTGTGGCAGAAAGGAAAGAGCTTCTTGGGGAACAGGAAAAAAATTCACTGTTGTTACAGACAAATTTCTTTCTGAAGAACTTAAATGTTCATAGTGATACAGGAGCAGGGGAAAAACCTGGTTTTCAAGGAAGATTGCTTAGGAAATGAAAACATTTTGTTCTTTGTACTTCTGTGGTAATTTCATGGTACTTTGAAATCTTCTACTGATGTTCATTTAGAAGCAATGGCTTGCAGTAGCCCTCCAGGTCACTGGCAGAGCTGAGAAAGAAGCCACAATATTCTGACTGCTTTCTTCTCTGTGTCCTGGCTACTGGACCTAATCTTCTCTTCCATTTACAAGAGAGAAAACAATTGTATGCTGATTGTATTCCAAGTGAGATGGTGACATTGAAGGCAGCATAAGTGCAGCTATCATGAGGAAAAGTGAATTGTCGAATTTGGTTAAAGGCAATTAAGAACTCAGTGTAATTGTTGAGCAGACAGCTGAGTATTTGGAGACAAGTGCAGCTACTCTACCCAGGTGTTTAAGGACAGTCCCTTAGAGCAGTGAGGGATTGTGACCTGCCAGGTCAGTCTGGGGAGAGGGTGTAAAGGCACTCCAGGCTTTTAGGCTGGATTTGTTTGCAGGTCCTGTTGCAGGGCAGCAGGAATACGCCCTGTAGTGCCTTTGGGGCTCAGTGTGCTGCTCTGCACGAGTGGCACCGCTCAGCCACCACTGAGATCGTGTGACGCTGCTGGTGGGGCAGAGATTTGCCTGCCAGCCGCAGGCTTGCAAGCAGATAAAGTCAGAGACACTCCCGTGCTCTAGAGCCTCCTTTCTCCTACCAGTATGGATTTGGTTTTTGGCTTTCCATGAATCTGCACAGGGGTAAAGACGGACAGATGGCGCAGGAAGGAGTGGCAATGCCAGTGCCAGAAAAGGCCAGTTGTTAGACCAGCAGCTGTGAGAAACAGGAGATTGAAAAAGTGTGTGTAGGGGGGTTTTGGTTTTTTGTGGGTTTTTTTGGTTTTGTTTTTGTTTTTTGGGTTTTTTTTTTTTTTTGTTGTTGTTGTTGTTGTTGTTTTTGGTTTTTTTTTCCTCGGTGGTTTGAGGGGTTTTTGGTGGGGTTTTGTTGTGGGTTTTTTTTGTTTGTTTGTTTGTTTGTTTTTTTAGGTTGGTTTTGTTCTTGCTTTTTTTTGCCAGCATATGAAATCAGATTTATGGTTACAAATTAAAAACTATCTGTTTTCAGAATCAATAAAGTCTTTGCAGCAAGCTCTTTATTTATAAAATGCCTCAGGCAATTTATATAAGGATATAGAGCTTTTTGATTCTTTGGATTTGATAGCGCTGCACCATTTATTGGTCTTTTTCAGTGAAATCAATTTATGCTTTAAGTTCAGTTCCTAAAAAACACCATAAAACTCACTGTGACACAGGTACTGGTAAAAATTTTGTCATGAAAAAGTAGCAAGAACAAATCCCATTTACATGATTGTATAGTATTTCAGGACAATTGACAGGCAGGCCTGAAGAATTCACCCATTCTTTCTTGGGCTGTTCTAGTTCCACGAATAAAGAAAATACTTTCCTTATGGAAGTAGTCGATTTCTTACTATGAAAAAAAATCATATATATTGAATTTAACAAGGACATTTTTTATTTTGAGAAGCATTAGATAAATTAGTTGTTTCAAAGGCAGAGATGAAGCTGAAAATAATAATTTTGAGTTGAGAATAAACTAAAAAAGACAGGAAAAATGGAAAAATGGATGGGTGTAAGAACTGTAACAAGATGGAATGCATGTCAAAAGATAATCTAAACTAAGAATGATAGTTTCTTAAGCAGACAAGAAACACTGGGCATTGGGAAAATATTTAAACTCATGGAAAAGGAATAAAAGCAGAAGGAGAGCAAATATGGACAAATGTGCAGTGAGCTGAATTTGAATTTTTTTGTTGTACTTCTACCCAGCTGTAAGAAGCAGGGGCATATGACCCAAGGCACTTCCCTGATCAGTCAGCCTTGCCTTAGTGAGTATTCATTGCTTGATTAATGTCAATTTGTGCAGTCCAAAATTATGGAGACAAAAAAAGAGCAAACCTAGTCAAACCCTAATCAAATCAAAGAACACTGTTCTATTCTTGCACTTCTTGGTAAAATATCTATGAGGGGAGCATAGCCTGTACGATGAAAGGAAACCTTGTTTTCCTATTATTTCTGTAGCTTAAAGACAAGATATCCTTACTCAGTTTGTGAAGTATTTTAACCCCTGGTACTACAGAATCAAGCTAAATCAACTATGATACTACTTAACTGAAAGTGAAGCCTTATTTTGCTGAATGATCTGTAAAAGTTTAAAATAATTTGGCCCTGTATAGAACTGCTAATAATGTAGGCAGAAGCAAACCCTTAACATCAGTAAATTTGCACCAAGAAAGACAGCAGCATATTGATTTCTGAACACAACTCAGCTACTGAAATCAAATGCTCTCCAGTGTGCAGTTCAACAGCCATATTAATATTAATATTAATACCTTACAGTTTTTCTTCTGAGGCACACAGTGAGAAGTGTACGTAAGAACATGTGTGGAAGAACCTGTGTTGCTAGAAGCAAAATGCATGTCCATAACTGGAATAGGCTTGCTTATATACCTGATTTTCTGTATAAAGGCTTACTTTATTGGTTTGGTTTTTTCTTCATTTAAACAGAGTTTTGTTTAGCTACACAATCACTTAGATCCAAGATTCAAAACACTGTATGATTTTTAGAATTAAGGGGCAGGATGCTGTGTGCTTACTAGGCGTGAGATTAGCATCTTTGAAAATTTACACTGCAGGAGATGACTGTTTTATCTCTCTGAGGATGTAACCCATTGCAGGTTTCATAATGCTCTTCTCACTGAGAGGTGGTTTAGGCAGTTGTTCTGAAGTGTTCTTCTTCTGTGCTCTTCACCAAGCTGCCCCAAAGAAAGAAAGGAAGACAAATGGCCTCATCTGAAGCTGTAGTAAAAACACTTCATGGCCACTTGCAGAAGAAGGAGAAAGAGATATGTAATTGGCACCAAATGCTGATGCTTCTACAATCATAGCTAGCAAAAGCCTGAGCACTGGGGAAGTGTCTGAAGGCAGAGACTGTGATGTGAAAATTTAAATACTTTTCTGGACCAGTGAGTGAGACACTGCAGGCAAGACTGTAATCATAAGTTTGAGGCCACTGTCTTTTTGCTTGAATAAAATACCTTTTTCTTTTTTAAATGTCTGCAACATGCAAGTCTCCAAGCATAAAAATCCACTATAGGAAATAATTCCAGTAGCTGCTGTGAGAGAAGATAGAATGTTTTTTTTCTCTGTGTGTGGGACCTTGGAAGCCCATGCTTGTGTTTATCTTGCAGCCATGTGAGAAGTAGTGTGTTAGCACATGAAATCCACAGAAGTCTGCAAGATATAATTGCACTGTGGCTTTTATCAGGGAGAAGCTGCATCCAGTTTTCATGGCTCCTCAAAGACGAGTGAACTCAGTGTCCCCAGATTGTCTGTGCTTCACAGACAAGTGCTTTAGGTAAATAATGACTGGTACACTTATACCTCCAGAATTCAGCACTGCTGTTCCAGTTTATAAATAACTTTGTCTAGAAATCAGATAGCAGCATGTGCAGGTGTGAGTCATTAGCGCAGGAGACACAATGATGTGTGGAAAAAGCATGGCTCACATCCAAACCAGCCCACACGCTTTCATCAGCCCCTTGAAGTCTGCAGCACAGAAAATAAATTTTTCAAGTCAGGATGCTGAAGCCCACCCAGACTTAAAACGCAGAGGTGCAGTAATATGGAATCCAGTGCTTCTCCCAGTACCTTGTTGATCAGTCATGCTCAAAAGGCAATTTTATAAGTCACTGATTTACGGAGTTAATTATCACAATTTCAATGAACATACACAAATGTGTCATAGCTGCTTTCTGTAAATCATTGTTTTAGAACACGTACTTGTAAGTTCTAAGGAATTAAGGAAATAGCCAAATTATTATTTGATCTTCTTTTTAAGATTTCATGAGTTGAAACTGGAAACAGTTAATGATGTTGACCTCCTTGGCTGCAGAGTTAATGGAAGGTGTAATGAAGAAATCAACAAGTACCAAAATAGCACTTAGGATAAGGTGCTGGTTTTGGAGACAATTCAAAGGAAATTTTAAAAGGAGCTTTTAGTTCAATAATATGTCTGACTTAGTTTTAACTGGTCTGGCAAAATTTATCCTTTCAAGGCTTAGCTTAAGCTGAAAGGGGATACCTGAGTCCTGATGCCAGGTGAGGGTTCTCAGCAAAACAACTGAATTTTCAAACAGGATTCAAGTTATTTTTATAACTAAAGATTAAAGACAGAAGTAAGTGAATCCTTTTTCATATGAAAGCACATTTGCACCCCAGAACTGGTATGTTTTCAATACTGCAGATTGAATCATTGTTTATCTTCGTAAGTTGCACATTTTACTATTTGTTGGACAGTCTTTTTTGCCATATGTCTTCTTTTTCCTATTTTTGCAGTGAAGTAAAAGAGAAAATTGAAGCACAAGTTTGGATCACTTTATCTAAAATTTTGGGGTTAGGTCTTACCAAAAGGTACCATATATTTTCCTTGCTTACTGTCATTGAAATTACAGTTAGGATTCAAAGTTCTGTGCAGAGATTATAATCTCCTTTTCTTTTTCTGTTGGCACATTCTCGTGCATGGACTAAACAGTAAAATGTGATATTTGGACATCCTGGTAGACATAGAATAGCATAATAGAAAAAACAGGGAATGCCAAACCATTCAGGTTTTAACTCTATTAAAAGTTACCTGGTTCCACAGAAATTCTGTTCATATTTATGCTCAGCTTCTTCTGACTGACATCTGCCAGGAAAGAGTAAAAAAAATTTAACGTCAGCATGCATTCTGTGAAATTAGTACAGCCAGAGCTGATTAAAAATGGCCTGAGGCATCAACCACCTTTCCGCATTTTTAAAGACAACAAAATTCTGTAAATTACAGCCATGTAAATTCAAATTAAGATGTCAGAGGTATAACTGCAGGCTCAAAGTGATGTAGACCAGAGCACTATTTGGCTCAGCTACTTTTCTGCTATTGTTTCCTTAAACCATGCTCATAATGAAGGAGAGGTAAATATAATTGCTCAACACACTTATCTGTAAATAGCTTTATTAAGAAAGCAGTTCAGGAATTTTTCTGTACTTTGTGATGGTCTTTCAAAATCTCATTTATTTTGAAATTAATAAAAATTAGCCTTTTTCTTCCTTCTTGTGGTTTTAGAAGTTATTCTGTTATCTTGGAATCAGGTTACTTTTCATTTGTCACCAATCCAGTAGTTGCCAACCTCAAACCACTAAGAATGTCTAGATTTGTAGATAAATTTCCTTCCAGCAAATTCTCTGTCACTTTACATAGTAACTGTTCTAAAGATATTATTACTATACAGTGCTTTTTTTCTTCCTCAGATATGAACTCAACATGAGGGTTTGAGCTGTTTTCTTAAAGGCAAAGGTTTGTAGGGTTTATTCCCCTACTTCCTCACGTGAAACATTATCACAATGTAATAGGTACAAATTACAATATGTGGTAGAAGTGCTTTTAATCAGGTCAGGAACTGCTATAATAGGTACCAATTCAGATTACCTAATTTGTATAACCAGATTCAAATAACAGCATGTGTCAAGTGTGTCCAGTTGTATAATCAATTCTGCTAGAATAAGATTCTGCGCTTTTGCAGAAACATTGCATTCCAAAGAAAAAATTATGAGTAAAAATGTTCCATTGAAAATACACTGCATTGCTAACCATTATTTTTCATCTTAAAAGGTGGAAAAAAGAGTAAGAGCAACTCTCTGTAGAAATATATGAAGAGTAGACAGGTGTCACCAGCATAAAATGCCATGACATTCAGTACAATATTAGTTACTAAATATACATAAATTCAAAATAAGCAAATGTAGAACACCACTGGCAAATTTCCCAATGTTGAGAAGAAACCTAAAAAAATAATGTAATGCTATATGTAAAAAATATGATGTGATTATGTTGTATTGTGATGCTTCTATGTATTATGCAAGAAAGGGTCAAGTACAGATGCATCCAGTTGGAAGAGAGATATAAAATGCTGTGATGAAAGGAAGGGTCACTTCTGCTATTTGTTGTCCTTTGTAGGATATTTCCACTCAGTTGAAGATTTTTTCTGTTCGAGGGTAAAGTTTTTGTAGCCTAAGAAACACTAGAGACACGTTTTTTGACCAGCAGTAATACAGCAGGTGTCTTGACTCTCTTTGAAGCTGTCACCAAATGATGCATCTTGCTTTAAGAAAACTTGCTTCACCTTTTTTTTGTAGTGGGACAGAGCCAACCCTTTCCATCCCCCTGAAACTGATGCTGCAAACAGTGAAGAGTTGGGTGAGCTAAACTTATTCACAGCAGGCACAATGTAACCTGGTTGGTTAATGTGTTGGATTCAGGCTCACGTGTTCCAGTTGGAGTTTCAGTCAGCAGGAAGGATTTTGCTGACATTGGCTACTTTACTCAGGCAAAAATGCCCACCTTGCTGAAAGAGGAGCTCAGCATGGCAAAGCATCAGGTTTCTGCAGTAAGTTCTGCCAGAAACATTCTCTCTTAAACAAAGTCCGATATGAAAGAACGGCTAATGTTCAAGTAATTTCTTCTTCAAAAATCACAAAACACATCTTGAAGTATGTGAGAGAAGAATCTGAATAAAAACTTACTAATATCAGTGGGATCTCAGTGCAGACATATATAAATAAGCTAATTTTTTTCTTTGTTAAACTGCACACAGCATTCATGCAACAGCAGGATTAAGTTTCACTCATGACTCTAAACATGTCCAGTTTTGGGCTACCCAGTACAAGTATGTCCATGGATAGAGTCCAATAAAGGTACAGAAACCGGATTAAGGAACTGAAGCATCTCCCCTAAGAGGAAAGGCTTAGGGAGCTGGGACTGTTTAGCAAAGAAGAGAATGCTCGTGGGGGGATCTCATCACTGTGTATAAATAGGGGATGGTAGGATACAAAGATGGCATAGCCAGGCTCTCTTCAGTGATGCCCCATGACAGGACAAGAGGCAATGAACATACACTTAGATACAGAAAACTCTGTCTGGAAGTCAGGAAACACTTTTTTACTGTGAGAGAGACCAAAAAGTTGCTCAGAGAGGTGAATTCATCATCCTTGAAGATATTCAAAAGCTATCTAGACACAGTCCTAAGCAAAACGCTTTAGGTGGTCCTGCTTGAGCACAGTCTTGGACCGGGTGACCTCCAAAGGCAGTCTCAGCCAGTTTGTGATTCTGGTCCTGTGCCCGCACTGTGGCTCTAAAGAGAAGATCTTAATTCATACAAAAAGTGAAAGAAGGCATCTTCATTCAGTAATGGATAAGTCAAGAATTAGTAGGAGTAGTTTTCAGTTTGTGTACTCTAATATGCATGGTGAATTATTATAGATATTGTCTGCCAGTTGTCAGATGAGTGCAACGTGAAATGGTACGATCAAAGTCTGCAATTGTGTTGTAGGAAAGATAACTTTGAGGTGATACTTAATAATTCTCTTATGCTAATTTAAAGTTCTGATCTGCAATTCCTGTTTTTAGCATTGGTAGTATCAATCTTCACAGCTCTCACTTTGCCAATACCAAGATCTTCCCATCTCATGCAGTGACATTTATAAAGCTTTTACAACAGTCTTTGAACTGGCTGGTTCCACTGATTCAAGCATACTGCAAGCCAGGAGCCTTTCCAAAATTTTGACAAAATCTTTCTTTGTGACCTCTTTCCTCCCCTCAGATAAATCAGTTAATTTTTCTTTGGCTCAGTTTTGCTGTCTCTAGATGAAAATTACAACCTGACATCACTGCTGTAAAACTTTGTTCATGGTCTGCCAAAGTGCTTTGAGACATTGAGATTTAGGCACTGCAGAACTGCCTGCCTTACGTAACAGCTGCAGGTTCCTGTGCCCAGGGGCTGGCCTCCAGTGACTCCTCTTCAAACAGGGCAGAGCAGAGCAGCCAGGCAGTAACAGCCCCTCTTGGTCTCTCTGGAAAGCATTACACAGGTGTAATGTCCTCTATGAATCATCTCAACTTGATTGATTTCTTTTTTTTAAGGTGATGATATAATTTGGATGTTTCAAATATAACTGTTGTCCATCCTTTGAAGGAGAGGAAGTTTATTCGTGGGTAGGAGTTGTGGTTTTGAGGATCCATGACCTTTTGTGATCCTTCTTATTCCTGTTATTTCAGACAAACTAATAAAAGCAGCTTAGCATTTCTCCATAAGATTTTACTATAGAACCCTGCCAATGTCCAATGGGTGGAAACTCTAGAGTTGATAAAGAAACATGATTTATACCTGCTGGGTTGATGGCCTTCTACCTACAGGTGGTCCCACAGAGAGAGTCCTCAGCAGCCCTTGCACTGAGGAGTCTCCATGGCTGTCAGTATGTTTATGAGGTAGAAACATGTTGGTTCACTGGTTGAATCATACTGCTGTAACTTTGCAGCCCTCCTTCAGGCTGCCTGCAAGCTGAGTTTTCCTTGCTGTATAGCTTGATGTGCTTCTGCTGATGCCCCGGGGCTAAGCGCTGATGGCGCCAGGCGTTGGCCTTAGAGGTGCTTACACTGGCATGGTGATGCTCCTTATCTGCTCCCTCTGCTCTTTTCCAGTTCATACGCTTCTGATTTTAATAGAACCACCGCTATTCCTTGTGTAACTCTTTTCTTCCTCTTGTCCTCATTTCTCCTTCTGGAAACACTGGCTTAATATCTCATGTTGAATAACTGAGTGGCAGTTTGACGTGTTTGCTGGGACGGGGCTTATTAGTGGGCATCACCGATTCACACTTGTGTAAAATATGGAGACATTTCCAGCAAAAATAGCTGGATTTTGCATGTAGGAGATCAGATGATTGGATCCTAGAATAGCAGCCATTTTACATATATTTATTTTTGGCTTTCTAGACTTTAGCAGAAATGTTTTCATATTTCAGATTCATTTGGAGCAACAGCATTCAAAATCAGGTGCTGTAAGGAAATTTACAGTACAATTATTCTCATTTTCACTTTATACTGAGAGCTAAATTTAATGCCATTTAAAAATGTTTATGTCTTACCAAATATTGTTAAAAATAGATTTAATAGCCACTTCCAATGTTTTTGGGTTTTTGACAGTATAATTCAGCATGGCTTGTTTAGATTTTTTGAGGTTCACACCCTGGTTGTGAGGGGAATTATGGATAATACCTAGCTGTAAAGTGACTGGTCAAGAAATGTTCAAACACCTGCCAGGAAAAAATAAGATTAGTAGATGTGTTCTGACTGCATAAACAGTTTTACAAGTGTATTACTGTAAATCAAGTTCAGTGTGTTCATTTGTTTTCCCAGTTTAAAGATCTTGGGTGCATAGCAGAAAGGAGAGAAGATGAGGTTGTGTTGCCAGTGATGGGGCCCGCAGAAAAGTCAGAGGTTGAGCACATTTAGCCACACTTTCACCCTTTCCTGCCCCTTGGTCCTGCATGCAAGAGTCTCCCAGTGCCATGGCTTGTGAGGACAGTGACCTACATAGGAGTCAGGTTTTAAAACTGCTACAAGTCTGCTTCTACCAGAGACATGTTTTGTAATCTGTCTGCTGACGCAGTTGTCTAGTTTGAATGCGTGCCAGTAATTCTATGAGGCAGGCAAGTACAGAGTCAGCACTGAAGGATTGCTCCCGTGGTCCTTTTCAGGCTGTTTACAGACACCAAAGGCTTCCAGAGTCAGATAGTGAGCTTTATAGGGCAGAGATGCTGCTGTATGTTTGCAAGCACTAGCGCATTTTTATGGTACTGCATTAATAACCACATGCAAACACAAACTTTAAAAAAACCAAAAAAAAAAGCAGTAGAAGATTGGCCCAGGAGCCTCTGCAAGTTCACTGATACAAGAGGGTGCTATGTGCCCTATTTGGGTGCCCACAATTCATGGAGTGTTTTTACCAACCAATTGTTCTTTCCATGCTTGGGGTGGAATAATTTTGGTATATATTCTGAGAATTGCGAACTTAGATGACAATCAGATTTTATCAGATGTGTGGATAGCTAGACCCTGCACAGCTGGCAGGAGGTAATGGAATTTGGATGAGCGCTTGTGCTTAACCATTTTGCAACTGAATTTGGTTTATTGCTTTCAGAATTCAGTAAAATATTTCATTCTCTAAACGTATTTTGAACACATTAGGAAATGTTTTAAAGGGCAGCTGGCTTCCCTGATTTGGTTTTAAGTTGTCCACAAAACATTTATCACTTCGAACTATAGCAAAAACATTTCCTTTGAAAGGACTTCTTTTCTCTTTCTAGGAAGGCTGTACTAGCTCCTTTCCCCACAGGCTCACCAAGCAAGCTGTGTAAAGAGAAGTGGCTCCTGTGGCCACTAAAGAAAACAGCTGAACCAGACAGGCATTTGCTGAGAGCTCAGCCTGGAGTTTGTGCCGGAGTGAGTACACAAGTGTAACTGAGAGGCTTCTTTCTTCTGTCAGACATCAGAATTGTTTTCTTTTCTGACCACAGGCAGGGGGTGCTTGGAGCATGCCAGACGCCGTGAGTTAGGCTATATTGGATAGTTATGGCAGCGTGTGCTCTCGGAGAAGGCTCAGTGAGGGCGAAGCGGGGGAAGCAAGGTAAATGTCATTGCATTTGCTGAAGCTGGAGCCAGGGCTGCTTTCCAGCCAGCAAGCGTGAAGCTCACATTTTACCTCTGCAGTGTGCTGCCATTGCAGCACTGGCTGTTTTTCACCATTAGCTAATAACTTTCTGCATTGCAGGTCTGCACGCATGCAACTTTGTTGCTTTTATACCTTCCTCTCATAAGGGAAAATTTCAAAACTCGCTTCCTGTGAGGCACGCAACTCTAGAAAACAGCCTTCTTTTGCAGCGGGAACCAGCAGGGGTTTTCTTACACAGCAAGGGAAGAGTTTGCAGGTTCCATAAGAACCCTCATCCTCAGGCTGCGCAGTGAAGGGAAAGGTGGTATCTCGTGATGACACGCATCGTCAGGAAGAGCTTGGCTAGAGGTCTCCTTCCTGTTTCTGATGATAAAAAGATTTGTATCATGTCTGAAGTAACTGTGGAATCCAAATCCAGATCATGAGAATAAACCCTCATTTTTAGCAGTTCAGAGGAACGCTAAGAAGCATTTTATTAACTTACATATTCTATGTCTCATCATCTAGGAAAAGCCAGATGAAAGGAAAATGAGTGTCACATCTCAAGACATTGTGCTGCTGTAGTGTAGGTGTCCAGATGCTGATGTGCCCAGACAACTGTACAACCAGGTGTGGAACTTTTGGCCTGTAAAACTGTGATTATGAAGTGGAAACATATGGAAGACTGCCCTTTAAAATTCTGAGCGAGCACTGGTGTGTTTCTGAACCAATGCCATAAAAAAAAGTATTCACTAACAAGCACAGTTTGTAGCTCACTTGTCCTGCTAGTTAATATTGCAGAATCTGGAAATGCTTTATACTTCCAAATATCAAGCTCCTACTTCAGTTCTTGTTGTGGATTTGAAGGTCTAACTTTGGGGATACAAGTTCGGAGATGAGTGGAGATACTAAAGCAATGGGAATATATCCTGTGGGAAGCCAAAAGTAACTATGGTCAGGGCAGTCATTTGATCTTACTGGTGTAGTTTTGAAGTAAAGATATGTCATCTTCAAGACCTAGCTGAAAATGTAAGTGGTTACATAACAGAATACTAAAACTTCTTGTAATTATACTGTTTGTTTCCTTGGTAGTTGTGTTTTAATACTCCTAACATACAATAATGAAATAATAGAATTTTAAAAAGAAAAAAGTGAGATATTGAAAGAGCCCATTACTACTTCTTCTTTTCATAGGTTTCCTGCCCCGATAAAATATTGAACAGTTTGTGAGCACAGCTTTTTAGCTTTTGTATGCTGCTGTGAATTTTTGAGGTGAGTGTAGCTGTTACCCAAGGATACTTATTGGAGAGTTAGGTAAGAGAAACTGGGCCAGGTTACCTGGACCCTGAATGTTCAAGTAATTCACAATATAAACTTGTTAACCTGAAGTTATTGTATCTGAATGACTTATAGTTGTCATGAAAAAAATCCAACAACAACTAGTCTCTTCCAACATCTCAGCACATTCATTAGGTTGTTACTCAGCCCAAACACCATTTTTATAAAATGTGCTATTTCATACTTACTGATGTGTTTGTCAGTATGTCACACAGTACTGTGATGAATCATTGCAACTAATCTTATTACTTAAAGTAATTTAATAAGACACATCTGTTAAAGCTGGGTTTGATTTTTCTTTTTAATTCTGCCTGTTTGCTTTCTTAGAAAATCGCTTTAGTAAATCTGCAGAATCTTTTCCTTTAATTAATTCAAAATAGATGTGGAAGGAAATTCTCTTTCAGATATATTCCACTTTGCTTCAAAACTGTTTTTCTTAGTAGCCTTCATTTTAACAAAGGGAAATTACTTTATGTACTTCAGAAGGGTATAGTGTGTGTTTTTCCATGAGTGTCACACAAATACTTTGTGCACTGGTGTCATGGAAGCATGTTGCATCCTGAAACTTTGGGCCAGTTTTTACCTTGGAGCACCAGGAAATTAGTAATTAGTTATCTGTCACTTAAAGGAGGGGGGAAAGGATGTGTCTGTCTCATGGTGTTATGTGCCATTTCCTCAACTTTCTACATTTTCTTTGGAGGGAAAATCGCTGAAGTGTGGATCTGGCATAAAAATACCAGCTCCTTACAGTATGTGGCTCAGACAGATAAGAGTTGAAAATTATGTTATTCCATCTTTGTATGGAGTGTCCACAGTCATAGCATAAACACGTTAGAGGTGCTGGTAAAATAGTCTTAATATTGCAGATTTAAATCCATGATCTGAAATAATAATGCAATAACAGCTTTGTATCCCATTGAGCAATTTTGGTTTAAAAAGTCTTATTTAAAATCGAGCTACCTTTAGAAATATCTTCATTCTTTGTGTACTTGGTGCTGTATTAAAATTTGCCAAAACTGGTTTAAGGAAAAGTCACTTTTACCATTCAGAGAGTTCAGAAGAGGAACAACAGTAGTCTTTTGTTTTGTCAGTCTTTCTCAGGTAAACGGGAATAATTGAACCGCAGGGTGTTTCCTCTCGACCTACCAGGTTTTTTCTTGGTTTTTTTCTTCATAACTGTTGACATTTATTAATTTCTTTTACCGATTTTCTTAAACAACTTGGTGTCTTTCTTAATTGCGCTGCACCTTACTCAATTAGTTTGAGTGGTGAAAAGAGCGATGTGTGTCAGTGGCTTTCCAGCCTCTTAGCATTTCATAAAACAGTGTTTTATGGATGTTAATTTCTGTAGAGAGCCAGCGCCTTGGAGTTTGTGTTCCAGAGACCAGTGGTTTTCCATATTGCAAGGTTGCATTTTCTTCTCACTAAAAAGATATTTTTGATAGCTGATTTTGTGATGCCTGAAGGTTCATAAGCTTCTCCTGTGCTTTCCATTGTCATAGCGCCACATTAATTTTGGAAACAGAGATTCCAGTGTGGGGACAATAAATGCTAGTATTTACTTATTAAGTAAAAATATATCCAGTCTCATCATGATATTCAAAATTTCACTAAAGGCCAGATTTTTCTCAAGTTAACTTTTTCTGCTCTGATCTCTTACTTGGCTGTGGTTTTTAGTACTATTACAAGAAAATATAGATAGGCTTTTTTGGTTTCATTTGGAAATTAAAACTAAACTGAAATATGCAAAATTCTCTCAGAGAAACTCTGACCATTGAAAAAATTAATCCCTCTTATCAATTTTTTACAGTCTTGATTTTTTGTTTTGTGTACTCTGTCCTGTAGGTCTGGTGTGATAGTTGGCTAATTTAATTACTGCCTCTTTGAAAAGATGGGTGTTTGTAGAGTCTAAAGCATGTCATTTTCCTTTGGAGGCCACCGTGATGGGAAGAGGATGAAAGTAGAATGTTTCCAAATTAGCAGAATAGGTGTGCCCCCTCAGAGTCTGCAGTTACTGTGACAGAGTGCCAGCTGTAAAGGTACAAAATTCGGAGGATCTGAGGATCCTTTGCAAAAGCTCGTCATTACTCAAACACAGACTAAGTAGGTATGTAACCAGCGGAGTGTTCAAGGCAGATAAAGTATAACAGCAGTTGCTGCTGTTTCTGTTCTTCTGGGTTCTTTCCTCAAATAGTCTCAATAGCCCACATCTCTGCGTTAGCAGTATTTTTCTAATTAAATAGAATTTCAAAGACAAATGCCACTCTCTTAATGCCAGAATTTGTCACAGACAGGATTTCTTACAATAGACAGACAGACCAAAGAGAAGAAAGGTTAGCTGCTGCAGCATTCTTTTGGCTCTGTAAACAGCACAGTGCCTCAACTCCCACTGGCTTTGCAAATGTTAAGGCTATTCAGCAGCTGTAAAATTTACTAAAAGTCTCAGACCTAAGCCTGGGAACCACTCAGCACTGGCAGTATGTTACAGACTTGTTACAAGTATGTGGCTTAAAAATGCTGGGTTTGGACTTTGATCCATTGTCATCCTTGTGAAGTGCCAGTCCCGCAGGTATTCAGCTGTTTGACTGGTCTAGTTTACTAACTTCACACAGCCAGCCTAAAGTCGTCTTGGGCACCTCAAACTATGTTCCCAGTCCCTCCTCTTCAATCTTTTTTAATGTACGATGATACATTAAGGCCCAGTTTTTTGAGCATGTTCTTTAAACTTTTTTTTTAACCTTCTTTGAGAAGACAATCAGTTTTCTGACTAATAGTGTAGGATCAATGTGCTGTGTTCCACTGCGTTGGTATTCTCCAAAATCTGTATCCTCTAAATGTAGAATTCCTCAACAGGAATGTGACTTGAGCTTGCTTCTTGAGCTCAGAACAAAAAAGCAGTCCAGAGAAATAAAGAATATTTTTCTAGGGAAGCTGTAATGTCTACAGCAATTTAAAGTAGTCTTCAGAAGGCATTTTATAGAGTTGAGAATCTAGAGATTCCCAGAGAAATTATGGAGGGCCCTCACTTCTGGGACCTGTGAACTTAATTGTATTTGTTCTTTCCTAGATATTTGATCTCTTTCCACCCATCTGATGTGCCTTGCCCATGATAATTTCCTTTTGTCTTTAGTGCTCTGCTGAACAGTGAGCTGAGACCTTCCGGTGATGTGTCCCCCAAGTTTAGGTCTCTTTCCTAGTAAGAAATTGCTATAAACAATTGCAGTTATTTTTAATGACTGCAAGTTTCTTTCCGTACTAGGTGATGCAGATGTACCTCCCCTTCTGTGGGATTGCCATATCCAATGCCCAGCTATTTGCAGCTTCAAGGAAGGAATATGACAGAAGCAGGGTAAGTGCAAAATGTATAGTGGACCAATATCGAACTTTTGTCTTTTGTTCCTGCAGGTTCCAGCTACACATACGTGTTTGCTAAGCAGACAGTTTCAACTAGGTTTTGTTTCAGAAACTGTATTTTCAAAAGATCCCTGTCTTGATTGAGGCAGCAAGAAGGCAGTGTGGGAGGGAAATACACTTGTAGTGGTGGCTGTTGTTTCCTGATGTCGGTTCCACGTTTTGTGGTGCTGAAACGATTGTGTTTGCGGCACAGACGGTGCAGGAGAAAGTGTTACTTTGGCAGAGATTCAAGCTCTCATAAAATTCTACTAATCTCAAGCCTTTGCCATCTTGAATTTTTAATATTCAGCTCATGTTCAAAGAATATGGATATATCTTTATAAAATTAAGCAAGAAAAAACCCCTATATGTGAAGGGTTTTGACAGCATGTGTCTCCATAGAATACACGCCCCTGATGGCTGGTGCTGTGCATGCACTGGGATAGGAGGCTCTGAAGTGAAAATAATGCTGAGCTCCCCCGTCATTCCCTTGTCAGAGAGGTCTTTTATTTCTTGAAAAGACAAAATGGTAATTTTGAGGGGTTTTTAATAATGATTGGCTTCTTTCTTATCATCCTTTCTGCAATGACAGCAAATTATATTTTTGTTAGCTTGGATCACAGGTCCAAAACTTCAGTAGAAATACCTCTGGTAGTGTTGAACCTACTCTTCCTTCACAAGGTAGGGGTAACTACAGTGGTCTGGGTCTGTTTATTGAGCTCTGACATTTTTATAGTCATGATTTTGGTGCTTTCATGTATGAAAACGAATGCTTTCCACTACTTTGAAAAATAACAATAGCCTTTTCTAATGTCTTTTATATTTAAGGGTCATGAGGCATCTGAGCTTGTCTTCTGTCCAGGTCTGACAACAGACTTATATTTTGGGGAAGAGATTTGGAGGAGACTTGGGGGGAAAAAAAAGATTGTCTGCCAAAGTTTTTTTTGTGTTTTTTTCAGGTTGGTTGGTTGGTTGGGATTTTTTTGGTTTTTTGTAGGTTTTTTGATGTTCAAATAAAATAATTGTTTGACTACACAGAAACTTAAATTTTGCTGCAGGTTTCCAGACTGCAGGGAGCAATACAGACTTTTGAGGAGTTGGCATTTAATCTTCTGAGGAAGATATTCAGCAGAAAAGTGTTAGGGACATTCTCATTCTTCATTAGAAAATGGTAAATTCTGGTAAATTGAGTTAGAGGTACAGATTCTTTGTTTCTTGTTGCTGCTTCAGCCATGCAAAGCATAACAAATATCATTGCTGTTGGACAGCTATGTGACAGCCTGTACATAATTGTATTTCTGGCCTATTGGTGGTGTTTAACTTTGCCCAGTCCATGGCTGAAGTTAGTTGGCAGACACCAAACAGTGGACAAGACCATACTGTGCCTTCCCTGTGAAGCCAGACCTTAATGGTGGCAACTTCCAGAGACTGTGACCAACATTTTGCTGATGACCACTATGTTAGAAGAGCTAAGACCACTACAGTTTATATGCTTAGCTATATTGGTGTTCTTTAGTGTCAGTGCCCTAAATGAGAATAAAGGAAAGAGCAAGCTTCTTTGGGCCCATGGTAAGAAAGAACATGGCCTGTATTTTTCAGAGTTGATGAAATGAGAGGGGAAACCCTTCATTTTAAAGCATTGTATTTTACAGATGTGTTGTTAGTGGTGAGGACTGGATCAGACTGCTATTGGAATATAGAAGTATTGATGTGGGTTTTTTTTCTTTCCAGCTTTGAACATGCAAAATGGGTAATAAGAGAATAAAATGGAGTTTAAATGTCCTAGAAAATTCAATATATAAAATCAAGCAATTCAATCCATACCGCATTGCATTACAGCCATTCCTTCATTTTTGGAACAAAGTGAAATAGTTTGAAAGGTTCCCATTGTTTGCTAAGAGTTGGATTGTGCCCAGCTGTTAGCTAAGAAATACTTCTTTCTTTCTTCAGATATCCCCACTTCAGATACCCCCACTTCAATTTTGTTGGCATAATCATTAAGAACTTTATTTGAATGAAGATTTCAATGGAACACTCATATTAAAATCAATCCGAGAGATGATGCCTCATTTTCAGTGTTCCATGTATTTATTAATACAACCAATACAAGAGTATTCTGTCCTTGTATACAGGCTTTACTGGAAGTAGTGAATGACCTCTTTGAGGAACAGACTGACTTAGAGAAAATTGTCAAGAAAATTATGCATCGAGCCCAGACTCTACTGAAGTGTGAACGGTGCTCAGTGTTACTTCTGGAAGATATTGAATCACCAGTAAGTATAGTTGCGTATCATATGTAAGTACGGGACAGCAAGTATTTTTCAGTGTGTTGTTCCTAAATGTAAGTTAGGTAGAGGTTGAAACTTTACCAACACCCCTGTTGTGTCTAATCCCAGTAGGCTACATTGTGATGGCAATAAGCTTTTACATTGAGCAGATGAAATGGAAACACAACTTTCAGAATTACTGAAGTATTTTTGGTTTCTTGCAATTGCTCTCTCTACTTGACCAATGAATAATTATTTCATTGCAGAGCTCTGTTGAACAGCTGGATGTAAACTGTACCAAAGTATTTGTCAGGGCTGGATTTCACACAGTTTTGACAGGGGCTTTCACTGGGACTTTGCAATACTGATATTCATAGGGTATGAGAGCCTCTTTAAAAAATGTTTAAAGGTTTTATGAGTATTGTTATTAGTAATAAAATAATTGGCTGCCTTTATATCGGTAGCTCCCTCCAGTGTTTTCAGACTATTCAATGTAAGCTACTCTCCTTTCTACTGATTTGAGAAGTAGTTGAAGGATAAAACATTGTTTTTAATATCTTTTTTTTTTCCTACCCAAGTATTATTTTTGTATTCACTGATCCTCCAGTTAATTATTTGATGCTGGGCCGTGACAAGTCAGAGACAGAATCATAAATTTGTTTGTATAGCAGAAAAAATAACCATTCTTTTCCTTGGAGGAAAGATATGATTCAAATTTCATTTCAGTTAACAAAAATTAAGAACTTTCAGTGGAGTATGGCCTAAATTATATCAGCTTTCCTAAAAGCAAGATCAAGGTTTTTATTTCACTTATATGTTTTCTACTATAGAATTTCAGTGTTTCTAGTTCATTTTCTCTTTCTGGATTCCCCTAGCCACTCCCCCTCCCCAATTTTATAATGACAAGATATAGTTCTACTACATTCTTAGGAAAAGTCACTATGTTTGTAAGTATAATATGATTGTTATTTTTCACAGAGAAGTCCATTGTGTTAGCAAATTGTGGGTGGCAGTTCATTTTTCTGCTCTTGGTCCTATTTCTGCCTTTGAGCTTGGAGGGGTTTTTCCCAAACCACAAGCAAGGAGTTCTTATTCCTCTAGACCAAATTGTGAAATATGGACAAAAAGCCTAAACTTTTTGTAAGTGGTCATAAATCGTAGGTTAATTTGGAGCAGGAGAATAGCATCTTGCCACCCACTTGGTAATATTTACAAGTGACAAAACAGTTATTTTCTTGACTTTCCCCTGTTTTGGAGGGTTAACAAATATATCAAAATAGATCTCCTTAGAGTAACTCAATGTCTAACCATGTCTAAAATATTGTCATCTGTACATTGTGCAGAAAGCTTTTATGATTCAGAACCAAAGTGAAGATGGGACACATCCAAAAACATGGCCTCTCTTCTGTGCCACTTGTAGCCACTCCTAAGATGTTTCACTTGCGTGCTCCTGACACATATGTTCAAGTGTGATTGGCTGCAGCCTTTCTGCTTATTTGTCTATATTTAAAAAGTGAAGTTTAGGTAAAGCTCCATAATTCATGTTCCAAAAGCCTTTAAAGGGAAGCGTATACTCTTGTGGAAAATAGTTTTCTGAAGTAATCTAAAGATCTCATTTGATTTGATATTGTTTCTTAGGAAACTGTGCACAAGTGTGTATTTTGATCATGAATTCTCCATTGAGAGAATACAGATTTGTATTTTTATCCTAAGACTATTGGATAAAAATACAGTTTAAATAGAGGAACTTTATGTTACTGTTTTCTTAGATGTTTATTCATCTTAATAACAATCTTAAGTTACTTCTTTTGTGACAGGTGGTGAAATTCACAAAATCCTTTGAGTTGTTATCTCCAAAATGCAGTGCTGATACTGACAACAGGTTAGTGCTCATATCTTCTGTGGTTATGGATAACTTCATTTTTCACATAGTTTTAAAGTTTGCTTGGTCAAGATTTTATTTTCTTACAGAACTCTTTGTAGATTTGACTGAAGAGTGTGAGTCTATGTTTTTTACTCAGACAAGACTCCTGCTTGCTTCAAGTGGAGACTTGCTTGAATAAATATACGTGCCTATATGGTTTTTTATATGTATGTTTGTGTGTGTGTATATGTGCACTAATATTGTATCAGTTTCTCAGGTGAGAAACCAGGAAAAAACTGACTTTTTATAGTTGAACTCATTGATAACATGCAGATGTTGTTTTGCATGATTAATATTGAAGTAAAAATTACAAAATTATTTTAGATTTTTGATCTCTTACAAAATGCCTCTGTACAGTTGTGTTGAGAGGTTTCCAGTAAAATTTTATTTCTGCTCTTGTCAAATTGGAAAGCCTAGAAACTGCAGAGCATATGTATTTCCTAGAAACTGTGTTCCTGTGACTAAATCTTGTTTGGGAGCCCAGTCAAAATGGAAGTATATGTTTTGCTTAGTAGATCTGTAAACATTTATAAAGGGCCAATTTTAAATAGTAAAAGAAAGCTTTTTGTTCATGTGGGGTTATCATATCAGTCCCTGCAAGGTTACACCACTGGTAGCAGTTCACATAAAATGTCCAAATACCAAATGAGTGCATGAGGATTCAGGGCTATTGCGAGAACATTTCTTCCATCTTTCAGGGCTCAGTGTTTATCATACAGGTTTCATGCAAAATAATTCATACTGATTTTGAAGGAGAATTTTCCATATCAAATGGCTGTCATGATGATAAACCTTTTCATGGATTGATTTCGCAGCATTAGAAAAATGGGTAGTGTGAGAAAATTTCTAAGATATGCAAGCTGACAGTAGAGTCCAGGGCCACACAGAAATATGGGTAGAAGCTATCTCCGTTCCATGTCCTGGTATGGGAATGGCAAAGCAAATGGAAAACAAGCAGTAAAATACAGGAAGATTTAAATATGAATAAATAATCTGTTGATTCATCTGGGAATCACAAGTTAGTGCTTTTGACAAAGAGTTTCAGAGTAGCAGTTGGTCTTTCCTAGGGGGTGAAAATACATTTCTTTTATTCAGGGACAGGAGTATGAATCAAGGATGTGGTTGTTATTCCTGTTTTTCTCAAACTTGATCTGTAGCCAGATTAGTCAAAACAATGCAGAGTGGTGTCAAGATAACCAAGCTGGCTCATTTCTTGTTACCATAGTTATATTAGCATGTTGCCACAAAGCAGTTTGTAGTTGCCTCCTCTGCACGTAGTCAAGTCAAGATTATTTTAACTTTAGTCCAAGATATGAATAAACACGTGCATCCTGGTAGCTAGTCTTTATAAGATTCATAAAGGTATATTTCTGTTCATTTTAATATAAAGATATATTGCTTTTTCTTTGATGATTTTTATCCTGTGGAGAGTGAAGTTGGTTTTACAAAGACCAAGGTTAGGCTGGCAGATATGATGTCACATTTGGATCTAGCACAGGCACAGCTTGAGTTATTGGCACTATCATGGAAAAATAAAGGTTATTTAGGATACGGAGCAATGCCGCGAGCCCTTGACATTTGAGCATTTTTCTAGTGAGTTTTGCCCTTTTCATTCTACATTCTGCAGCTGTAACTGATGTAAAGTCATGAGACTTTTCATGTGGGGAAAAAAAGTGGCAAGACGAGTTTCTTCATTATTAGAGCAGCTAAGAAAAATATTATTTCTTTGAAATTTTAGTTGAAATCCAAAGAGATTTTAGGCTGAGAACAATTCTCATTATAAGTTTTATCTAAATGAGAAAGAAGCTCCTAAGACAATATGACTTTCATGCCCTAATATACTTTCTTACACAGTTTTAGAAGAAAATGGCTTTTTTTTTGCCCTCCTTATATCTGCCTGATAGCAGCTCACCTGTTTAATCCCTAAATACCGTAATAAATACTCATATCTATTTTATTTGCTGTTGGTTGTAAAGAAATACCTTGCAAGGCCACACTTGCATTCATCTGTTCAGTTTGCAATTTTTCATCACGCCACGATCAAGTTTGTTTATTATCCGTACTGGCACACCGATGCTCTTGTTTTTGCCAGAGACTTTGTTCTTGAAGTACAAGTTTGCCAAGTCCCCTAAATTTTCTCTCCCTTTGAAAAAATACTACATAAATCTTAGAATCCTTGAGGGTTCAGTTCTGATATCATCTAGATGAAGATGAGCCTGCTGGAATGTGCTGAGGACTGTGTCTTTCCTGCACAGAAGCAGTGGTTTGGCGGATGAGGTTACATTTTAGCAGGTGGCTGAGATGACAGTTCTCTAACCTGAGTACCAATGCCTGCCTGGGCCAGAGTACGAGTTGTGTGGGCAAAAACATCTGTTCTCCTTCCCCCTTGGGCTGGTACAGAGGAAGTGCTGAAATCCCTCAGCTGTTTTACCAGCACTGTCCCTGAGATGATGCGCCTGTCTTCTAGAGGATGGGTGTAGAGCACTTGTTAGGAATGGAGAGAACATAATAGAACCCACTTTTAAAACTTCTTCATGAATTTTATCTTGTTTCGTTTAGTTGAATTCATTTGCTGCTTAAAATGCTTGACACCCACAATGCAGTCCTGATTTATGCATCTTACCTGATAAGGATAATACCATTCATGTAAGTTATGAACTGGAAACTATGCATTTGAAATTAGATCCTTATCCTTAAAGATTTTTTGCTTCTGAAGTATTTGAAATAAATTAAATTGTGAATTAAATTTCAAATTATAAATAGGATTTTTTTACTTAGCTCAAAACCCATTATATTTATGTAAAGGTCTCTGTCAAAGTATACACATAACATTTATTACAATCGCTCAAAATTCTTATCCCAAATGAAAGTTAATTCCTTTAGATTTCTGTAAATCATTATTATTTTTATTTATAGTCTTTTAAGAATATTAAGTTTTCTTTCAGATGAGTGACATAGTTGAATTAGTCTTCAGAAAATCAATGCAGTCAACAAAAATCAATCCTTTCACTTTGATTGAGTCTTTGAAGGATTTTGCTGTGCAGCCTACTTTCATTGATGAGCATTACTTCAAAGCTTCAAGCTATTGTAGTCTTCTCCATAGATTCTTAACTTTTCTCTAAGTAATGTTTCTCAGGTGTTGAAAATTTATCAGTTTTCTTCTCACAACTAAAACAACAGGCATTTTTTTGATACACATGTGAGTAGCCAGACTTTGCCAATGTCAAGAATCTGCCTGAAATGAGTCAATGAGAACTTTCCTGCTGATTAGGTGAGGTGTGAGGTGAGGACTTTTTAAGGTCTGCATAGACACTGAGTTTTCCAGAGAAGCTGAGGTGGAGTTTGGTGAGTTGAGCCCACAATTCTAGGGTCTTATGCTCATCTAGTGAAAGCTCTCTAGCCCCTCAGTAATTGTGGCAGAAGCTCAACCAGGTAAAAAGAAAAGGAAACCTTCATGTCTTGTGTGACTGCTTGGACCCACCTGCTGTAATATACTTGCAGTATTGATTTAAGACTTATTTAATGATCCCTTCTTCAGCCATTCAGATCTGGCATTTCAGATGCCAGATGGCAAAAAAATAAAAAAAAGTCATTTTGATGGGAAAATTATTGAAAATAAGAATTGAAATATCCTACATTATTAGATTAATTTAAAAAACCTTAACAGTATATATTTTCAGGTAGCTCTACAGAAAATATTATTTAGAACTGGTTGCTTTTCATGAGCAGGCCTGTATCTTACAGAAACTTAGAACACAAACCTCTGTTGATTTATAGGAAAAATTTATCAAGTATCTTACTTACTTGAGACACCAATGCTGTCTTCAATAGAAAGAGTTATGTAAAGAAGAGAAATTTTGAGGTACCATTTCAATAATACCAAATGATTGTTCCATAGTTAATTTTTGGTAACCATTAATAAATGTGAATGGTGCTACTGTTCCTATTAATGTGCACGTAAGACATGCTGGACTTACAATTAATGTTGACTGTATTATTTTCTTCCCTTGCCCTGCATTTTGATAGTTTCAAAGACAGCGTGGAGAAATCATCGTCTTATTCTGACTGGCTAATAAATAATAGCATTGCTGAACTCGTCGCTTCCACAGGTCTCCCAGTGAACATCAGTGATGCCTACCAGGATCCTCGCTTTGATGCTGAGGTAAGAGATTTTTACAAATGTAATTATATATTATGTTTTGGGCACTGCAGCTAACATAAAAATTTTATTATTATATCCAAGTGGCTGTGAAATGTGTGAATATTTATTCTCAATTATTTTTTCTATCCAGTAAGTTGTCCTTCTGGTCTTCTGTTTTTGACATGGCTTTATACAGTAAACACAGATCACTGACTTAGTGTATGACTTTAAGCAGTTGCTTTGTCCATGATTCTTTTTTTTTTCCTATTTATAAGTGATAACTTCCCTTACCAATTGCCTTGATATTTATGCAAACTGTTTTTTATTGCTGAAAATTTGTTGGTGTTCAGTTAGCAGCATCAGCGTTGTTAGCTGTTGGGGTGACTGGGGCTGTACACACACAGAGTGTAAACAGAGCTGGTATGCAGACAGACAAATGTTGTTTGTGATCAAACTTAGCCAATCAACGGTTTAATTTGCTCAAATACACACTGGACTGGGTACTTCTTCAAGATACATATCACTCCCAATAAAAGTTGTTTGTGTACCTTAAGGTATTCATTCCAGTCTGTTAGAAAGGTGTAGCTACAGATAAAAATGTTAAGTATACTTAACATGTAAATAAATGTTAGAGGCATACAGAAGGACAAAATCTTCACTGAATTCTAATCCAGCATTACTATGGAGGACTTGGCCAGCAGTTGGACAGCACATTAATCAGAAGACAGCCTTGGTCAGAAAGCTTCCTAAAATATATTACTACAGTAAGTGTGCTTGGAAGTGTTTCATGTTGAGAGTTTGCTTGGTTCCAATTTTATCCCACATGTCATTAAAGGGATTATCTCTCAAACCAGCAGAATTTTTTGAAACAAGAAAAATAAAAGGGGCCTGCTGTAAAAGTATAAAAGACAACTGCATTGATGTTAATCAGTTCAGAATTGCAAGAAGTACAATTAGTGCCTGGGGTGTTTAGATATGCTAACATAAAGCATGCCAGTCCTTGATTTTTGCAATTGTACTTGTATTATATCATGTCCTGAATAATTCAGCTCTCTCTTATTTGTTTCACAGTTAGTCCTTTCCAAGTTGGAGGCACTGCCCAATATATACAGAGAAAAAGAAAATTATACAAAGGACAATAATAATTTTCTTTTGATGAGTTCTTATGAAAATTTAATTCTTAAATTCAGTTTTTCTACTCAATTATTACTACAGTCAAGAGTAGTAAGAGGAACATGGCATCACTTATTACTTAGCTAGAATCAAACATACATTTGTAGTTATGAACAGATATTCTGTTCTCTGCTACTGTTGAAAATTGTCTTTTATTTTTTACTCAGAACACTACTTCTCATTTGCAAATGTTGATGCTCAATTTTCCACTCATTCACCAAGAAGTTAATGCAAAAGTGTTCTGCAGTTCATTTTACGACATACGCCTGAATCAACTACTCCCCCACTCCCCTGGATTTTAGGTGGCCCTCCACACCAATTTCATTGATGAGTTCTCAGTATGTATAAATAAGCAGTAATCTAATTAAAACCTGAGTTATATCTTTTGCTAGCTAGGAGATCACAGTGGTCCCATCCTGCTTCCCATATATGAATTACTGCTGGTCTTTTAGTTTTCTTCTATTACAGATTGCCTGTAGCAGTGGCAGTTTTAGTAAGAGAACATCTCCTGATCTTCTGTGAGTGGAGTCATTCCACTCTCTAATCTCTTTTGAAAAAATGTTTTTTATCAGATTTTGCAGCAGTGACACTAAAGAATAAAGCTTATTAATTGTAGAAAAGAGAGAATCAGTGACACTTAAAACAAATTGTGAAGTTATATACTGCATTAGATAGAAAACAATAAATGAGGTAATAAATTGTCACCAGAACAAAAGGACCACTTATCTCAAATCTAGGGTTTGGCTCCATCCTTACATTTCTTACTAAATTGCTCTTCTGCACAATTCCCTACTTACTCTCACCTTTCTTCTAAAAATGTGTATTTCCTGTAAGCCTCCTTTTAGAGCTGCCTTGCCATGTCCAATTTTAGTTTGACAATTGAGAAGAGTATTTCTAAGGTAAACTTGTTCAGTGAAAGTTATCTCTACTAATCCACCAGTGTAAGTAATCCAGGATTTTTCTGGACATCACAGTTTGTCTTTAGTGTCAAATAGTGTAAGCTTTATGTGGCAGAGAGGCCAGTGTTTGTATTTTCTTTGGCAGTTTTTAAAATAATCCTTATGACTTTTGGTTACTGTGAATGAAATTTCAGCAGATTTTTTTCTGAGAGCTGATTCATATGAAATGACATTTATAAATGTAAACTTACTCCTTGACATTTCTATTACTATGGTTTAAAAGGCTGCCAACAGCACCACTAATGGAAGCTCTCATTTCTACATTTCAGGCTGACCAAATTTCTGGCTTTCACATAAGATCTGTTCTGTGTGTTCCTATATGGAACAGCACCCACCAAATAATTGGTAAGACTTTCCTCAGGGCTGCAGAGCTTTTGTGCTAATGTAAATTTAGTTCCGTCTTTTTAATTCTATGTTCCTTTTTCTTCTTTTTCCCAGCTGTATATTGTTAAGAAGTTATGGTACCTAGGATGCATGCTAAGTATCCAAGAAGGAATGTTTGACTTGGATACTGTATGGACTTTTTCAGCTTTCCAGTTGTGTCATTGTTAAATTATATACTGTATTGAACTTTTATGAGATGAAAACAGAAATTCTAACCATATTAGTGAAAAATGTGAAATATTACTGAAAATATATGCATTGATGTTTTTCTTGGGCGTCCCTCTTTAGCACATGGGCAACTGTTCCTGCAGTCAAACAAAGTGGTCTTTTCCCTCTAATGACAAGCTCTGGGTGCAGTCAGGGGAGACCTGCTGCAGGGGCTGCGGTGGTGTTTGCTGCATCAGAGTTTGATGGGGTCTCTGACAGGGTGCTTCCCAGCTCTGCGACCCCAGGAGCTGGCCCTGTGTTATGACTTGCTTTTGGCACAAAAAGGAGAGTTTGTAAATAACAGTGCCAGATTCCTCTGCTAACTTTCCTTAGAAGAGCTGACGTCAAAGCAAGAGCGATTTATACCATCAGGGCGAGAGCTGGATCGCTGTGCGCTGTGGCTGTCAGGGAGCTGAGATCAGCAGGGCATTGCTGAAGGCACTTGGTGTCATGCAGGATCTTTGAGCTTCTTTAGCAGAGACGATGTGGGAGTTGAGTCTTTTAAAAATACATCTTGTTGTTTGTTGTGACGTGTGCATTATCTTCGAGAAGCAGAAATAATCTGAATTCTTGACAGCTGGTTACTCTTACAGTATTTTTTTAAGGGCTTATTGTAGCTAAATGAAATAGAAATGTTTGTTGCAGTAGGAATCAGTATTAGTTCGGAAAATGCATTTTTCCATTGGTTCAGTAAATTAATGAGCCAGTTGTGTGTAAAAAGGGATTTATATACCCAGGTGATGCTAAACCAACTAAGATTTTAGGAATGAAGGTACTGATTCAACAAATTTTATTGGTAACTGGTAAAATTTTTAGGACAACTTATGTGATTGCTGTTAGCAAAGTGATCAAATAGATCTTTAACCTTTTGTGAAAAGCACTGTGAGTAACTTTTGGATTTGCAGTATTATACTTAGCATAGAATAACAGCTGAAAGTACTGGTATCAAAACAATCAAACTATTGCACATCTGTGTCTGTTTAATGATTTTCAGAATAAGTATTTGCATTTTGCTTTTCAGTTTGAAATATGTGGTTTACATATTACCAGTGAATAAAACATTCTGCATTGTGCATTAATGAATGAAGATTGTAATTTATGTTAACTCTTTCTAAAGGGGTAGCTCAAGTGTTGAACAGGCTCGATGGGAAATCCTTTGACGATGCTGACCAGCGACTGTTTGAAGTAAGAGGCATTCAGTTCAGTATTAACATACTTTTCAGTAGCATTTGGCATTTCTCAGTAATCTGCTTCAGTCCACTCCAGGGAGGGGGGGAGAATATCTTGTCTATATTTGTGGTTTGACATTTATTCTCAGAAATCCTCACTTAGAAGGTGGCATCCGAATTAAAACAAGTTTCTGACATCTAATCACTCATCTGGAGGCCAGTGACTCACCTGCATTCCTGAAATAACCTGTTTAAACATAATTATTCCTAATATTTCCATGCAATGTCTTTTAATGATTAAGCCAGTATTCATCTTTGTGCTTGTATTATAACTGATTCATAACTGACTTCCTTTTTTCTGTTTTTAAATTTTAGGCTTTTGTTATTTTTTGTGGCCTGGGTATCAACAACACAATTATGTATGACCAAGTGAAGAAATCCTGGGCAAAACAGTCTGTGGCTCTGGACGTATGTGTACATCTTCATGAAACCTTTTCTTGCTCTCAAGTGTCACATGTAAAAGAGCCCAATATATTTTAAAAAACTATGATTATTTAAACTTTTCTAATCGGATTCAACAATATAGCACTGTTGTCTATTACATATCTGGAGATTTTAAACATCTTATTAAAAATAATCTTGGTGAGAAAAAAAGCTTGGAGTTTTGAGGATAGCTTTACAAATTTACATTATTCCTACTACAACAATAAAGAGCAGTTTGAATGAAATCTCAGATCTTTCAAAAAGCGTTATGCAAGACTGATTAATCTTAAAACATTGCTCTGAGGAAAGCTCAATGTCACTACAATTTTGGTATTGTTTAAATTCCACATGTGACAAGAGAAGAAAGTGATCGTTATCCCTGATGTGTGCACCTTTTACCTGTGTAACTCCTTTGAGTTTATGCAGTGCTCACCATTACAATAAGAACCACAAAAACAACATTGGCCTGAATGAGGCACGAAATTCTTTCTATAAAATAAAAATCGAAAAACCCAACTGAATATAAAGAGGCTTTTTTTTTCTTTGCTTTAGAGTTTGAGATATTAATCTGCATAGTGGGTTTGTATCCTGTGATGCACACAAGCATATTAAGGCTTTCCAAAGTCAGTAAGACTGTTGGTGTTGGAAATTCTAAGCATAAGCAGCTTTCTTTATTATTTGTATATATCTATCCATGTAGGAGGAAAAGTTAAAAGCTTACCTTTTCAGGCCTCCTGCAAGATCCCTTATACTTCACATGTCATAGTCATGAATTAGTGTAAGTCCTCATATGTCCCAGGTATTTGTGCAGTATGACACCTCGGAACGAATGCTCCTCCTGGCAAAAAAAACAAGCAGTGCTAGATGTCACACACAGATACATAGGGATGAAACTTAACATAGAAGTTTGTTATTTGCTACTGAAATAGAAGAAAATTAAAACTTTGTGCTTTAAAATACAGCTTCTTTCTTTGATCTAAAAAAAAGACTAATAACCATGCAGGTTACATGTAGAGTATAGATTTGATAAATACCACTATTCTCCAATGAAGAGTAATTCTTTCCATAAATGGGCAACAGTTCTTGATAATATTTGCATAAAGTGATGGAAGATGCAGGAGAAAAGTACTGAACACTAGAATGGTATAAGATGAAGGACTGTGAATCCATTTTTCACTAATAGAATGCTTGATTAGTATTTATGTACTTAGCTATAATGGCAATGAATGGCACTTGAAAATTACATTGATATCAGATGTAAAATAAATCAACTTGTTATATATCATAATAAGATTCTTATCCATATATACTGATACAGGTTTTCATATAGTATTCTGATAAGACTGAGTAATAAATAGAAGAGCAGAACATAAATAAATGATCAGGAAATGTTGCCATGATTCAAAGCCAGGCTAAATACTTTTTTTATACTTAGCACACAAAATTTGTAAATTATTTAAGGATTAGAATAATAAATACTAAGGAAGACTGTAAAAATCTAGAGGGATATAATGAACACAGATCAAGGAGAAGCTTGATGAGAATTTTGGTTTTAAGTGTAAACTGTCATAGCAGAAGATGTAATTTGACTAATCTTACCAGTTTCTGAGAGAAGTTGCAGTATGGTTGGAAAGAAAAATAGATACTATTTGAAAAAGGACATGATGTGTAATCATAAAAAGTAAAATGGGTTACAGAAGAAATGAGTTTATGTTTGTTATTTATTCTTTTACAGTGCAGGAATGAATTCCTGTTACGGTAAAAGGTGGCGTCTCTAAAACCGATAACAGTAAATACTTACTGGGACCTACTGCCACAAGGAATTGCAAATCAAAGCCCTATGAGATACAGTTTAGGTGTTTGTATGAATAACAGAGACATTCATAGGTGAAAATTATTTCCAAATGAGAAGCCCATATCAAAGCTTTAGCACACCAGCAGGCCGGGTGTTGCTGATGGAGGAGGAGGATCTGTCCTTGCTGGGAGCGCTCTGGCTCTGGGAGCTCCCTCCTGGACCAGCAGCTCGTCCCATGCACAGCCAGACGCGGCGGGTCCAGAACACAGGATGGCTCTCGCACCTCCTGCAGTGCTTTCCCAACGTTGGCATCAGCCCGTGAGGACAGAACGAGCTGCATGTAAACAGGTGCAGACTAACAGGCAATAAGAGGAGGTGTGCAGCACGTTGTGCATTGTATTTGATGCTGCCATCTCCAGAATGAAGACAATGTCAGACATAGCACAGAGGTGCTGAGATGTGCCACTAGTATAGGCATTAAAGCTTTTCAGGATAGCAAAAGGCATTATTAAAAGTCTGTGAATCTACTGTTATTTTTACACTAAATTCTTTCTCTTTCGATTGTAGAACTCCAGGAGAACAATGTAGGAATCCTTATAATATTAAATTACTTACTGTTCATTATTCCCTATAAAATTCCCTGCAATATAATTGCCAAATGTATGCCTGATAACCTGTAATTAGCTATTACGTGCTCTCAATCAGAACTGAATTATCACACAAATGCTAATTAAATTTGCTTTAAATGTAATTGATTAGACTGCAGTACAAAATCCTGATTTTGCTACTTGTCAAGTGTACAAAAATGTTTTTTATCTTTTGTTCTGGGGCAGGTGTTGTCTTATCATGCAACATGTTCGAAGGCAGAAGTTGATAAATTCAAGGTAAGATTAAAGTTTTCAAGATACTTATTTCTGAAATTATAACAGTAAATTAATATTTGTCTAGACTATCTGAGAGAAGTTTCACATCATAAGCAGAAAATCTTAATGAAAAATTATTTACAATGGATATATTACATGTAAGGCTGTTGAACAGGGAGGGTGGAAAGTTTCTTTCAAAGGATCTAGAGCTGCAGTGGTGGGTGCACAGCAGCAAAGTCCCATTGCTCCAGCACCAGCTACTGGAATGGCATGTCAGTGTGCGTCAGTGTGGGTTTGGTGGCCTCCTCAGCAGGAACCACCACAGGGAAGTCATACCAGGTAGGAGATGAGGGGGAGACTAGAGAAAAAGAAAGGAACTCGAGACTTTACATGCTTATAGTGTGGAAGCTGCCCTGTGTTTAGTAAAAAAGTGGAGCATTCACTATCCAGACTGTGCATAGGCTCAGAAGGCTGGACGGGAAGGTGAGGAATCTTCTAACTCCTGTAAGCACCCTTGGCAGAATGCGAAATTGATGTGTTCTATAGCATTGGTAGGGACCAATAATTACATGTTCTCACTGAATGCTGCCTTGCCATGGGCTAGAAAGTGAGGGAAATAGTGGCCTTGATCTTTCATCACTGCCAGCACTCCAGAGCTGCTTTTGCGATAGACTGTTTGTCTTTTCCTGCTTGAGGAGGCACTTGAGAAACTTGGTGATGAGGAGGCAATGCTAGTGAAGGGCTCCTCAAAGCTTTTTGGGAGGCTCTCATGGTGGGTACCACTGTTGGTCTCCCAGACACACAGTGCCTCAGAGACTGCAGTGAGGTCTGGGAAGGAGATCTGGGCTGTTGTGACCGCACACTGCTGGCATTCTCTGCTCTGGAACCCTGGCGTCTGGCTGGCTGACAAACAGCTGTTGGGTGGTTGACACCTGGCTGTCAGGCTGCAACCTGCTTTCTGCACCACGGGGATGGTTGTGGTGAAAGGGGAAAACGTGGCTGCTGCTGATGATCATAGAGCTGATACTGATCAGTTATCTGGGCTGCGGAAGGACAGCTCTTGCTAGTTTATTAGTTTGTAGGTTATTGCCCTACAATGGCTGTGCCTTAAGGCTCTGTATCGCTACCTGGTGAGAAGGGTGTCATGTTCTCCCTCCACTGTAGTTCCTGGTACGGTTACCCACGCTTGTGTACGCTGAAGATGAGATTACTGAAGTATTGCTGGAATCGGCATGCTTGGAGATCATTCCAACACTACAGGAAATACTTTTGTGTGCGCAGGAAGTTGTATTCAGTGTTTGGCAAAAAGAACTGAACACTGTGTTGAGAGAGAGGAAAGAAAGGGGTAAAGGACCATCAATTTTCTATTTTGTTTTTGTATTTCCATTTACCTTAGAGCAAGCATCTGTCATACAGTTTCTATGACTCTCAGGATTCCACCAGTATCTTTGTATGTACAAGAGAGCCATACTTGATTACTGTCAGCCTTTGAAGGACAACTCTCCTTCATAGCCTCTGTAGCTGAAATAACAGCCTGCTGTGTTACTCTTTGGACTCACATGCTCATGTGATGAGAAGCTATTCTGCTTGTTTTCCTAGGTGACTTTGTTAATAGATAGACCAGTCTCCAAGTAAGAAATGTCTTTCGTTATCCATTTACGTTGAAGGCGTGCAACAGTCCATTTAATGGCTAACTGTCCATTTAATGGCTAATAATAAGGTAAAAGGAAATGAAAAGCATTTATTCATTAATAAATCCAAAAGATACATTTCTTGTAAAGAACATAGATGAGAAAATAAGGAATATAACCAGGCTGTGCTTAAAGTAAGTTATTTTTTCAGAAAAATTCTCCTTTTTCTATATCCAGTTGTCTCACTTTCAATTCCTGACAAAATGACTCTCAAGTAGTCTTTGTTAATGCTTTTACACTACTGGATGTAAACAAAAGAACAAAAAGCCAGAGACAACCAGCATGTCTTGTGGGCCTGTGACACAGAGCTCATCCCAGAGAGGGCCATCCATCTGTGGGATGAAATTACTCCCATCTCCCTGTTTTCAGCCGGTCTCCCTGCTGAGGTCTCCCGAGGCATCCTACCCTGAAATCACTGCTCTTTTCCCTGTTTGTTATATCGTTATATTTTGTATAAGCCCTTTGTTATATTAGGGTCATCTTCTAGCCCTGACTGGCTAATAAAGCATCCCTCCCTCTGGGGGTGTTTGGGGCTGAAACTGTCCCCTCTCTGTGTGGTGATTTATTGGCAGATGTCAGAGCAAGCGTCTGTTACGATTTTCCCGATGTCCCGGTTCAGTCAGAGCACGGACACACACGCAATAGAAACATCTAAAGGAGAGCGATGCCAGGAGATCACTATTGGCTCCTGACTGACACAACACCCACCACTAATTAATGACTTTGGAGTGACAAGACATTTAAATTAACAACTCCCCAACATATACCCCAAACGTACTCTAACTGGACCCCAGGATCTTGGAAATAATTACATACTCTTGTAGTACAAGTTTTTTTCTTTCCCTCTTTGTAATCTTATTTTTTATAGTCTTCATAAAATGTTTTTCCATTAATTTTTTATTTGCTTAGGATCTCAAGAATATTCTGATAGAAAGTGAAAAATTGCAAGTGTACTTTAAGTTTATTTTTCCTCTGGCTTTTACCAGTGAATTATTTTATTGCATTATAGAAAGCCTAGCAAGACTAGTTAAAGTGGATTTTTTTACTTGAAATTTCATCAATAATTTCTTACTGTTAGTGGATGAATTCACAAACATAAAAATTCACAAATACACCTGGTATCTTTTTAAGAATTAAGCATAATCGCTGTGACCAGGTTCTGTAAAATAAATAACATTTACTTCTCTTTCTTATAATCATATCTAAGAATTAATGAAGAAAACCCCACCTTAATAAGAAACTCTTAAGAAATGAAATACCTTTCTCCACATGTTTATCTGGGAAAAAGTGCAAAGCACTGTTGCTGGTGGAGCTGGAAAAATACAGAGGGAAGTTCACAGTATGGAACAATAAAACATGAGTGTATGAAAATGGACCATGTCATACAATTGGCTACTAAATATTTTTAGATTTTTTTTTTTAATTTTCAAGTTTAGATTATGATGGCTTCAAAATATTTAAATGAAATATACTGTTAAATTCATCCAAACCGCATAATTTCCTTTAGGTTTTCTGATACGTGCTGCATTACTGTGAGAGGTAGATTTCTGATACCATTCCTCCAGATACAGAAAGAAAAACTAAACTTTATTTTTCATGGGCATTTGCAAGTAAAACAAAAAAAAACCACCTTGAGTGCAAATTTATCTTAGAATGTCTGAAGTCTTCAGCCTGATTTACAGAAGTGCTTCTCCTCTCTTGCATCTACATAACTATGCTAAATTCAAACTAAATTTTGGCAGGATAAGCTAAAGTAATGCACCATTGAATCATACCCATATCAATATTAATTTCATTTTCAAGAAGTTAGAAATAGCTATGATTTTAGAAACGGTGGCAACTCAGTTCTCCCTTGTATTTTAGACTTAAAAGACTATTCTGTCATTTCTGTTGCGTGCTAGTGCTAGAAACATTTGTGTCATTGGAATAGATAACGCACTTGAAGTCTGATTAATCTGAGATTGAAATTATCCTATAGCATTGTCCTGTAGTGCCAGGTTTCTTTTTACTGAAATTCAGGTTTTGCTAGCCTAAATATAGTTATGTGTTAGACAAATATAGATACATGAGTAAAGAACGCAGAATTGTGTCCAGGACAGGATATTTATAGCAAGAGTTACGGATTTATGAGACACTAATGAACAAGTCTGTGACTTAGCAAGCAGCCCCACAAACACACATCACCTTTAAATTTAACCAATGTAGTTTCCAAAGAGAATATGTAAACGCTGCCCTGTTATGGGCAATGTACAAGCAGCTATTTTTGAGAAGCAAGCCTAATTGCGCAGCTGTCAATGGTATAAGCCAGATCAATATTTAATGACTATGATGCATTATTTATAGCCCTGTGAGAGATTCCCTTTTTTAGGTCAAACAGCACACAGGAGAGATACACAATGGAAAATAATGTATCACCTGCTTTACAGTATCTTCAATTCAAAATGTAGCATGAATAACAATTTCTGCATTTCTCGATTTTGTAGCCTGAGGTGTGGCTATTTAAGATCTACCTTCACATAGAGAGGCTTTTGTGTCTTTCTTAAAAACAGTCATTTAACTATAGGATGACAAAAAGAGTTGAACCACAAAAAGGAACAATTTTTAAGACGGCTACTGTATATGACAATGTAAACAGTTGAATCCATGAAAGATGATGGATCTATGTGAATTTGATATTTGGAGTGAGTTATATATGATTTAAGATTTGTTATTCATGCTTTATGCACCCTTAAATATGTAACAGTGGGCAGCACAATGAAAACAAATGAAATTTTTGAACTGATTTTCTCTTCAATCTTTGAAACACTTGAGAAAGCATTCTTAGGCTATGCTATTCTCTGCTGCGATGTCATCTTTCAATTTAGAACTACTTTAATTACTTTTATAAGCTTGTAATTAAATAATTTTTAGAAGTTTATAGAAATTACTTCATAGTCTTCCTCAGTAATTAAATTTTAGAAAGGCAATCTGGCCTTTGTGTTCTGGACCATTTATGAAATATTGGCATAGAATGTGGGGGGTTGATGCATTGCTGCTTTTTTTATTGCAGTGCTGTGTCAATCTGTTTGGTGACCTGTGTTTCCCAAAACCCACGAGCACGTAGCCACGCTGCAGCCAGCGCTGGTGGCCGCGGGTGGGGGGAACACGGAGCTCTTGGCACGCCGCGGGGTTCTCCAGACTGGCCTCCAAGGCTGCTCACGCACACTTCCCTTGGGCTGTCACTGCGGGGTGTGCGCTGGCACTCAGCTTTTCCCTGCTGCTCTTCCAGCTGCTCAAGGTTCACTGAGAATAGCAACAACAGGGAAAAAACTAAAGAAAAACTTTGAGGGTAACCAAGGCTTAAGTGTTAATATTGAATTTTGTTCCTTTTTTCCCTTTTGAGAAAGGTACATGATCACAAGATGTAAAACACAATTTGTTTCTATGCTTCTCCACATCCACTGCCCACATAAGATGAGGCCAAGAGCACCATGTTAAGAGTTTCACAATTCATGAAACCAAGGTCTTTATTGTTTTACATTATTTTGTACACTTTGACATGTGCCCATATCTTCAGTTGTCATGGAAAAAAGAAGTCAAGAACACATCACAATCACTGAAAATAATAAACAATGATAAAAAATTAAACACTGAGTGTTTATACTAGTTTCTGGAATGTGAGGCTGTCATTTGACTTCAGACAAGTCCTCTGTAGTTCAATTTTTTTCCAATTTCATTGAACAGGGAATGGCATGGAGAAGTGGAGTAGGGAAAGATTATTCATGGTATTTTCTCATAAAACGTCTGGATTTAGGGACATCAAATGAAATTAGGGTGGAGATTTAAATCTGATTAAAAATCTCTCTTCAGCAAACTTGTAGTTAAACTATATGACCTATCACTGTAGATGTCAATGAGTTTAAATGATGAATTAGCAAAAGGAAAAGGAAAATAGAGACTGATGTTCTCTGGGTCAGGGCATCTCAAACGTGCAGCTCACCAAAGCAGAAAGGAGTGCACCAGAGGGATATGTTTTTTCAGTTCAAATAACATTCCCTGAGGTTTTTTGCTTATTTTCTTCCATGAGGTGTTTTACCAGAAATAAAGAAAGTGAGATGAGTTCTGCATGTCAGAGACATGAGAGGCACCTTTCAGGAGTTACTTCTGGAGCTGTCCTGCTAGACTGGTGTGATACTACAGTGCCTACCCTCATTCAAGGAATAGTTAATAGAAAAAGCTGGTGGGAATTCTGAATTTGGTTTCAAAATCTTAAACATTCAGTTTTACTGAAATTTCAGCATTTGAATTTATTGGCTTCATAGGTAATCAAGATGAGATTAAACTGCTGCAAAAGGTCACTGAAATTTCTAAAATAGCCACATTTATTATTTCGGGTGAAAACAGTGAGCTCCCGGAGTAAAACATTCCCTTCCCTCCAGGGCAAATGAAATACGAATTTTCCAGGATGTTGTGGAGGGCAGGTTTACAAGGGGAACTTTAGCCTGGTGAGGCTCAAGCTCTGAGCTGCCCTCTGGAATGGCCCAGCCAGCCCTGCCTGCTGGCTCTGGAGGAGCTCGAGGAGGCTGCAGCGGTTGTGGGGACAGATCTGCCCGCTGCCCTCGTGTTGCCACATCATCTGAGCAGGGCAGGGCACTGCTTCATGTTTTGGCTTCCCGTTTGCAAAGAGGGCACAGAAATATTAAAACATCTGTGAAGGGTTTCAACGATTCTGCTTTCGGACTGCAACAAATGTGTGTGATGCAACTTGTGTATTGCATTTGTATGATAAGCGTGCACAACACCAGTTTATTTTCTAGTGCAGGAGATAAGTAAATCCTGTTTTAAAATAAATCTTTCTCTTGAGGAAAAATTGTATATGGTTTGAGAGAGTTAAGGCTACAGAAAGAAACCTGTGGCCTGGAAGCTAGATAAAGCCAACAATTTAATCATATACCCGTGCCCAGACAACTTTTTCTGTTAATTTATGAGTTTAGCACAAGTCATTAAATGAATTTTTAAAAGGGATAGGTTTCTTTCAGCAAGGAATAGATTCTGGTCTGGATTGCTTCAGGACAAGGGCATTGCAGAAGTCAATAAGAAACTTCTGTGGAGTTTTTTTTAATATGCAAAGGCAAAATATATTTATTTCTATGTGTTTATGCTATGCATAATATTCTTTGGACACATTTACACTGTAGGTTAAAAAGAAGGGATCTTAAGGGTTATGATAAAAAAAAGTGAAAAATCAACATTTATATTCTAACTGCAGAGTCAAGACACACAGTAACTAGAAATATTAAATAATAAATGACTATTTCTAAGATCAACTACTTCATAGTTAGACCAGAGCTTAAATCTCCTCATTAAATACCTTAAAAAGTAATAAACTTTAATCAATGAAAACAACAGAAAATTAAAATATGTACATGATGAAAACAGTCTTTGTACTAGTTGCTTTAAAAAGCCTTCTCTAAAGCTGAAATAGATTTCAATTGATCTAGATAATTCTAATTATTTCTGCTATACTCTAATATTTACAGTACTAGAAAAAAATTATTCCAAGTAGTTGAAAATATTACTGACTTACTGCCTTTAATAGTGGCTGTTTTTCAGTTTCTTAGTAATTATGCACAGTAATACAGTGATACTTAAACAACAGACATTTTCAGAAGAGAAGTAATAAAACACTTAGGATTATTAAGTTGTCCGTACTAAAAAAGCATGCTGCTACTTTGCTGTTCTCAGATACTGGATTTTTGTTATTCACATGGGAAATTTTGTGTTTCTTGCATCTGTTTCTATATGCAAAACCACGATTGTTCCAGATCTTGAGAATGCTTAGAAAAACGAGTTAGAAAAAGCAATTGTTGGAACACAGTATTGCTCCCAACTGAAGGTGAAATGATTTATTACCCAACAGACCTGTTGTCCATCCTTCAATCTGATCAGTCATCACATTCCATAAGAATCCCTCGTCAGATGGAAAACATCAAGGAATAAACATGATTCAACATTGCTACACCACTTATCCAGCAACTCTGCAAAAAGTGATAAGGCATGGAATACCATTTAAATTGCCATGCAAGCCACAGGGATATCTGATGAATGATCAAAAAAGGAAAAAAAAAAATCAATGCTTGTCAAATAATGAAGTAGTGTACTTCAGTCAGTGACAGATTTTGGAATTTCTATTTGGAAATGTTTTCAAACAAAAAGAAAAATTTATTTAGCAAAGACACATGCACTGAAAGTGGGCCAGCATAATTTAAAAAATTGAGGTACTTCAGTTCTTTTGCCACCAATGAGGAGCAAATTATTCCCCATACAGTTGATAAGACATCCCTTGGGTTGGCCCTGTACGTGACAGCTCACTCTTCTGAGACCTGCATTCCCAACTGCTCCAGAAAGACCATTGTAGTGCTTATTTCATCTCATAGAAGAAAGAAATTTTCAAAGAAATCTATAAAAATGGCATCACATTTCGCATTTTAAATTATTCCTTATTTCTCTGTTCTTGATTTCTTCTGTAGCCCCAGCAGACTGAGAATTATAACTAGGAATTTTCTGGTTAAAAAATTAAGTTGCTTTGCATCGAAATCTATTTAGATAGAAAATTTCTAGTTGGCATTGATATTATCAGTGTTAATTTTAAAATGAAAAACTTAGTTGTACTGAATTTAAAAACAGGGATTTTTTTTTTCTTTAGCATATACCCTACAAATGGAAAAAATATTTTATTTTTGTTTATCTCTGCCTCTGTGCAGTGTTCCAGCTGCAAGCAGTTGTTCGTCATAAATGTTTGCTTGTGTTGATTTTAAATTATTAACAGCAATATTTCTAAAGGCTTTTTTTTTTCCCTAAATATTTTACAGGAAGAAACATAAATGTCCCCCAAAGGAAAAGGCAGTGATCTTTAAAGGCTTTTGACATTTCCAAAGAGTTGAAAGTAGAGCTAGAACCTTTTTATAAGTAAAACTCTCCAATGTGAAGAGCAGGAGACAGGTTTTTCTGAGATGAATCTGTTTGGCCACTGGGTGCCATCCTTGCTCCACTTTAAGGCTGGTCGCGGAGCATTTCTGCTAAGCTGTAAAACCCTGAAAGAACGTGATGCCAGGGCAATTTCACACCATCATAATGTCTGTGTGTGTGCATGTGGCAGAATATGTTCCCAGCACAAGGCAGCGTGTCCTTCTTGCACAAGTCACTGAGAGACGGAAGGGAAATACCCTTACGGGTTCAGCCGTGTCACATCCAGTCTCATATCCAGGTTTTTGGGGTTTTTTTGCATTCCCCCATCAGCTGGTAAGAATGGGGCTGTGCTGAAAAGGCTGTTTGTGAGTGACCATGCTTCTATGCAGTTTTAGGGATTTGGGATTATTTGAAAGAAAAAAATTCCCTGGATGCATGCTTGCTTTCTAGATCAATTTGGGATGTATGGGCCTGTGTCATCCAAGCAAAACATTATCTAGTCTATATTATGTGCAAAAATATTTGTAATTGCAATCTTGTGTAGGTTATTTATTACACTGTTTCATTATCTGCTCGAGGTCGGGGTCATACAATTGGTTTAGTCTGGGCAAAATCCCTGGCAGAGTAAATATACTTTCTAAGAGAAATTGTGTCAGCAGTTCTGTGGGTTTACTCTTTCAAATTTAAACTTCACATGTATGAGAAATAGACCATAGCACACACATCCCCACCATAACTGCCTTTGCATGCAACAGCCCATTTGGTCACTTCAGCGTTAACTTGCCCACCCCTGCTCTCTCTGCTGCCACACAGCTCTGCGTGTGTTCTGTCCCTGCAGCAAGCCCAGGGGTACACAAAAACCCCACCCCAAAAATAACAAAAAAATTAATTTCTATGCACGGCCTTCATAAACTCTATTGTGAACCTAATTCCAGTACCTACTTGTGCTACCTCTACTTTTCCTGAAAGAAACCTGTTGCTGTGAGGAGTGGTAAGGAAGAGTTATAAGCAGCATAACATATATATGTATTCAAAACACGAATGTCAAGAAACAAGTGTTTATGTCTGTATTGCAGCCTTTTACTTCAAAGTAGTGATATATGAAAGCAACTTTTATTCAGGGAAAATTTATAAAGCTAGTAGTATGTAGGTAGTAAGTAAGGAGCTAAATACATACAAGATTTAAGTGTCTATTATTTGTTTTTTGTTGAAAGAATGGAATCTGCACATTTTGGGTTTTGTCAAAAAGCTTGTGGTGATGAGGCTGTGAGTTGTGTGTGAACCAGAGCTTGTGCTGCAGTGCAGGGTGCTTAGGCTTTGCTCAGGGGCTTTGTGGATGAAGGGGGCACTGGAGGATGTACAATCTGCTCTGGGGAGGGGAGCTGGGCTCAGTGTTCAGCCTGCCCTGCAGAAGCCTCACACAGGATCAGCCTTGGCTTGTGAAGCTGTAGTGAGATAAACCTCTGGTTTGGGGAGAAAGCTCTTTTGGGCAGTCCTTAGGGGTTCAGAATAGGATGGCTGGATTTCTTTTAAACCTGCAATCAGAACTTGACAAAAAGTAAGGAGAAAAAGACAAAAACATACTTTAAGGGGAATCACAGAAATGTTCTCTGTAGTATTCCTGTAAATGTACGTTGTAGGGTTGAAGGCGTTGTCAATATTATTTACTGTCTGCCTGACAGTATTCTGCTATAGCTGTCACTCTAGCAGGTCTGAAATAGGACTTTCCCCCCAGTGGAGCAGTAACCCACTCATACATTTGCATAACTTTCCCCACCAGTCACTGTACTGCCAGCCTGATTTGTCACAGCTGCTCCGAAAGAAAATTTCAGTGGCTCCCAGGAATCCCATCCAGTGCCATTGTGCCCCTGCAGCACCACCGTGGCCCCAAGGTGACACGGGACTGGTGCTCCTGCAGGTTGGCTTCGGTGCACTGAGAGCTGCCACAGCGTGCTGGGATTTAAAAAATAGTGTGATGCCAGTGCACGTGCCAATGTGGCTCTGGTGGGATTTTTGAGGTTCTGGTTTCGGGTGTTTTTAGTGTCTGATCTTGGCAACCCCTTCACTTTTTTCACATGCTCTCTTCCACCGTGTGCCCAACTGAGAGCTGCAGGGCACAGTTTGGGCTGTTTGTCACCACATGTGTGAGTTCCCCCGTATACCTTCACATCGTGTCCACCATGAGAAGAACCTGTCCCTGCTCCTTCCACCCTTAACCATGTTTTTTCTCTTCTGAGTCTTCAAGGAAGGAGCTAGAACTTTTCCTCCACTTTCTGGGCAGAAAAAGACTATGTTGAATCCCACTTTCCTCACCCTCCCAAATTTACAGGCGTGAAGGGGGGGTCAGTCCACATTACCCATTCTGCTCCTCATGGGAGTAACAAAGCTGACTTTTTGCCACCAAAACCAAGTAAAGCTTTGTGGGGAATGGCAGCCTGACACTTTTGTAGTATAGAGAAATAGTTGCCCTAGGTTTGCTGCTTGCGTTTGTTTGAAATTCTGAAACAGAGACTGAATAGACCCTTTTGTACAAACTTCTCATCTGCTCTGATGGTCATAAAAACTCGACAGTTGCTAGCCTGCAGTATGTGACACTCTGGTTCTTTCCTAATCACCATCAGCCAAAAGGACGTGAACACTCCCCGGCGCGCCTTGGGAGATCATTGTGTCCAATGTGCATGCCCTGTAAAACTCCAGTCCTAGGCTGCTGTGGTTATGGACTTTGGCCTTAAGAATAATAGATGCCTAGACCATTAATTGTTTTTATTTTATGCCTTTGTTCTTTTAAAATCAAAATTTCTTGTTCCTTTTATAGGCTGCCATATATTTTGTTTCTGTGTACTAGGAAACAACTTTAGCACCAAGGATTGATTTTTAGTAACATAAAATAATGTATTTTGTGTCTATTATAGTTTGTAACAAAATTTTATATGTCGTTTTTATCGCTGAAATGTATTATTTCTTTTTGATGGGTCCCAGTTTCAGAAAGAATATGTTCAGATAGGATTGATTGACTGATTAGAAATATTCAAAATGCTTTCTGCTTTTTAGCTATAATTCTGGGCTTAGCTTTGGAAATAGCATGTGTAATACTGTAATGACATACCTTCCTTTGCCCTTTTAAAATGAAAATTACGAGAATAGATATCCTTTCCTCAGGCACATACAGTTTTATCCCAAAAGCAGAAAGTAAATACCATGCTTTTGTCCTAAGCCCGCACTACATGATAATAAAAAAAAACAAAAAAAACCCTAAATGCTATATTTGATAGTGATATATTGCTTAATGGCTACTTTTCTTGTTCTGATAGAAGAAGCAGACAAAATAGCTTTCTTAATGCTGTGAAGTTTCTCTTTCAATTACAAGAATCAGCAGCACCATACTAAGCAGTAGTTTTGCTTGGTAAATGATCAAACCAAACACAACTGTTTGAAACATGTCTAAATGCCACTTTCTTTGTTCTACACTTCATGTCTAAAGTACGTGTTATGGTGTTAATTTGCCATTCGAAGGTGGAACGGTTGCACCATGTACATATATGTGCTTCAGCGGCAGATTCTGAGGCTGGATGCATGTACTGCATTATTCTTGGTTTACAGATGTAAAACTTTGACTAAAGCAGGAAATGACCTTTTCCAGCAAAGGGCTCAGACACCTACCATGGGACTTTAGGCAGAGTTTGGGCATTTGATGTCACAACTGCAACCCTCTGTTTATCTGTGGGGTTAATCCAAGGAGATATAAAATACACAAATCCTGTTCCACCACATCTTTCATCCAACAAGTGTTCAGATATAAGACATTCACAGACTGGAACATCAAAGGAGTCTGGTAGATCTGACAGCTGCAAAGTGTGTTTATATGGCAGCATGAGGTCTCCTTGGGGCAGGGGCATAGAACCGGTTGGTCTCAAAAGCTCTCTCCAAACTAATCGAGGCCATGTTTCTGGGTGATTTCACTAGTGAAGGCAGAGCAGTGCTCCTGTGATAATCATGTTTTAAAAATTATTAGAATTAGAATCAAGAGGAAAATACACATAAGTCATTTCCATACCCACTCCCTTTTACTGTAAATATTGTAAAAATTCCCTTTTAATGCCACTGTCTTGCCTCTGCTTCAGTCGGTCATTGGAAAAGAGGTGCTAACTTAGCATTGTGAAGGGCAAAGAGTTGCCATCCGCAGTCTCCAGTAACAGATGGAGGCCTTTAAAAGCCAGTTTGCTCTGGGCATTAAACATGCCAGAGCTGCAACATTTGATTCTTTCTCTTTTGGAGAGAGTAAATGTGTCAGACTGGAATATAACAGGCTTTGGTCTTCCATGGCTATGAAGAAGTACAAAATCTGTCCACTGCTGCTAATAACTGACTATAAAGATATATTTTAAAAGATGCCTGCCTGCAGCTATAAATATAAGCAAGTATTTTAGAGGTCCTTATATATGAAAAGAACCTTTCACAAATAAAAATCTTTGCCATCAGAAAATGATGTCTTTGAAATGGCTTCATAGAATCATAGAGGATTATGTGAGAGATAACAAAGGCATCACATTTAAATATTCTTTACTCTGATCCTTTCTCTTCAGCTTTTGATGATCATCTTTTAAGGTTTTTCAGATCCTAATCTTCTGAGAGAGATTCGAGATGAAGAGATACTCGAAAAGGCAATTTTATTTCTTCTTTGTGTGTCACGTTGTCTGGAGCTCCAGTTTCACTGCAGAGCGTACGTGACGTCAGGTCCTGACCTGCTATTCAAATAGTATGTGGACTCTGGACTCTTAATAGTGCCCCTGGGATTTAAGATGTATCTCATATTATTTTGCCATCCTTTTGCTACATTGGGACATATATTTCATGAGATATCTTTATATATGTTAAATATAATCGAGTTTCTTGTTACTTCTTTCCATCAGTCTGGCAGTATTTTCTGGTGAGGAAACCTTGCTGATCATTCCACATGCCGCTGTAAATAAGGCTATGCAAAAAGTGGACTACATTCAGTAAGTGGAAGTTGCTGTTACAGAATAGTTCTGGTATTGCACAGGAAGGAATCTGAGTATATCAAATGGCAGAATGTGCCTTTTTCTTAAACAAAGCCATACTAATATACTTATCGGTATGTTTCAAAATACTTTCCTTGCATAATATGCACTGTCATCTTATCCACACAGGCACTAAAACTGAAGTAGAGAAATTTTAAGATGACATGGCAAAGTAGGATTTCAGTGTTTTCTGTGTGTAGCTGGACTGCTTCCATGGTAGTGCAAGTTTTACAAAGGAAGAATGCTTTTGGAAGAAATCACCAGTTTCTTTACATCTGATTTTATCACATTACCAAATATGGATGCAGAGGATTGTGAAGAATATGCTGTTAGACGAGCTAGTCCAAAATCTTTTAGTAAGCATTTTCCTTCTTAGGCTTTGTTCATCCACAGCAGCCCAAAGGCTTATTAATACTGAACCAAAAATGTTATTTTTCTGCTTCCGTGGGCTGTCTTTTATCATGACCAGAACCATGACTTTGTGGTGAAAGCCACTCGATGTTCCATGTGTTTTGCACCAAGAGGGTCATCAATGCCATACGGCCTTTTGTGATGGCCGATGGAAAGTAAGGCTCAACCAGGCACTTGTCTCTTGCCTGTTCACTTGTAATGAGCAGGCTGTGATAGAATCTACGTGATAGCACAGAGCAGTGAGGAAAGGAGAATCTGTCTCCAGTCTGAATTGATTACTAACGTGCTTTTCCTCCTTCCTGTATTCATTCCAGCCCATCCCATGCACGCCTGAGTATGGAGTAACCACAAATCTTGTCCTTATGCTCTTGTTTGGAGGCATGGCATCCTCTTGTTCAAGCTGCCTACGACTGATGATATTTTCCTAGTCTGGCAACTGCTGAGTTTGTATTTTATTAGGCAAGACCAGTTGCCTTCCATGTTTTGGGCCAAACTTGTGTTCTTGATTCCTTTCAAGACAAATTTTTGCGTTAGTACCGAGGGTATGGAAATGTGACCAGAGGAGGTACATCCACCTTGAACTTGCCATAAGCGCACAGAAGAGTCACGTGAATTTTTCTCAAGGATATGAAGAGCATTGAAATTGTTTGATTCACCGGGTTAAAAGATTCCAGAGTAAAATGTTCTTAATTGTTTTTAGAAAGGGGAAATTGAACTTCAAAATGTTCAAAAACCCCAAGCCTTTTAAGTGATTCTAAATCACTGGGGTGCTTTAAAAAATAATTTCACTGTAACTTGAATTTTTAATTGCCTGCCCTGTCCTTTTGCTGTCATGGTACTTTCATCGTCCCTGTTTTCCTGAGTGTTGTTATTGATGTTTATTTTAAGAAATCCACTGGAATTTTTCCTGCAGCACTGCAAAATTTCAGAGAGAGATATGTTTTAGTATTCTGCATTAATAATATTTTTTTATATCTCTGTAATTAAAAAAATGAAGTTTTAATGACTGTTCTCCTCTAAACCCTGGACTTCCGCATTTCTAGCCTAAGAAGCTGAAGATAGTCAATGCCAGGTGCAGCCAGAATATTTCTGCAGCCCCACAACATATCACTTTTTTAAACATTATTCAAATTAGGCTCTGCACTCATAATTCTGTTGTTTCCTTTATTGCTGTTGTAAAGCAAATGGTTCTTTTATACAAATGTTATCTCCTGGCTATTAATTCAGCAGTTATTTTGGATTATGGCACTCCTGTTAAATTTAGGAATGTAAAACCTCATAAATATTTAAAAGTTTCAGACTGACGTGGGAAGAAATTGGTTTTGACTTGCTTTGTTAATATCCTGTTGTTCAATTTGTAATAGATTTGAAATATACTGTTATTTCTCCACTTTCTGACAAATGGAAAAACAATTTTAGTTGAGCAGCTGCTTCAAGTCTTCTACCTTGAATTGCAACAGGCTGGTAAAAGTGTTGGTTTCCAGAAAAAATAGCTAGGAAAAGATCTGTTTTTCTTTAAGAGGCCAAAAACTCTGATAATGTTAATTGGAGCCCACTTCAACGTTAATGAAAAGGCAGCAGTAGGTTTGTAAAGATTGTTTTGATAAAACAGTTTCAAGAAGGTCTACTCACGATCAAGTGCTTCTCTTTCAGCTTATTATTTAAGCTTTTTACTGAGGAACTAAGAAGTATGGTGTACAAATGTGTTTCTTCCCAAAAAGGGATTATATTGAGAGTCTTATTTCTATCCAGTGTGTCCATGAACTAAATATTAGTGTGCATCTCCAGTATCTCCCAAGTCTCTGAAGAATAACTGAGTGATAAAAAAGTCACAATTTTTGTAAGATTGCTGAAGGTCTAGACGGCACAGTCTCTGGGCCAGCATTTCTGCTTCACACCTAACCATATTTTCTTTCTTTCTTTATCTCGGAAGTATAGACATACTTTTTCAGATCTTGAAGGGTGTTAAGCTGTAACTCTTTTTGGGATCATCTAGAAGTATTCCAAACATTTCAATGATTACTCAAAAAAAGATGCTGAATTGATTCAGCCTGGATAAGTGTGTTGGCAGGCAACTGAGTGTGCAGTTAACAGAACTTGCATCTCTGCCCGCGTGCTCCAGAGGTTTTCCAGCTGTGTCCTGGGGTGACACTTGACATGATGGGTTTGTGGTATTTCCTGCATCAGTTAAACCCCCTGGCACAGAGCCATGACTTTCTGAGGTCTTGGTGTGCTTTACTGGGTACTGCACTGAAAAGACTTTTCTTACCTAGCAAGTAAGTTAAAACCACAATGTTAAAACTATTTTATGACAGGTTTACACCATCTTCTCTTACATGGTATAGCTAAAGCAGCTTAATATCTGCATAAAGTGATTATTGAGGGGGCACTTTGTCTTCAGCCAAAAGAAGATTCTTACATGTCAGTAATTTGTAGTTAGAGTGCAGAACTTCAAAACACAAGTTTTCCAAAAAGGAAACCATAAGGTAGTCAGGTAGAAGCTGTAACAGTGAAGGTGAACTTACATTACAGTTGCATGAACTAATTGGTATTTTATGCAAGCGTGTAGCTGGATGTTCCACACCAGCTGAGTCCACGTGATTTTAACGAATTCAGCATTGTCCAGCTCATAGCCTGTGGGCTGGCTCCAGCCCCTTTGAGAGGCTTCTACGTGACCCTTCACCTTCTCACTGCAGGACAAAGCGGACAGGTGCTCCTGCAGCGAATGCACCCCCTGCACCTGCCCTCTCTAGAGAGATGAGCAGCATATCTGAAGGGCTGTAAGGAAGGTGAAAGAAGCCTGGGAGGTTTGTCAGCACCTCTGCCTGGCTCACACAGGTGCTGCCACTGAGCAAGCAACAGCACATTTGCGTGCTCAACTAAATACATCAGCCAGTCTGGCACACACTCCTATGTTTGCGTGTGCATGAGAAGCTCATTCCTCTCTTACAAACAGAAATCCCTGTTACACAGAAAAAGCAATATGTAAGGCTTTTTGCTCTAGTTGTATTGACTTACTATATAATCAGCATGTTGAAAATTCTTTTATTTTACTTTGGAGAATACTTCTGCTAGACATTTCTTGTATTCCTCTTCTTTTGGTTCTATGTGTGTGTAGTGAACAGTGTAAAGCAAAGGGTGCCTGTATGCTTACGATTGTGAAGACATTTGGATGAAGAAATTCTGCAGAGCAGTATATTTACTTTGCACTTCTAAATTGCAGCAATTAAAACTCCCAGCTTCTGGCTATCCAGATGTTTCTTGCATTACGGCATTGTAATTTGCATTGGAATATATTGTGTTACTGCAGTAGCTGTAAAGTGGTCAGCTTTCAGTCTAAATGCTGTAAACTGGGCTCCAGTTGGGATGGTGAACATATTTCCTGCTCATACCAGGTTCTTCTCTTTCCCACTGTTTCCACACTCTGTTAGCTTGACGTGTTTGTGTTTCTCAGATGAAGACTTTTACTGCTCAGCATTTGAATCAAGCAGGGGATGTATTGGCAGGTCAGACCTGATGTACGGTTTGTTTCTTGTAAGAGTGAAAAAAAGGAAAAAAAGACTGAAGTTTTGAATGAGAAATTTCCCTTTGGCATTTTCAGGCAGCAAACATCCCTCTGGTGTCAGAGCTTGGCATTGACGATATCCATTTTGATGACTTCTCGCTCGATGTGGATGCCATGATTACTGCAGCCCTGCGGATGTTCATGGAACTTGGAATGGTTCAGAAATTTAAAATTGACTACGAGGTAACCATCTGCGCTGCGAATATCTGCTGCTTTTGCCTTGGCACTACTCTGTCCATTTGTACACATTTAGTAGCCCTGCTACAAACTGTACTTTTAATTTCAGACGCTGTGTAGGTGGCTTTTGACGGTGCGGAAGAACTATCGAATGGTTTTGTATCACAACTGGAGGCACGCTTTCAACGTCTGCCAGCTGATGTTTGCCATGTTAACTGTGAGTATCCAGCTACAAAGCGCCGTTAGAGCTTTCACTGACACATTGCCTGACCTGTCTAAACATTTTCCAGCATTCAATTCCTTTTCTAGCTGTTATGCTACTCATTTCCAATAGCAAAGCAGACAGAACTTACTCAACTTAAGGCAGCACATATTTGGCAAAACCTTATAGTGTTTTAGTGACAGTGATATCATAGGCACATTAAAGTGACTGAAAACAGATGGCAGTCTTGGAGTGCTGTTGTTATTACAGATCTTGATCTTACAAAATGTTTTTCTTTTGGAACTCTTTGATTTGACATGTATTTCAAACTCCTAACTGAGACATACAAAACCAAGGAAGATTAGAATCCCGAAGTATTTATTGTGTTGATATTTATTATCTCCTTATCCAGCTTCATCTAAATAGTTTTAGAAAGTACTGCCTCAAAACATTTGAAAATTATCTTCCAGCATAGTGATCTAAGTGAATCTTGAGTCTCCACTGGACACTGTAACACTTAGGGGTTTTATTAGCACATATCTCCAGCAGTACCTGTAGCTCCTTTCAGCATACGAGTAAATTCTGCTCAAAGTCCCTCTGCTAGCACACTGGAACAAGTATTCTGCTCTCTCCCCCTGCCCCACAGCAACCTCACTGCATGAAATAACCCATGTTTGGCTAGTTAATTCTTGTAAATGTACCAATAAAAAACTCAGTGGTCCTGGATGCCAGAACTTTGTGTGTTGGGCGAGAAAAAAAGAGTCTGACTTCCCCTAGGAGGTAGATGTTGTTCTAGTGCTTGGTCCACCCCAGCAGGGTGGGTGTGTTTCTGTGAGTGCTGATGGAGGCGTAGTGAAGCTGTACCATACGCCATGAGACAAAGGACAGGGAGATGTTCCACGAGAGAACGGTCACCTCTTCCTCTGGGCATGAGGCTGCTCAGCTGTGCAGAATTAACATTGTTTCAGCACGCACTTGCTGATGCTCCCTAAGGGAATTTGGTGGTAATGCCTGGGTGTTGGTAGTTTTTAAGGTTTTGTAAACTTGACACGATTTTTTTTTTAAAATCAGTTTTAGAAAAACGAAAAGCATTTTACTCTGACGACTATGGGCAAAGGCGGGCAGCGCCGCTGGGTGCGAATTACAGTGATTTCTGGAGGAGCCCCCAGCCCCAGCGGTGACACCCCTAGGTGGAGCTCCGAGGCCGGGTTTGCGGCACGCTGCTCTCCCGGTGGGACCAGGCATCTCCATCCCGGCTAGCGGTGCCCGCAGTGCGGCCAGCAGAGAGGAAGCATGGCCCTGCTGCTCCGGCAGCCACCTGCCCGGCCTCCACCCACACATGCTCTGACCGTGGTTCTCGCAGCATAATTTCAAAATCCTTTTAGCAGTCAGCACAGGGATGCAACTGTCTGTGAGATGAGATCTGGTATTTTTAAGCCAAGTTCGTTTTCTTGCCCACGCTGCTGGTAATAAACAGAATGAGCAATTCCATGTGCAGAGCTGGATGTGAGCGGCCACAGCACTGGACTCGCCACACATCCCACCCTGCTTTGCCCTGGCTCTGGCTGAGAACAGCAGAAGTTCAGGTGCATGATCTGTTTGGTCTGCTCTCCCTTCCCGAGACTGGAAGATTCATTTTTTGCAAAAAAAGACACAGCAGCGAGATTTGAGATTAGTAATAATACAAGGCTTGCTCCTACTGCGTTTGTCTTGGGGATACCATCCAAGTTACTGTGTGCCTTCTTTTTTCACTGGTAAAAAGGGGAAAATTCTTTGACAAGCCCTTTGAAGGGCTTATCGGAGCCCTTCTCTGCTGGTCAAGAAGGCACTGCTTTGTGCAGCTATTGCACCTTATTTCTGATTTCTCCATGATAGTCAGCAATATAGATTGCCCCACAAATATAAACCAGCAATTCTGTTTTAGGGCACATTCAAGTAGGAAATACCATAGTATAGTGATTGTCTAACCTGTAATGCAGTAGCCTCTAAGGGCCCCACCATACTCCCACTGAATGCACAAGGAAAATTCAGCTGTGTTGAACAAACCAAATAACAGAAATTCAACAACGAGTAAACCAGTTGTTTCACTCGTGGTAGACTCAGCCTTTTGCATATCTAAAGCACATTCCTGTGTATCTAGGTACGTATTTTCTCTCTCCTGAACAATCATAAGCCCAGTTCTGTAAGCCATAGCTCTGTGTTTCAGATGCCCAAGCATTCTGAAGACAAGCATTGCAGCAAGGCTGCTCCTGCAAGTTAAGGGAGTACATGAGAGTCCAGGGCACGATCGAGCCCAGGCTTCATTATCAGTGCCTTTGCCAACACAGTTCACATTGATACTTATTTCAAAGGGCAAAAATGAACAAGTAAGCAATACCAAATTAAAATCCCATCTGGTGTGCTAATAACAAAACATATAGATGTGGGGCAAGGTATAATGAATGCAATTCATTTCCTCACACGAAAGAATGACCTCCATAACTCACTGGAGACTCTGCCACTCATGAGTTATGGGTCATTCCTTTTCTGGTGAAAATAAATTTTACTGCGTCATCGTCTATAGCCACGGATTTTTTTTCTCTTGTAAATTCAGAAAATGGGGAAATGTAATCCTCTGTTTACTTGCATTATATTCAAAGAAGATATCCCATTATTGTAGTATTGTTTTAAATGAAATGTTTTTTACTACGTGACATGTGCTATATTTCTTTCATATATTCAGTGACAAGACTTTTCATTAAATAAAATGAGGCATTTATTTTTGAGATATTGCTACTGTTAATAAATTCCTTAATCAGTTTCCCTGCACATGCAATACAGGTTGAATCCTTGAATTTAATCAAAGCTTGAATTACGCTAAAGAATATTTATGACAATGTCAATTTTATATTATAAAACATCTCTTTTAAGTTATTTTAACTTAGCCGTGAATATTTTCTCTAGACTGAAACTTGACACATGCTGTGTTGTCAGTTACAAACTATTTTTAATCCTTTTTTATAAACAGACCTTTATTATTCGTTATACAAGAGCTATGTTTAAAAAACTAAAAAAGAGAAAACACTATTTTTAGAGGATTTTTTCTGCTTGGGTAGATGTTACTGAAACTAAAACAAAAGCGATGCCACTAGAAATCAGGCAACTTTCAATCCTAATATTCAAGTTATTCTGTACACCAGTGGAGTCTACACAAAATCGATCATTTTTTTCCTCATATTTGATCATCTTTTCTGCTGTGTAAACTTTAAGCAATTATAAAGCTTTTGTAGCAAGTCTTGCACTTCCTCAATTTCCAGTGAAGTGCATTCCTGAGTACCTGGGGGAGCTTGGCTCCCCGCACTGCCTAAAGGTTAACTATGGCCACATTTCAGACTGTCTGAACAGAGGGTACTTAGATTTGAATGTGCAGTTCTTGAAGTAGAATTTGTGGTCTTCAGGGCAAATAGCAGAGCTTTCACAGGGTATTGCAGCAACTGACTGGCATTTCTGAGTGGGCTGTAAGTTCCTGCCAAGGAAGGGCAACAAGTCCCACTGAAGCACTTAAACCCTCTTCTTCCCAGTGGGTGAAATTACACCCTTTTGAAAATCAATGAAATCTGGGAGTTCGTACGTGCTGTTAGTGTTCAGCCTTGGCTTGGTCCTCCAATACAAATGTATTTTGTATGTCTTGTATATAACTTCCTTTCATGCTAGCTAGATCATGTGGCTAACTGAGGAGTGTCATTAGAGACTGGCACTGCGAACAGACAAGTGTTAGGATTTTCCAGCTCAGCCAGTCGTTTCTGCAGGCATCACGCCCTTCTGCCTCTGAAGAACCAGGCTGCTTCTGCCTGGGTAAGAGGCACAGCACCGGTGAGCTGGTGTCCCACGGGGCCCTAGCACCGCCTCCAGACACGATCTGTTCAGGGTGCTTGAGGTTAGCAATAACAGTAAGTGTTTTTTCTCTGACATGAGCCAGTTCAGGCAGGAAGACTGCAATGACAAGTGTCCAAGAGGAGAAGCACAGTGGTGAAACAATGTTTCCAGGATTAACTCCCCCATTCACACAGCCATGTCTGAGCTGCTTGTAGGGAATTTCATTGCATCTGTTTTCAAATGTCTCTCCCAAATTCAAGAGGGTACCTGCAGCAGAAATATGCCATTTGAGACATTTCCTCTTTAAATCATGCCACACCATTTCACTATCCCAGATTTTTAAAAAAATCTCCTAATAGTTCATAACAGTTCCACAGAGTATATTTTATCTGGGTTCTTTTAAAGGTCTTCCAATTTAACATGTCAGCTATCTCTGACAGTAGGAATTGACTAAGATGGTCATCTCAGGATTGAAGAAACCTTTCTAAGTACTTCTCTAAACAATAACTTCAAAAAGGAATCGGTTTCGTTTTGGTTTTTTATTTCTCTGTTAGAAAAATCCAGTTCCTGTCTTAGTTTGCAGTTACTGGTATTTGTTTTCAGCTCTTTTTGCCTTTAGTGCCTCCTGGGTAGCAGAGAAATGGCATGCTGGAAATGCAACAAAGAGATAAAAGCAGATCACTCCAAGGACATTATCTGTTCTGCTAACCATCTGACATACTGCAGGGAATAGAATATGACAATAAAGCATTTATCTTTTCCTTACTGAAACGTTCATGGTATCAAAACAAAGTTGACTGTTGCTCGATGGACTAACATTACTTATTCCTTTTGCTACTGATAGCTACAGCTGCTATTTTTTTTCTGCTCTCAGACCGCAGGATTTCAGGAGATTCTAACTGAAATTGAAATTTTAGCTTTGATTGTGGGATGCTTATGTCACGACCTTGACCACAGGGGAACCAACAATGCCTTCCAAGCCAAGTAAGCTTTCTAATTCTTACTATTTTAATTTGGTTTTCTTCCACGGGAGAGCAAAAGGTGACCAGGATAAAGAATGAAGCATTAATTTCAAGCCTTCTAGGCCAAGGCCAAGTACTCTTATTCCTGTGTGCAGTGAGGGACTATCCATCTTTATCATTCTCTCTTCCTTTAAGTAATTGCTGGCTTGTCCTTTGTAGCTGGCTGTTGAACTGACACCACATATTGAAATGTGGTGCCAAAACGTGATGTTCTTTTCAGGCTTAGCTATTATTGATTCTGGTTTTCAACCCAGGTAGCACCTTAATTGTCTGTCTGGGTTGTTCTTGCTGACTGGGATGCATGACATTAAGAAAAACCTTGTTCTGCTACTGCGAAGAAAAGAAAATAAGTGAAACTGAAATAATGCTTTCACAAAAACCATGCTGCTGCCCTCAGGCACAGTGAAGTAGAAGTAGATTTGTAGAAGGTTTAAGGGTGGTACTTCTCACTGTGTAGGTAAGATAACTCCTTAGACTATGGTCAAATTCATTCCAAAATCTGTGTTCCCTGAGAACAGGAGGGATAACGGAAAATGTCCCCAGCAACATCCTGGCCAAGCTGCGAAATAAAGCTGCCATGCACAGAGATTCCTTCAAATCCCACGTTGTTTTCTTCACTTCCCAGTTCCTCTACAGTCAGAATACGAGGCCCCAAGGCACTCCTGTCCTGCAGATCCCAGTGTGCACTTGCAGCTTTTTCTGTTCTGCATTACTGCTAATCCTTCAGTGTGATGAAGGAGTGGTCAAATGGTTGTCCAAAGATATTTGAAAGGCAGAGTGACGCTGTATTAGCCTATTTTGTCCTACCTTTTGCAGAGGTACTCTGCTGCAATGTGTGTATGCACGGGCTGCTGCATTTCTGGGGGCAAGTTGCCTCAGTGCCCATCACTCAAACTGATGTTTCTGATGTTCGCTAAGCTGCCATTTCCTGAGGTATTGGTGTTGCCATACAATCTCAATGAAACAATGACACTGTCTGGATCTTCAATCACCACAGCAGGGAAAATCAATTGCAGCGCTCAAAAGACAGAGCTCGTGGTGCAAAGGTTACCAAGCACTGCTAGATGCCTTTTTGCAGCTGAGTCTTGAAGAGAATCAAAACAGACGAGACAAATGGGAAGGAAGCTCAGCTGATTGATGTTTATGTTCCTAATTTACAAAAATGAGACCTAAGATTTACATCCCGGCCATTTTAGGCTCTGATTAAGTTAACCACTTCTCTGCTGTACCATTACACAAGAATGTCTCTTGTGCAGAGGGATGGCTGAGTTAAAGGTACAGGGTTCAGCATTAGACTGCTATCACTTATACCTGTTGTTTGACAACAGAGTACAGAGAGGAGGCTACCATTTTATGACTCCATAAAGAAACTGCTGAAGACATTTAATGAAAGACAATCATTACCACACATGTATAAAACATCCCTGAAAACAGAAGCTGTAGTTTTCATAACGCTATGATTTATTCCTCTAACCTGACATAAATTTAAGCATCACATTTTCCTATTTTATCTTCAGTGTCCAATACTGCTGTTCTGTATGATGAAAGTTCAAGAGGTATATGATGGAGGCAATATCATGGTTGTCTCAAATGGCTCTGTTATATATGTCAACATCACATTCCCTAGGGATGATGTTTCCTGGACATCCTTTTCTCTCATATAGCTGCTTCTGATAATTAAGTATCAGTATGGTGCAGTTTTATGGTATATGCTCCTAGGAGACTCCTTCTGTCTCTAGCATAATCTCTTGTTCTCATTTCTTTGGAAAGAAAACCCGTCTTGTCACTTTAGGCTGGGTCCCAGAAGTGAAGTACTTTGCCTGAAGTACTTTGGTAGTTGGTGAACAGTGACCATTCTGAGAATTCACTCCCATTCTCTGCACTTCCCAGCAATCTGCAATTGTGTAATTGTATTCTGTATATTTTTGTCCTTTAAACTTAGAAAAACCACCTGCTCTGTGCATTTTGAATCTGATTTTGGTTTAGACAATAAATGTGGTGAGAAAATACATTTTAGAGATATGCTAAGCTTTACTTTTATATTCACTGCTCTCACTTGTGGTTTTTTGTTTACCTTAGTATTTGCAGTTGGGTTTTTTGTTGTTGTGTTTTGGGGTTTTATTTTAAGAGTTTGTAGTTGCCCATTGGAAGCCCTCATGTTTATGTCTATTAAGAATTAAAAATAAAAAGTAGCAGGGCAACAGCTGATCCCAGCTCAAGGACAGTACCGTGTGTCTTTACCGTGCAGTGCTATGTCTGTGCTGTTGCTGAGGCACTTTGAAAGTTGCATTACAAAATTTCTTGCAGTTCAGGAAAATCTTTAGTCAGCTGGCAATATTTAGCAAAATCTGGAACATAAATTGTGTCTGGGTTTAAGTTAGTACTTTGATCTCATCAACTGCCTTAAGTAAGGTTGCTGAAGTGGAGGTGGAGAGTGTGGCTACGTGCTTTTGTCACTAAATTGTGTCTGAAACCTGCTTCGTAAGCAGACGAGCAGGATTTGTTGACTTTCCATGTTCTGTTTCAGGAGTGGATCAGCCTTAGCTCAGCTCTACGGCACCTCTGCTACCTTGGAGCACCACCATTTCAATCACGCTGTCATGATTCTCCAAAGTGAGGTACAAAAGCATTACTATTAATCTCACCGTGAGCTGTTGGGCAGTTTCAGCTGGAGAAAGGAAATACCACGTACAGTACCTTTTTAATGCCCTCTCCTTGAGGAATTATTTATTGGTTACCACAAAGGTCACAACTAGCACAAAATTAAACAACTACAAATGCTGATCATAAAGCCGAGAGATTATATTTGTCTCAATCAGCAAGGGGCAAGGAGAATACATCCTAATCATATTGTCGGCTTTTCTCTGTCTTCTTACATATATCCTGCTCAGTGGTTTATAGGTAGCTGAAACAGGTGCTTACCTTTCCACACAGGTGCCATATTCAGAGTATCAGAGCCATCCTTTACTGCACCAATTTAATTTCTTTGGCAGCCCTTCTGTAACCAGTATTTTTATTATTTTTTCACCATTTAATACACTATTTTTTAAAATTAAAATCAGTAATATCACGCTGCCTAAAGTACATTAATTGCTTTGCAGATACCTATGAAGACATAGCTCTTGCCTAGAGTATCTTACATGTAACACTATACAGCATATACTACACCATGTATTTAAGAACTGAGAGAAGTGAAAGGATGGACATGGAGTCCTTTCAAAACAATGGATGCATTTTCTTAATTTACACAGATTGGTTGCTCCAAAACGCATTCGGTAAATATAAAACCAATTGCTGCTCATGCAGCACAGTTGGAGACCATAGCCTGATCTGCAGTAACTTCTGAAGAGGTCTGGAATGTCTCATGATCACAGACAAATGGGAAGGGGGGGATGGCTTTACCTCTGTGTACACTGCCAGGGAGATTTGTCACGGAACTGCACCTTTAGTGTTCAGTTTCTTGATGTTATATTTAAGAAGTAAACATAGGAAAGGAGAGCACGGCCGTGAGAATTAAACAGCTCGATCAGTTTAGCCTAGGCCAGCTCCTCTAAAAGGTGATGCTAGGAATTAAATGGCTCCTTATACTGCCAGGGAAAGGTGTACGAAAAAGTAGCATTTGAGTGCTAAACAGACTAGTTCCAAATAGGAAAAAAGGGAAGGGGTTTGGCTGGGAGTTTTTTCTTGTTTTTTTCCCTAAACTAGTAACACTGTTCAGCCTCTGGAAGAAGATTTTCTGGAAAACAGTGCGTTCTCTAGTTCCTGAAATCATTATAATTGAATGTCTCAGGCTCAAGATATGGACAACTCTGTAAAAGTTCATAGATCATGTCAGTATAGATGCTTTTCTGTATCTTTTCCAGCTTAAAAAGCAAGACATTTATGAAAAATATTATTTGGACTCTACTCTGCCTTCTTTCAGAGATATAAAGTATTACTTGAAATGTAAATCCTCACCTTTGATCATTCAGACAGCTTCTTCTCCAGGTCCTCATGTCTAAACCAGAAAATGAATGCTATGGAATTTTTATCCAACACATCCAGTTTGCTAATGGAACACAACACTGCTTAGTTTGGAATAAATGCCAATTTGGAAACTCCAATCTACTTAAAGATACACCTTCTGTTACCAGCTGAGCAACTGGTCTCTCTCAAATAAGCTGAAATATTCTAGTCTGTCTTTGCTGTCTAGTTGGACATATAATACGTTGTATCACTTATTCAGATTTTTAGCATGTTGGACTGAGGGGCTCTTTATCCTTTACTCTTGACATGCTGACCTCAATGTAAGTGATCGTGGGCTTCGTAGTGAAATGCTTTTATACGCCATGCAACAGGTCAGAAAGGCAGTAGATGCTGCTGAATAACAAATGACTTGGTATGTTAGCCCTGTTGCAAGAACTCCTATTTTCTTCTGAGTACGTTGGTTTTAATTTTTTTTTTTTTTTTTCATAAGTAAGCTTTGGATTCACAAGTCTTCTCAATATTTAGCTGAAAAGAAATAATTTTATGCATGGCAAATTATTTTTTTAGTCCAACAATTAGCTTCTCTGTTAAAAAATGCCACCTCTGCCTCCCCAGGCCTTATCTCATATATGTCCTCATACCATCATGATTATAGTAACCCGGTGGCTGGAAAATTCTTGGTTTTAAGGGCATTTTAATCTTCCTAAGCAGTAGATGGCAGTGTATACTGAATGTGGGCACTACAGGGCTAAATATCACCAAAATAAGACTCTGTTTAGAAAGAACTTCAATATTTATATAAGTGATTAGGAAAAAAAAGAACTGTAATAGTTTTATGTGTGTTAATATATGTGACTGTTGTCACAAAGATCACTTCTTAAGCTTACATTTAGAGCTTTTCATTAATTTTGTTTCTTTCATCTTATTTTCTTGAGAATTTCACAGAGGAATTACAGGATCTCTGTCCCTCTTCTTATTTTCAGAAGTTGAGTTACAAAAGAACCTTCCCCCTCTCAAATAGCAACCTCAAATATTTAATTTCCTCACATTTTGGCCATAGAGCATCTTTCAAATTCTTAATCCATAATCCCTTAAAAAGCAGGCAGTTGGGCCCACAAAGGGTGTTTCAACTGCATATAAAGTTGTGGTTCTTTAGCCTACAGAGGCAGTGGTTGTATACACTGTAGGACAAGACAGTAATGGGCAGAGTGAGCAAATGGGCTGTTTTGAATGAAAAACTGATTTAGTGTCCTTGACTGCTCTAACAGCAGTTTGTGTGCATGCGAGCAGCAGCACAGATAAATCTATTAGGATCTCTACTCAAAAGCGCCAATACACAGCTCCCCAAAACATCTAATAAGATGAGAGATTGAGATGTATCCATAGTTTTTCCCCATAAACTGAGCCTGTGCAGGGTCAGAGCCGAGAGTAAATCTTTACTCGACAGGCTATAATTTCAGCAGAGTTTAGAAAAACATACCAGGTGCTTGATAACAATCATCAGCTCTTCCACCGCAATGTAATCTCAGCAGTATTAACGTTATTATTTTGTCATAGTTTTGCCATGAATCAGAAGAGGCTTGTGTTACAGGGAAACAGTAGACTAACAAGTTAGAAAACCTTTTAAAAATCTATATTGATTGTTAGCCCTTTACCTCTTTTATCTCTTTCATTATAGGGTCACAACATCTTTGCTAACTTGTCCTCCAAGGACTACAGTGACCTTATGCAGCTTCTAAAGCAATCGATATTGGCAACAGACCTCACTCTGTATTTTGAGTAAGTATTGGCATTTCTTGTATTTGATGAATGAAAATTCAGAGAACTTACTCTAATGACCTATTAAATACCAATAAGGATATATAATATGAGAAATCAGTGTTTAGTTATGGTAGAAAAGGTTTAGTCTAATACTTAGTATCTTTTAGACTGATAGAAATACCTCAAGTGTCCAAGTAAGTTTTGCTTTAATGTGTAACATGTCTGTATCTACCAAAAGCAAGTGAAATCCTAGGTTTTTACTTCAAAGCAATCCCAGGAACCAGCTACAGCTCCGTCCCATAATTTTTCTGTCCCTTCTGTGATTGTTTCTTCAGGTACATAGAAAATCAATGGCGTTTGAGAATTCTTTTTCCACCATTTCAGCATTTCTGAACATGTATGCTAAGAAATACTGTATTTAGTTACAGGCCCAGTTGCAGAGGTAACAAAGCAGACACTTTGCTGCTTTGAAGACAAATTATGCCAGTTCACATCACATGATGAGAATAGGTCTTAAAAAGCTTAACTGGGGAGAGGTACAATAGGATCTCTCTTATCCAGTTTTCTTCCTTTTCCTTGTTTGCAAATCAAATCTCAAAAGCAGATTTCAAGCTGGTGCTACTTCCTGTATTGCTAATATATTGCATATATTGCTAATTGTTACCAAGCTCTTCCCAGTGAGGATGTGTGGGAGGATGCATGTAGTCGGAGGAGTCGTGGTGTCACTGTCACACTGCACTTCTGGCATCAGCCTGCAGCTGACTTAGGGGCAGAGGTGCTGGCAGATGTGCAGTTTCAGTGCACTGCCTTCCCAGTCCCGACAATAAGTCATCCTTAGGCATTTTTGTTTGGTGCCCATTAGCATCCTATCCCATACAGTGCTGGGTGTCACCTAGTAATGTTTTTTTTAGGGTAGTGTACCTGGATTCTGCCCCTCCTATGTGCAGGTGGATGATACCAAACCAAGTTTCAAGAAAACTTCAGGCAAAGTCTTTATTCTGAAATTTTTAAATTATCTATATCAACATTGTGTCTTTAACTGTTAATTGTAAAAATACTAATTGGGATGCTGCAGTGTTTGCTTTGTCTGTTTCTCAGTGTTTGGCTCCCATGCCAGGGGCTGTTTCTATTAGCAGTAGACACACTGACACTCTTTGTTTCCTGCGAGTCTATTCACAGACAAGTATTGTTAGGAAAGGATTTGAGCAAGAAGTTTTATTACAAATAATTCCTAAACATTAGCCTACGATGAAATTTCTGCTTGCTGTCACGAATATCTTGAGCAGGACAAATAAAGCCTTTTAAGAACACTCTTTTTTCAAGCTGTCTGTGAGGATTGCCTGTTATCTGGGCAGCTGGTATGACATGACCTTTTGCTAACAGCTCTAAGTTAAATGAGCCTAAGTGGTGGGCTGAGGACAACTGCATGAGGTTCAATGGGGCAAAGTGCTGAGTCCTGCCCTTGGGTCACAACAGCCCCAGGCAGTGCCACAGGCTGGGGCAGAGCAGCTGGAAAGCTGCCCGGCAGCAGAAAGGGACCTGGGGGTCTGGTCAACAGTGGCTGAACATGAGCCACCAAGAAAGCAAATGGCCAGGAAAGCCAATGGCATCCTGGCCTGTATCAGCAATAGTGTGGTCAGAGGGACCAGGGCAGAGATTTGTCTCCCTGTACTTGGCACTGGTGAGGCCACACCTTGAATCTTGTGTTCAGTTCTGGGTCCCTCACTGCAAGGAAGACATTGAAGTGCTGGAGCATGTGCAGAAAAGGGCAACAGAGCTGGAGAAGGGTACGGAAGACACGTCCTGTGAGGAACAAGCAGTGGAGGGAGCTGAGGACATTGAGTCTGGAGTAGGAGGCTCTGAGGGGGGTCTCATTATTCTCTACAACTCCCTGAAAGGAGGTTGTAGGGAGATGAGGATCTGTCTTTTTGCCATGTCTCAAGTGAAAGGATGAGAGTTGCACCAGGGGAAATTTAACTTAGATACTAGAGAAAAAAACTCACTGAAAGAGTAGTGAGACATTGGAATAAGTTGTCCAGGGAGATGGTGGAGTCACCATCTCTGGCAGTATTAAAGAGGTGTGTTGATATGGTCCTTAGAGGGAATATGGTTTAGGGGTGACTATGGTGGTGCTAGATTGACAGTTGGACTTGATGACCTTGAAGGTCTCTTCCAAGCTTGATTCTGTGAGATACAAGGACCATAGGTCCTCCTGTCTCATCATAAATAAATGCTGCAGAAATGTTTTGTGCTCTCAAGGAGGAGATGGGTGACAGGGACTGAGAGGACAGCTGCCCTGGCACAGCTCCCTGTGCTCCCCCTGGCCAAGATCCTGGAGACCCTGGAGGAGCCAGGGAGGGTTCATGGCAGTGTCTTGGGACAGACCCTGCTCAGCCCCAGATGTCATGGAGCTCTCTTCCCTGCCTGCCTTAAGCTGAAAAACAATGTGGTCAAGTTGTTTTTCTAGTTTTAATTCAGAGAAATAATGTCCAAAAGGGACATAACTGAATTTCAAGATTGGGTTTTTTTGTGCTGCATGAATCAGAAGACTTTTAGCAAATGAGGCCTCTTTACTTAAAAGTCTGCAGATACGTTATTTTTTCCCTCTCATGTTACTTCAATTCATTAATGAGGTGATAGGTATGCTAGTTTATTTCCAAAAGTGCCTGAAAATCACTCTCTGGAAACATTGGTGGTTTACACTTCTTAAAGCCACCCTAGTGAACTAGTTTCTACACAAGTATCTAATTTTTTTTTTCTCTGGTTTGCTACATCTTCAAAATTTTGTAATTTTGTCTCATATCAGTATTCTTAAAATGACTAAATCTAAAGATCACAAGCTCCAGGTACCACAACAGCAACAAAACTCCAGGCAGAACAAGGCTTTATGACCTTCTCAAGGTATTACTTTTATACAAATAAACAAAAAGATGACTTTCACTGAAAGATCAGATGGAAAATATATTTGATTTTAGTTTATAATTCTAGATAATGATACTTGTAGATAATAAAACAAGTAAAAGCATGGAACAAAAATTAAGTTTATGGAAATTCATTCAAATGATATCTTGAGTCACTAGGCTGTAGAGCAAATGGATTTGTTATACATAGGAAAACAACCTCCCTTTGAGGCAAAATACAGCCAGACTCAACGTTACTGTTGTACTTCAGTTTGTTTCTGAAATTCTGCCATATTATATTTGCTTCTTAATAGAAAACCTCATAATTTTGGATACCAAAGAAACCAGTAGGAAACACTAAATTGTTTCGTTATACGTGGCTGCTGTCCTCCGGTTGAGTCCTTCCTACACTGAAACTTCTCTGTGGAGCTGGACTACTATTTCTGTATCCATTTAAATGAATTTCAAAGAAAATCCTTAAAGGTTTTAGCCTAACATAAGGCCTTGAGACTCATATTTTCAGATACTGTTTATGGATATCTATATTTTAAATTTGAATACTTTAGGTTTCTGGGTTGTCATCTTCCTGAGCTTTCAGCTTTAAACATTCTTGCCTGTTTTTTGTCCAGAAACATATGAATTGTTCAGAATATTCAATATTTCAAAATGAAATCTTTTCTTTCTCAAAGTATAAGGGATTAGATATCATCATGCAGCCCTTTTATCTCCCTCTTCTAGCTGCTGTATGAAATCCACTACAGAAAGGCCCTATAGTAGGAGTGACTGGTCATATAACCATGACAGGGACCAGAATAATGCAACATGCCCCACATAATGTTCTGTCCACTGATCAAAGGAGAGTTTCTGGAAGTGCGCATCCCCTTGTGTGCAAACGGCTGCCATCAGCCTGCATTGTCAATAACCACTGTTCAAAATTTCAGTCTAGTTGAAGTAAATGTAGAAAATACAAGACTTTGCAAACTCTCTCCTGTTGAGGAATCTAACTACATTTCCTCTTGCCAAAGACACAGCACAGTCTCATATAAGATGGGGCACTGGACTGTCACTCAGGATGTAGGTATTTATTTGCTTTCCAGCTTTGATGCTCTTATGTTGTGTCACTGGGGGAAAATTGCTCCAAGTTTTTGTACCTCAACTTCTGCAATATCTTGGGCAGGATCTATTACATATTGTAGTCACATTGCAAGCAGTAAGAGCTGCTTGGAGTCTCAGTGCCATAAAAGATTACAGACTATGAGGAGTCAGAATTTTGATTCTTAAAGGCAACAATCAAGCATTAACATGTTCTGTCCATCTCACATTTTGTCCCTGTTTGAGGACATGAAGAAGGCATGAGAAGACAAACCATGGGACCAGGCAGGGAGACCTAGCTTCCAGTCTATAAGAGCTATGAACTCAAGACAGCAGCAGCTCCTGTGTGTGTCTGTTTCTTTCTGTGTGCTGGAAATAACAGGAATTGCACATCTCTGAAAAATCCTTCAGGATACAGAAGTAAAAACCATTTTGCAAGGACAAGAAAACAGAAGCGTGTGTGTATTTCTGGGGTGTTTCTATTGTCTATCTGTCCACTGCTGCAGGTGAACATTTCATACCTCTGCAGAAGACTGAGCATTTCAGAGCCATTCATTTCCTTATCTGTGGAGACCATAAATCCAATATTGCTTTTACTAGGCAACTCTGACATTGATAACAGACATTTATAGAACATGTTCGGAAATTAGTATGTTTCGCTTAAATGGACTGTCAGTGTAACAGCTTTAACAATAATACATGAGGTGCAGTGATTTCATACCACACAGAGAACTGTGTTTCTGCTGCAGTGCTGCCCTGGAAGTGTCTTGTTTCCTTCTCTGACAAATCTGGTTTTTTGCAGGAGAAGGACCGAGTTTTTTGAACTTGTCAGTAAAGGTGGTTATGATTGGAACATAAAAAACCACCGAGAAATATTTCGGTAAGCACTGTTTTTTCTTGCTTTCTGGTTATTTCAAAGTGTAGCCATATTTGTTGAAGGAATTTAATGTATTGTGGACCGAAGGCTTAGAAAAACAAGAAAAAAAAATATTGTTTTGAAAATACGATCCATAATATGAAATATATGGTATGATTTCTAAACATTAGCAAACAGCTGGGATTAATCAACATGACTTCACCTTCTCCTTTCCTATTTCTCCTACACACTCAGTCCTGTTTTCTTTCCTTTCTCCCAGCCCCACCAGTTCCTGTTCAGCCCTTCTGCTCTTTTTCCAGAAAGTATCAATATTCTGCCTCTCTACACAAAGATTTTTCCTGTCTGTTTCTCCAATCCTTCTTCCTCTCATCTGTCTTTTCTCACTGGCCATGCACTTCTCTGCTCTTCCAGTCTGTACCTTGGAATTTTCATATACAGAGTACTCTTCCAGCCCTCAAGAATGCCCTGAGCATGCATCCTATTGAAAACCTCAGACATTGCGGGTGGTTTGAGTAGATCACACTTTGTAGACAATAAAATGTGTGTATTTGCATATGCATGCCTGATTATGTCTCATTTTATCTGAAATTTCATTAAAATTCTGTTATCTTTTGGTCTTTTGACAAAATATTGGCCATTTTCTATTTTCCATACCATTTCACTCATTCCTAATTTTAGATTCAGGCAATATATTTGATGCTTCATTTTCAGTGCCCTTGTTCTTCATTTAAACTTTCTTAGACTTTTATCTGCATCATGTACTGTACATAAACGCTTTCTACAGCTGAATGGTTTCTTTCTCCTAATGCATATAAAACATGGTTGTAGCTAGGTATTAAACTACAGTGGAACCGTATAGCTCATAGTAAATCTTCAATTTTTATTGTAGATGAGCAGTAGAAACTGCTTAAACAGTGTCTGGGTTGCCTCCTGTGATTATAGGCTCTCTTGCTACAGCAGTCACTTACAAATAGGCATATAAATTAATCCAGTTGCAGGTGTTATTATGTAATAATACCCTTACTTATATCATGTGAAGCACATGCTTTCTAATATATTATAGGTATTAATGTAAGTAGTGTTAGAAGTATTGCAAAATTAGCAGTTACTCCCTTGCAATATCATTTCTTTTCTAGTGTGCAATGCACGATACCAAAATTCATCATCTTATGACCTGCAACACATTAGGTTTCCGAGGCACAATTGTAATGTAAAAGCCACGCTGATGGCTAAGATTTCAAACATGTCATTCTTTTCTGGAGGAAAACAAGGTGCCAGGGCTGACATTTTATATACGTATTATTTATTTATGCATCCAGAGCAGAGTTGTTTAGAAATTCAACAAAGGTTGATTCAGCTTGTATTGTTCATTTCTGTTTTTCAGATCAATGCTAATGACAGCCTGTGACCTTGGAGCCGTGACCAAACCGTGGGAGATTTCAAGACAGGCAAGTCATGATTAATAGCAGGGCTGGGAGGAGGCGGGACTGGCGGGACAATATTCCCAGGGCCCTGGCTTGCAAGAGACCAAAACTGGAATCGATTTACAGCGGTATTAATGCTATTAAAAAATAGCAGGGGGTTTCTGCAAAAAATGGTTTATTGCGTCATCTTTCCCCGTACACATGCTGGTGTGTACAGCTGGCTTTACAACCTCTGCTCTTACTAACCTTTTAAATCCATATCCAAAAATGGATGGATTAAACAAAAAAGGCATTTAGCCACATGTAGCTGCATTTACTTGTTTCATCCCAAAGTTTTTCTTGACAGTGGCAGAATCTTCCCTAAATCAAAAATGCCAACAGATTATCTGCAAATTTTCATTAGCATAAAATCTTTTGTATGTATGATAAAAGAAATGTGTTCAATGTCTTAAGAATGTTGCAAAACTACAAGTGTAGTATAGGGTTTTCTTTAACATCCTGTACCTAGAAACCAACAAATAAAAATAAAAATTCAGGGTTCTGCTGCTGAGTAGGCTCTTTAGAAATAAACATAAAAAATGGGTCCAGCATTGGCAAACAGGTACAATATGAGAAAGCAATCTGTCCCAAAACTCTTGTCCTTTGCCCCATGATTTTCCCTCTTCTGGACATCATTCTCTACCCAGAAACCATCCTTAGTATTTCCAGTATCCATGCTAATCATTCTCTGTCCTTCACTGAGGCCCAGAACAAGCCAGTAGAAGACAGACTGTGTTGGGTTGTGGAGGAATAGACAGCATCAAGAAGCAAATTGAAAATATACTGGTGCAGCTGGGTTTGGGTACACACCTGGAGGAAGTTTGGTGTAATGGCAAGTAATAGTTATAAAGATGGGGTGAAAAAGAGAAAGCTAGGCCAGATAACTTGTGATGCAGGAGCAGCCAGATTCCTTGGACAAGGAAGTAACGGAAGCTGAAAGGGATCTGTGAAAGTTACATGCACATCAACTGAATTTAAAAAAAAAATATTTATGGGGAAAGCTTCACCTCAGCTTTCAGTTTTGCCAGGTGAGTCTTTTTTGCTTTATAAGCAGACTTATAGAAGAACTTAGACAGTTCTTCTAAGGCTGTTGCTCTGCTTGGCCAGAATATGGTCAGGAAAGCTGCTTCTATCCTGCAGTGGGAAATTGAGTAACAAGATCTTTCAGTGCCACCTGGCCACTGCTGCAGTGTGTGCAAGCCCTCCTCATTTGTCCACCTTAACCCAGTTAGCTTATGCATTTTCATTGACAGCCAAATGTCAGGTAGGGTCTGCTTTCCTAGTTATAAATCTTTGTGCTCTGCTGCTGAATTAGTGTTGGAGTCTCTGGCAAACTGGGGATTTTTATGCTTACCGCCTTTGAGGTCTACAGGTGAGAAGTCCCCTGCAGCTTAGTTATGCAGGTTTACTTTATATCAAAAAATCCAATCTGGGATTGCTTGAAACATTTCCTGGTAGAGCAGAAGCACTAATAAGTCCAGCAGAAGTGCTAATAAGTCCACAGAAGCAAAACAGGAAATAGTTCAACCTTAACTGTGCCACAACAAAAAAAAAAAGCAAACATATCTGAAACAAAGGGAATAAAGGCCACATGTAAGATGGAAAAATTCAGGAAGGGAAGATTGAAGCAGATAAAAGAAGAGAGAAAGGGACTTAAGGAGAACAGGATCAGAATAGCACTGAGGGACAGAGATGATACCATGTCTTGATTATTTTTGTACAATACACTTAGCAAACCCTTAACTGCTTCTAAGTTGTTAAATTATTCCTCTATCTGGAATATTGATCCAAAATTTTATTAATGCATTGGATTACATACATTATAAAGTTCCAAAGTGTGACAGCCTGGCTTAAGATTTAAGAGTACTTTATAACATCACTTCACCTACTTCCAAATTATTTTGGTACCCCTTATTTCAACTACAACAAGCTTAGCATTTTTGAACATTACCTACCACGCAGTTGCTAGAGCAAGAAATTTTGAGATTTTATGAAGTACACATTCTCTGCTTAGTTTACCTTCTCATGCCTTGGCATTATGAAATAATTTCCTATCTTAAAAACAATACACTGGCATGACAGGAGCAAGACAAGAACTCTAATCTTTATCATGATTTTTATTTTAGGCAGCTGAGCTGGTAACCAGTGAGTTCTTTGAACAAGGAGACAGAGAAAGATCTGAACTCAAACTCACCCCTTCAGTAAGTTTTTTTCACTTCTGAAATAGTTACTAACTTGAATAGAGTAAGAAAATATCATTGGACTAATTCAGAAAAAATTAACTGCATTTTGTACATAAAGAGAAACTTTAGAATAAATAAAAGCTCTGTCCAATAAGGATATGCATTTACAACCATATATAAAAGCTCTCCAGTCAACACAGTCACTTTTGCATTGAGCCTGTTTACCCATTTTCTGTATCTGTTCCTAAGGTTATCCTATCAGTGAATTTTCTAAGCAGCAGGTGTTGGGTTTAATACACAGAATGGAACTAAAAAATCACAGCTACCTATGGAAATCAAAATTGTCAGGTTTACTTTATGTTGCAGCTGTATATCTGTGTTACTTGATGTATCAAATGCTGAAATGCATTTCTGTAAGTATACAAGTAAATATAGCACTGTGATTGAAGGGGTAAAACGGAATTGAGTGGAATATAGGCAGATGGGTATAAAGTATCAAACAAGAACTAGGAAAGTGTCATAAAGATTTTCACCGACCAGCTGGAAAAGAAAGCCTTTTCCAGGTTAAATAACTCAAAGTGTTGAGCAGAGATTATCTGGAGGCAACAGAAGGGTAACAGAAAGTATTTTAAAGAATTTAACTTGCAAGCCATTCACAATTGTGCTTCCAAATATGAAAAGACCAGTCCAGTGACTCAGACTTGTTCTCACTACATTAATACTCACATATAATCCTGTGGTGATGTAGTGAAGTCAATAAAGCCTAAAAGTTGGTAGTAAATAATGCTCAGCTATAATAAATGGCTTTTCACTTTGTATACTGTCAGAGACTAGGACACCAATGGATTTCTTCCCTGTCATAGTCCTGTACATACATCTCAGAGAAAGGGGTAACTATAGTCCAGGAGAAGAGTAATCAGATCATGATATTCACAATTCCAAGAGCAAATCTAGGGCTGAAGGACTGCAAGTACCATTCCATACAGAATGGATGTAAGTGCCTTTCCTACCCTTTATATAAAATTTGCAAAGCATGTTTCTCATACTAAGGAAGCATAATAGGAAGTAGTTTTGTTTCAACACACACATTAATGTTACTGTCTTCAAGTATCAATTAATTCAGTGCAAATGGCCCAGGTTTAGCAATCACAAGAATTATTTTGAGATAATACATCTACATTTTGGACACACTGTAGGCTTGATAGAATCACAGAGAAAGACAAAAGCCAGAGCTTTTTTTTCTGGACTCATATTCTGAAAATCTGCATCTGACAGCCTAGATAGGTGGGAAATAAGTGTATTGCTATAAATAGATTTAGTACTTTTTCCATAATAGGGAGCCCTCTCACAGAGAGCAGAAAATTGGGCTGATTCCAGAGGAACAAATTGATAACTGCTCCCAAAACAGATCTGTTGATTTCCAACCCTTTGGATTCACAGCCATGGCTGGTTCTGCAGAAAGGGTCTGTAACTGGGAGGGAGAGAGCCAGCCCAGATCCATCACTGTTTTGCTGAGCTGGAAAATCGTATGTGACAAAAGAGAAAATTCTGCTCAAAGGTATCTACTTTACATTCCTACAGGAGGTTACTTACCAGCTCAACTCCAACTGTGGAGCATTTATTTTACACCACAGAATTATAAAACACAAACATATTCAGCCTAAAAGTTTCAAAACAGAATTGAAAAGAAACAGTTTCTTTTTCGTGCCAGGCAAAGCAGCAGGAAGACAGCTGCAAAGATTGATTATAGTTTACAAAGTGTTCTGCTTGTGAGAATTTGATCATAGCTGCAAAGTGCTGGATGATGTGTCTGTAAAATACTCCAGTGTAATTAAAGCATGACACTTTTGTTCCCTTCTCAATTCAGGCCATTTTTGATCGGAACAGGAAACATGAACTACCCAGGTTGCAGCTCGAGTGGATTGATAGCATCTGCATGCCATTGTATGAGGTAATTTTTACTTACTGCTCCTGTAGAGTCCAGAGAAAACTGTTCTTATCTCTCTAGGGAAAAAGAGTTAGCCTTCAGAGCAGCCTTGAAGGCTGTTTGAACTTTTGTCTTACTTTGACTTTACTAAAAGTCTGAATTCCATGCAGAAATCTTCAGATTCCCTGAAGGTGGTAATGACTGTAAACATAATTCCTCTCTAAGTTATAAAAGCTGATAGGGCAATTGTTTATTATGTTTGAGACAAACTGATTCTCATCATGAGGTATGGAGCGCTGTAGAGATATGTCCCAAAGGGACAGACTCAGCAGGTGCTGTCAAACTTGTCCAAATCTGTGTGATCCAAAGGGAGACTCAAGCCTGAGCTTGAGCCTGCACTTCCTTCTGGCACCTTCCCAAACTGCTAAGGGGCACTCTAAGCCAAGCCTTTAGGGTCAGTGACAAACAGTCTGTTGTTTAAACTGTGCTGTTTAACTCAGAGTTTACTCTTTTAACGGTGCTTCTACACAGACTGCCTGGGTGCTTGGCACATCGTGTGTAAACGCCGAAGCAATCCTTTACTAAGGCTAGAGGAACCACACAATCATCAAGGTGGGAAAAGACCTCTAAGGTCATCGAGTCCAACCGTTAATCTGACACTGCCAGGTCCACGCCAGGGCAGCCTGTTTCAATGCTTGACCACCATTTCACAAAGACTTTTTTCCTATCAGAACAATGCTTCTGCCTTTTTTGGATTAAACAGCTTCAGGATTTGACTGAAACCATACAGACTGCCTTATGCCACCAAAGACTGACTGGCCACTGATACCTGAGAACACAGGAGGATGTTCTCACTCAGCATCTTTGAGGATGCTGGGGATGCTGCATCTTTGGGGAACTGCAACAAGTTCTCCCTGTTTCCACTGCACCCTAAACTGCCTAAGACCTCAAAGCGATGAACGGGTCAGTGATGATACACAGCAATACCAGCTCCAATGTTAACATTAGAATTACTAACCTGTGCCTGAATGTAGCTTCCCTACACACAAATAAAAATGGCTTGGCAGTTCCTTTCATTCTATAGACCACATATATCACCAATATCATACAATAAAGACATAAGAAGGACAGTGTGCCCTCTCCCCTCTATACCTTGTGGCATCTGTGGCAATAATGAAATTACTACCCAGCAGAAATGGCAATTCCTGTTGTGTGACACAGAGAGCAGACACTTGTGTAAGCAGCAAGCCAGGCTGCTGCTTTGCCAGGACATCCTGTCCCTTTCTAAGGTCAGTCTTTTTCCTGATGAAATAAACTACAGCTACCGTTTTCAAACAATTAAGGCAAAGCAAACACGGAAGAGGAATATACATCTATATTTTTTAAAATACCAAGATTATTTTGGACAATATGGGGGAGGGACGATGGACACTGATCTTGGACAGACACTCTTTAAAAATAATGTTCCTTTCAATAAAATAGCTCGTTACACTAGAATGCATATTATACCAGAATTCATTACTTCTAATAGCATCTGTAATCCAAAAATGTACAGTAAAGCAGGAAGAGCTGATAATCAGCCCATCCTCTGCATGAGGAAACTACATCTGAGCACTAAAGCTCTGGTTAGTTAGCTCCATCTTAGCAGGAGATCTCTGGGGAATATATTCACATCTGATTTCCCTGCTTTCCACTGTGTTTGCATCATGCTGTGCAGCCATTAGCCTGCTGCTCAACAACTTAAAAAAGAGACACCATCAAACCTGGAAGTCATAGCAGCACCAGCCTTAGGGGTAAACAGAAAACTTGATGCCATAGTATCACACTGCAGGAGATTCTCTCTTCAGTGTGGAGCCAAGTTTTAATTTTCATATCCCGCTTAATCAAACTTCAATACACATATCCCATCATCAGAGTATTCAGGCATTGTAAATCCGCTGTTCAGGGCTGGCTGAACACTACAACTCTGGCCACATCCTAGATTTTTGGGTTGAGGTTTTTTTTACATTCTTTAAAATTCTTGCCATTGTAGTACATTGTCGAAACTGCACGTGGGACAGAACAGGTTATATCATTACAAATGCAATATAAAGAGATGCAGTGGAAGCTGATAAATCAGTAAACTATTACCAGTACTCCTATAGCTCACTACCACAGTACTTAGAAAAACCATGTTTGAAAAAACCTACAAACATTTGACACTTACTTTCATACTGAAATTACAGCATTAAACCATAGAGAACAAAATCGAGGGTTTTGTATTTATTATTTGCAATGCTAGTGATTAGAAATCCTGAATCCATGTGGGCTTCTATAGCATCCAGAGCCCCAAAGGGAATGCTGTGGAGAATGTGCCAGTCCCTACCAGTTGCTAGAGCAGGACCTAATGCTGTGCTCTGTGCTATTTCACACACACACAGAGCAGAGATTATCCCAGCAACCAGTGAATGCTGGCAACTCCCGTTAAAGTCACATGTGAGATCAGCAGAGCTCCCTGAAGTTGTCTGCTCAAAGTAACTGCCAAGAGTAGGCTATTCCTGGCAGCTGCGGATGTCTGAAGTACGCAATACTGAAGGACCTTCACAGCCCAAACTTCCAGGAGTGGTGTGGCACCATCCCAGTGCCTCTCACAGTACTAGAATAAACTGTATCCTCTCTGCAGTCCAAGCTTATGAACTAGGCTACATCAGAGTGCCCACGAGGAATGGTTCATACTTAAAACAATATACAATTGCAGCACGTTTTAGTTATGGCTTTTCTAGCCTTGTCATTTTCCTCAGTTCTGAAACCTCCTTTGTGGAGATTTGGCTCTGTCTGCTCTGCTTTTTGCATTTCCTTAAGGTAGCTCAAGGCAACTCACTTGGAGGTGCAGTAGTTCTCCCAAGTAAAGGATAATGACATTTCCTTTATTGGGGAGCACGTGTCACATCCCTCTGCTTACCTGGCTAGGACTGTTCCTGAGTTTGGCCCCTTTTAGTGAGAAGGTTTACAAGTGACTAGCAAATCAACAAGATCTGTGCAACTTCCATTAGCAGTCCTGTTTGACTGCCCCTTGGAATGCCCATCCCACCCAGAAGAAAGGTCAGTGATACATGAAATGTCCTACACCATGAGCTACTGTAAAGACTGAAGGTGGAGATATAGATATAGATATATAGATATAAAAATTAATATCTGGAATTATGCACAGTTTTCCTATATCCAAGTGTCCAAATCCAAAACCTTTGTTTTTGCTCTGTAAACCTGACTCTGCTCCTGGCACAAGGTAAACCACAGCTCTGCTCCCTTGCTCTCTCCCCTGCCTGCTGCTCAATGTAGGAGTCAAGCCACCTCCAATTTCATATCTTAGTAATCAAATCCATTTCCTTCACATTGTGGATCAAAGGTCTGTGAAGATAAAAGCATCCCAATTTTTTGCTCATTGCATTTTATTACACTTAGGACATTATAATTTTATTAATTTACGTTTTTTGTTACTGTAGTGATCACAGATCAGAATATTTTTATGTAACTGTGGAGCTTTTGCCTTGAGTAGCAGAACAGCAATCCATTTACAATTGAATTTCAGATTTTAGGGGCTTTAGTTACACTTTACTACATCACATTTGCTCTTCATTCAAAAATGACAGCAAGAAAAGCATTTATCAGTAGAGATGAGAAACAAGCTTATTAGCATAATAATTTCTAAAGAAAAATGCCTTTTTTTTAAACTGTAGAGTATTTCAAACCTACTAATGTAGCTTCAGTATAAAGTAATCGATCCCTTGTTTTGTTAGAATATCCTATAAAGAAGAAGCACATGCAATTAAAGCAGAAAATTTGAAGCATCCCACTGAAAATAAAACACTGTGTCTATGCTGATGGCTGTGTTCACCACACAGAGAAAACATTCTGTACCTATTTGAACATAAATGTTTGTGTAGCAGGAAATGGAATTTTGATCATTAAGACAAATTACCTCTCTGACCCTCCAGTAAAGAGATGCTAAGAGTTTCAACACTAACAGATTTCTCTTCTGGACTCTGTCATTTGTGTCTACCTAAGACAGGATCAGTCACAGATTTTTCCCAACTCAGATTAGATTTCTCTGTGGGGAGCACACAGAGTGGGAGAGTGAAGATCTTATTCTTTTAAATCATTATATTTCTCACAAACAACATCAAAGCTTCAGCGATTCACATCAAACAAAAGATGCTAACAGAAACCCAGCTCTGTTCAGGGCATTGTTAGGCAGAGACAGTAACGCTATGAATAGCAGGGCCAAAGGCCATGCACTCTGCTTCTGGGCAGATAAATACATAGTCAGGTAGTCAGTGACAATGACAGCAGCTATTTAAATTTAAGGGAGATGTCTTTGTGGAAGATAAAGAAGCTCATGGCTTTTACAACTTATGCGTGCCTGAGATTGCCCTGCTCACCTCTACCTTGGTGCTCCCTTGAACTGCTCCATTTTAGTGCTATTTTTAGAGCTATTCAAGATTTTCTTGGGTATTGAGAACTTCAAGCATGTAATAGTATCTACAGAATTGAATTTGCATTACTCCATCCAGGATTCTAGGGGGAACCTGGGAAGAGTAGAAACATTCAGCCTAGCAAGTATTTTAAGTGCTTTGAATGGAATGTGGAGGGACAGATTCCTTCTTTATCTCACTGTTTGAAGTACTTAGAAAGAAATGTAATCGCTCTGTCTGCAACTCCAAGAGCTCTGATATGCCTGCCTTCCTACCAAAGATAATGTCTGGCCTTGTAATTAAATCTATTTGTTGTCTATGATGACGTAGCTGCAAAAGCACCTGTTCTGCTTGTAAACTTATATTAAATGCACAGGGTGTCATAAATGGTAGAGCCTCTACAAAGCACAGAAAAAATACACAGAAATCTTCAACAGTCATGGCTTTCTGTGCTTTAACTTCTCTGGTTCAAGAGTTGACTTTGACACTTGAACTGGAAGTACATCCACACACAGTTAATTTTTTTCCAAAGGTATATACTCAAAATGTTAAGACAAGAGATTAACCTCTCATTTGCACAGATCATTTTTATTCAATAATCATGCTTACACTGCTATATCCAGATGCAGCCCTTCCTCTGTTACCTCTTCTATCCCTTCCCCTCCGTCCTTCAATTACAATTTTGCATGACAAAATATTGTGTAAGAAATTCAGGGTTTGCACCACTCCTCTAAGAAGCCCTGCTTGTCCAGAACAGACTGTATGGCATGGCTTAATCCTTACCCAGGCAAGAGTCACTGGATGCAGCCAAAACAGTGACTTCTTCCTTCAGATGTTTCTGTTCTGTCTGTACAATTAGAACTGAAAAACTTTTAAAATTATTTAACCAAGAAGACTTTATCTGTATGAGCATTTTGGAAACGGTTTTCCACTGTTCACCCATACCCAGATACAAAAGTCAGGGCACTGCTCTTATATTTTAAGTTAGCAATTAGTCAGCGGGCAGGGAATTCACTAGATATTCACCACGCACAATATACAGACAATCCATGAAACATGTTCATAAGTTGTTAAGTGTTTTAACAAAAACAAAACAAACAAAAAAAAACCAAACAAAAGCAAACAAAAGAAAACAAAACAAAAGATCAGGACTAATCTATTTGGAAAAATCTGTTCAATGGAAGCAATTTGATTAGTGTGATTCTCATTGAAGCCAGCTTTTCCTTTGTAGCGTGTTGAGGGAAGAGGAGGATAACTTTCAACAGATCCTAAGAATACCATAAAGATGCACACTTTTGGCAGGGTTTATTTCTGACATTTGATTTGGACACAGATAGTGAGAGATAAAGCATTTATGCTTCCTGAGAGTGCCTGGCTGACAAGGATTAGTAAGGCACATCAGCCCAGGATGCAGTATGTGATACCAGGGACTGAGGCAGATCAAACAGATGTTGGCAGATCAAATTAGTCTCCCTCTCTGTTGAAATCCAGTGGGTAATATTATCCAAGGAAGAGCAGGTGCGACATTTTCTGCTGTGTTTGTAAGAAATTTCCTTCAGAGGAAACTTAATCAGGCCAAATGCCAGTGCTGGGGGGAAGCTGGTAGCTAAGGATTATGTTAGGAATAAGGGTTTGGCCCAGAGAAAAGAGATTTTTGGCACAGTAGAAGAATCTCTCTGTAGCCTTGAAGTAAGAAGTTAAGTAGGTCCAGCACTTTTCTTGCTTTTTTCCTTGTCTATTAATGATGAATCTAAACGAGGCCACCCAGAATGAATTCTCTGGAACTTTCCAAAAACTCAGATACTATCCCTGTATTAAAACTTCCAGTAATGGAATAAGCATTAGCAAACTGTTGCTCTTAACTATTGCCCTTAATCTGAGAAGCTTTTTTCTGCTACTTTCTTACTACTAGAAAAGCTTAAGAAGAGCTATACAAGAAAGAAAAACCAGGAAAAGAAGAAAGAATGATTTTAAGTGCAATTTCCGTCTAAGTCCATCATTATTTCACAGTATAATATGGAAAAGCATAGTTTTGGCAGTTTCAGAACAAGGATTTTTTGTCTGGGACTATCATCAACATCTTTTTACAAAAGGCACAAGGATCCTGATCCTCTTTTTCTGCCTCCTGAGGGAGGGTTTCATTTTGCCTTTGAAAATTAGGAGAATGTTATTTTTGCTATGATTTTCCTAACTTGGTGAGATTATTGATGCAACATTGTATTACTATCAAAAATTGTAGGAATTTACAAGCTTCTCCAAAATGTTTAGAAGAGGCAGCAGAAAGGAGTACTTTTTCCCTTCAGACAAGAGTACTTCAGCTTACTTCTGAGTCATCTTATGCCAAAGCAGTCTCAATTAAAAGGGCAGTTCATCAGCAAAGGTATTTGGGAGAAGATAGTAAAACAAACATTTCCCTTTGACTTCAGTGGAGCTAAGCCTTGCTAAAGGCTTTCACCCTAATTTGTAAGAAAAACTGAATCATTCATAATATTACGATTTCTGTTGCTGTTTTACTTAGAATTATCTGCCCAATGTGTTGTGAAGGACATGGCAGTCATGTATGGAAACATATATAAAGATCTGAGGAAGTAGATTGAAAAGTTGGCAGATAAGGTAGAAGAGACAGCCAATAGAGGGAACTCAAATTGTACTGCAAATCTGAAAGAAGATGAATGGATAATTTAACAGCCATTCAGTTTTCAAGAAAGACAAAGCACAAACTACATTGCATCAGAAAAGGACTAGAAATGATGATGGATGAAACACTTCAAGTAAGTGTTTAACACAACAGAATCACGGTTGCCTGCAGAATTCCCAGCTGAGGGTAAATTCAAAGAACTAAATCGGCATATGAGACTGATATGGTTTGAAGAATTTTTCAAAATCCATTTAATAGCAAGGCAGAAGACATTGATCAGCTGCTTGGTTAAAATGTTGAAAGGAAAGGAGTTAGAAACATTCTGTCTCTTGCATGCTTTAGATGTAGAATCAAAACCATAAACAGCAGAGCTAAGTACAAAGTTGTTTATGAAATAATAACTCTTCTTTTCCAAGCAAACCCTTGGTTTCATGAAATTGTAATGAACAACAGATGAATCCTTTGCAACTGTAGCAATACATCAGTAGAGCTACTTCAGTCGGTCCCAGTCCTTCAGAACCACTCTCCCTTTGGCAGCATAACATGCTTGATACTGGTCAGAGCAAATTTTGCTAGCGGGAGCTCTCTACATACTTTCCTCCCTGAAGACCCTGCACATTTTACCAATGGTTAATCTTACTTTATAATCATCCCTCTGTAGTTTACTTCCAAAGGAGTGCAGTATTATTCTTTCTAGTGTACCATCACCAGAAAGCAGCTTAACATTAATTCACAGTGGAAGAACAGAACACTTGTGCATGTACTAGATCCCTTTCCAGTCACAACTGGCTTCCATCCACTAACAATTTTTAGAGAGAAGCTAAAAGAAACTCCTGTTTTCTATCAGGGAAATTAGTAATATATTCATTTCATCTAATTACATTTTTAGGCATCAGAAAAAATTCCCTGGTAGAAATGAAAAAGTAATCCACTAATGCATTAAGCACGTGATGACCTGGACTCTTCGTCAGTAAGCTCTAGAAGGAATAAACAAAGTCCCCAACAACCACAAGGAGACTGCAATAAATTTTTTTCATTAACTCAGCCCCCTCACAAATACTGTCTTTTTTTGCAGAACATAATGATTAAATACAGTCTGGAATCAGTAGGGCAAATAATTAATTCATATACACACACAGTCAAGGGTTCATAGAAGTTAATCCGTACATCTTCTCTGTATCACTTTATCTTCTGTATTCTGCTATGGAATGTAGAATTCTAGCAAATTTTTTGGGTTTAGTATATGGGCATATATACAGAAATACTTTGGGGTTTTCAAAACAACTTCCATCAAGTATTTGTATTATGAGGATAAAATCTGTGGATGACTGCAGCACAGGTTCCCTTTTATCTGAACTAATCTGAAGTTCAAGGACTTTCAGATAGATGGCTCACCTTTGGCCTACGTATTCTCATGTGAAAGCCACTTCAGCAAAACTCAGGAGTCCAATTCAGCTTTGCTGTAACTGGTCATGACTCTCTTGACTTCAACAATGCTTCATATGCTTCCACCGAGTCTGAATTTATCCCTATGGCTTCTCGGTCACTGGTCCTCCCTTCCAACTAAGAAACTGCCTACATAATAAAAGTGATTCATTAGAAACCACTGGGTTCCAAAGTAGAGTGAACACTGAGACCTATAACTTTTTTATATATGCTCAGTCATAAAAATGAATTTATATGGTCTTATTCCATAAACTCACTTTACAAATATTAGCCCCGCAACCATACTTTCATGAGCTGTAATCTTGTCAAAGCTCGTAAGTTAAGCAAGGTCAGAATTGGTCAATATTTGGATGAGAATCTCTGGCAGAGAGGGGAGGAAAAAGAAAAGTATATACTCTGGAAGTCCTGCAGTGTTTGTAAGTTAGGACATACTGTGCTCCTCTTTTAAGAGATTTGGTACTAGTCTTAGAATACAACAAAATTTTGTATTTCCTTTAGCAATAGTTTAGCCTCTGACCACATCTATGCTGCATCTTAGCAGTTTCACTAATGTCCTTCCCCAGAGATAAAGGTGATGTAGCAGATGAAGTCTTCTGCCCCCCCCACCCCACTTCAACCCAGGAAGTTGGTACCCAGAAGTGTAAACAAATGCCTCCAGGGCTCCCCATCATCCTCTCTCTGAAGGGGTTTGTTTCTACTGCTACTGTTTCTGTATTCTCTATGCTTCATCTACCAAAATATACATCTCCATCCACAAGGAAAGAAAACAAACAAACAAACAAACAAACAAACAAACAAACAAAAAACCCAACACACTCTGCCCTCCTTACCTTCTCCCATAAATAGCTTCCTCTGACTATCTTATGCTCTTCCCCATTTTGAGCTCTTCCTTCAAGCAGCCCTGCCCCTCTCCCAGGTGCACACAGTGTAGTGCTAAAGTGCCTTTAACCTTTTCTTGTGCTGGAGGAACTTATATGTAAGCAGAGCTATACCTTGGGAGAGAATGCTGTAGGCAGAGTAGTACACAGTCCCAAAAGACATCTAAATAACTGAAGGTGCTAAGAAAAAGTCACTGCTATACAGTAAGTTTCTGACAAACAGCTTAGTCACACATCTGAGGTAATACATGGATGCAGAAGGGAACTGCAAACCTTGCTGGCTTTTCCTAACGCTGGAGCGGGCAGTGCCTCCCCCACGCTTTATCATTCTGCAGCGAAGAAGAGCTCTTACAGTGAAGGGGACAGAACGGGACAGGTCACCAAGCCTGTACCTATTGCTGTGCAGTGAGGCAGCTGCACCGCAGCGGAAGGACTGCAAGTGGGCAGTGAGGTCCCAGGCCTCGGGAGACAGGAACTCCCCCAGGCAGGGGTTGCCTCTGCCCCGAGCCCAGCTGCCTGACAGCCCCCAGCCTGCCTGCTGCACCGAGGAGGGACGAGGAGAAGGGGGCTTCTGGAGCTATGGTGGTATCCCATGTCACACAGCTGGTGAACAGCAAGCCTTTTCCTAGGAAGACAAGTAATAAATAAGGCATTAAGAACCTAGACACCAAATTAAACAGATCACTAGCAAAGCTGTTTGTAAGAGGCATGCATCAAAAATAGCGGCATGGAGGAGCAGTACATCAAGGGGTTCTCATGCAGTAAAACGGAAAGCAAAAACTGCAGCCAGGAGGTGGAAAACCCTGACAAGGCTACAGCCAAATAAACTTCAGTAGCTTTGGGAATAAATTGGTGGTTTAATCCGGATCAGAAACAGGTGCTATGAATGTAATTCAGTAAATGGTCCAGACCCTGCCAGAAGGGAGAGAAATGTGTTGCTTTTGAGATAATTTCCCAGAAGCTTCATAAAAGCAAATTGATTACTGGAGTTTAATAATTAAAACAGGGCCAGATATATAGTAATCAAATGAGTTTTTAATTACATCTCAAGAAGAAATAAAATCCAATTTGTGCACTTTGTATCAGAGAAGCCCTACTGAAATGCTTTGGTAGCTGGAAAAAAATAAAATAAAAGCTAATTTCCATAGGAATTATAGTAGTCAGTTTAATTAAAAGACTAGATCAGAATGAGAAAGTCCCAAAGTGAAAGGATACTAAATACAGAAGCAGTGGTTCAAACATCAAATCAATGTCTGAATAAAGACATTTTATAGACCAAGTGCAAAATCTGCACTGTCAAGTATCACCAATCTAAATTAATGTGTAACAAAATAAAGTTTCTTAAAATTACACTATATATTTTGTACGTATTCCATTGAATTAATTGCTGGTGCTATGGTAAAAATTAATATCAAAGACATGGTTTATTCTTTCTTAAATACTCCTTATAATTTATTTCATCAAAGTTAATGTTAGTGGTTAACCATTCTTGTTATTTACCTGGTAGCCTCCGTTGAACCTGGGCTATTAGACTCTAATGTCCGCTTAGATCTATATTTCGAAGAAATATATGTGTATTTACTTACAGATTAAAATATATTTACAGCCCATAAGATAACAGTGATTACCACAGAACTGTGGGGGTGCTTCCTGAATCTCTTCCCAGCCTGCTTGGGCTCCTGGTCTCTGCTGCAGTCGACGCAAAGCTAATTGATGGAAGCACCCTGAGCACTCGCAGGCAGTGCCCCTGGCACGGTAGTGACAGGGCTGTCTCCTGCCATAAGCCATGGCATATGCCGAGCCCTGCAGGGACAGGCACAGCGGGAGCTCATGCCCAAACCTCTGCAATTGCTCCCTGGCACCAGGCTGGAAAACATCACGGTCTTCGGGTCAGTCTTGGCAAAAAAAGCAAGGTTACAGAAAGGACACAGACATAGCTGACAGCTGCACAGCCACACCGAGAGGCAGCCCACAGCCCCCGTGAGCTCCGTGTTCTCTGTGTTGCCTGTAGCTGCCAGAGGTTCCTGGTACAGCATTTGTGACAGGAACAGCCTGTATTGCATTTTGTACTTACAGGTCCTAGGGCTGACAGGATGTGAGTGCAGAACATCTTTGTGCTTACAGAGGTTTGAAGCACACTGATTTTTAAACAGTGATTTAACCATGAGGGTGTTTGCTTATTTTTTTTTTTTTTAAGGGGGGGAGGTTGTTGGTGTTTTGTTTTGTTTTGTTTGTTTTTTAAATCTAAGGTGTATATTGGAAAAATACTTCACAAAAACTTTTTGAAGATACTGGCTGTGCACAGAAAAGATCTGAGATGTTGCTGTCAAGGGCTGAGTATCTCGTGTGCTACCTCTAGACACTGAGCTGGCACTGGTAATGCAGGTGCTAATGGTAACGGCAGTGAGCTGTTCGGATACTTTCAGCTGTTTGTAATGCGTTACTGCCCCTCTGTTTTAGACTCTGCCAAATCAGGTTTAAGGAATACACAAGGGTCTGAAATAAAGATATAAAAATGCAGACTTGTGAGGCATGGTGATGGGAATGTTAAAAATCCTTATCCATTCTATAAAATCAATGACCATCAGCAGCAAGCAATTCTCTACGGGGCAGAGACTGCAGTGAACCCTGCGTCTTACCCCAGGCCCAAGACTGCAAGATTATCTGCCCAGTCTGGGCCATATTCTAAGGAAATAATTTCAAGTGGATTTGATTCAAGTTCCGGCTTCTTCCTTATGATGTGATTTTTCGTAAGTGCTGAGCATTCATATTTCCTACTGAAGTCAACTGAAATTGCAAGTTTTCAGCACATCTTAAAATCAGGCCATTAACCCTTAATTATCACATAATAGCTCAATTAAAAATCTACCAAGACTTCAAGCCAAGCTCCTATGGCTTGCAAGCTAGCTATAAAAAAATCCAGTTCTTTAGTGGTGTCTGGGCTCTGGGGACCATTTAAATAAGTTGCTGTTAACCCTGCTATTTGAAGCAAAAACTGATCAACTGCAAAGGTACCTGCTTCCCCTTTCCTTTCTTTTTCTTATAATTTTCTGCACTTTTAGAAGAACAACTTTTGCTGTCTTTTGTCTTTTTTTGGTTTTTAATCTGGCACCAACCCTTTCTTTCCAATGACAAATACATCGTTTCCGTGCTATAGCAGAAAGCATGCTGCCCAGCTCTCAGCAAAAGCCACTGCTTGCTAATCAGAAAAGCTGCAAAAGAATACTCCTCTGTCCTGAAAGGACACAGTACATGACCCCTTGGGAGGTAACTGGTTAACCCTTCCCTGACATCCACTGCTGCTGCTGACGAGGTTCTGTCTCTTTTTAATGTAGATACAAAACCAGTTGTGGTCTTTTCACATAAGCAGCTGATATTAAAGGGGAAGGTGAAACAAACCTGTAGCAAAGGTATGCAGGAATTCCATAATCTGGCAATGTGTTCAAAGCCAGATGAAACCAGATAAAAGATTCTTACTGGCCTCTGTGAGCTTTGGACTGGGTATGTAGAGAAGAGGTGATTTCAGTGCAATCTCAAAGAAAACTCATTTATATTTCTTTATTTTGAGCACACACAAATTGGTTTTCCTGCCAGCCTGGGAAAGCACAGTGCTGTTGCGGTTTAGTCATCTATAGGAAGAAGAATCTAGCACTAGGGAGATTATTTCAGCTTTGTCCAACTTGTCATCCAACCAGTGGACTTCCTGCTCATAGATGCCATAGCTGCTCAGGCACTTGGGGATCCCTCAAAAGGGCTATCTTTAAGGATTGCAAGAAAGCTAAAGTAGTTAAGCGGCAGCTCTGCCATCTTATGTGCTTTTTTTTACACTTTTGGTGGCTTAAGACCATATGTAAAATGAGTCAGATAGATAAAGAGATCTCAATGGGAACAATAAGATTTACCTCCACAGGTATTTACAGCTGGGAGTGAGGAGGGTAGGAGCATAGTGCAGATTAAACTCTTTTTTCCCCCTGTTTTGCCATGGACTGTCCTTCAAAGGAGGGGATATACTGTCAGTGTTTTTTCTCTCATTCTCTTTTTAATCTTTTTCCAGTGTCTAGTGAAGCTGAACGTGAAACTGAAGCCTATGCTGGATTCCGTGGCAGTAAACAGAGGTAAATGGGAGGAGCTACACCAAAAAAGACTTCCTTCTCAGGCAGCATCCTTGTCCTCCTTCTCCTCTAGCTTCAGCATGTCTCTCAAAGACATAAATTAAGCCTGCAAATATCAGTGTTGCTTAACAACAAGAGCTGTCTGAAAGGTTTTCATAAGCTTAGACCCACCATTTTTTAAGAAATGCTTTCCCAGACATGCTTAATTGATGGGATATTACCTTGATGGCAGCATAGTTTGCTTTTCCTGGAAGGCTCAGTGGGACTGAACGGAAGGCCTGCAGTGGGACTGCGCTGGTATCTAGAGCGACACGGAAGACTGAACAGAAGAAGTGTTCATTCAGCTCCACTACATTTCAACTGCTGCTGTAAAAATCTGTAAAGCTCACAACAGACTGAAATATAAGAACTCGCAGCTTAATAAAATTAATAATACAGAGCAGGACTGCGATGCAAGCTGGCCAATTCATATGCAAGGAGCTGCAGAAAACAGAATAGTGTGTAATTACATTGTTGTTTTGCATCTCTTCAGTACATGTTATGAATCAATTATGCCTGCTTTTGTGATGCTCCTCTCTTACTCTCCCTCCTCTTTTATGCCTGAATGTTCTGAAAAGCCTGCTTTGTATTCTGAAGAAGTATTTTTTTACAACAAAGCTTCTTAGTGATTGATCAGGGCCTTTAGAATTGCCTACCTTTGCTACATTTAAAAACAAACTTTATTATCTTTAAAAACACCAAGCTGTCCCTTCTTCCCTAAGAAATTCATATTAACAGTGCAGCAAATTTCTCAACAAGAGGAAGTTTGCATAAAGGCAAAATATTGCATGGTAATTTTAGAGTGGTTTTTTTTTCCTTTTAAAAAATGCTCTTGTAACACATTCTTTTTTTTTAAATTATAGTGTCGCCTAAGGAAAAGATTAATGGGTTTTTTTGAAAAATAGAATACAAATAAAAAAGGAAATCTGTTGCTTTGTGCTTCAGGTTTGTATTACATTGAAAAGCAGACCATGGATAAGCTTTTCTAGTATAATTTCCAGTTGAAATTAGTATTTTGAAATGGTGGAGAGGTAGAATATCATCACACTGGACTGACTACCTCTTACTCTCTTGCAGTTCTTTCAGTACAATTTCAAATGCTATTACTACAAGTAGCACAGCATTAGTCAAGGCTCACATGTCAACATCTGTGGTAAAGGTGTCCCTAAAAATCTAATCAAATATGATAGGTCACAAAACCAAACATGTCTCTCTGTGATGACCCTAGTATTACCTGAAAGTTGGTCTCCTTCCATTAGTGCCAAGATCATTAATGCAGCAAACCTGTGATCTGCGATTTGAGGGTGCTTTCTCTGCTGCATGGCCAGACACAAGGGGAGTCATGTTGCAGGGCTTATGACTACCCATTCATAGGGGGAAAAAAAAGCCTTTGTACTCCATGAAAAATGGGATTCTAAATATAGGGTTGTCTGGCAGCAGAAATTAAAGCTGAATTCAGCTTAGTTTTACACCTGTGCCAAACTCCATTTACTTCAGTGGAATTACCTTGAACTAGCACCAGCTTAATGGAAATCAGAACCTGGCCCAGCTGACCAGATGCTAAAAGAGCTTTTCTCCTTTCTGAGGAAACTGAGTTGTTAGAGCCTTAGAAAAGCTGACTACATCTGTCTGACAATCAAACAGAAACAACAAATCTGCTGATCCCTTCTTTAAAAGAAACACAACAAAACAAAAACACTCTGTGCTTCTAATGGTGTGTAGGACAATAGCTGGAAATTCGGTAGCATTGCGAGCCAATCTGTTAGTGCACAACTGAACCACATCACTCTCTAGCAGAAGGAAGCAGGGAAGGAGCAGAAATGCAAACCGCACAGCAGTGAGTACACGCACCAAATGGAAATGTTTCTGCTGGTTTTTTACCACTTCTTTCTTCTCTGAATAAAGCCAGACGCAGTTTAGTAAGCAGCAAGCCGTACAAACCTACAACACGTACTTCATGGGAAAAACAGATACTAGGAACTGACAGTACTGCTGGCAGGTACACACAGCTTTTCTGAATTTTGGTATTGCATACTGCTAAGTATAACATAATTTATAATGCATACCCTACAGCCTCCCCAAAGGTTGAGTCTCCCCTCATTTCCTCTCCTTTTTATTGGCTTCAGTGCACTGTTGCCCATGGCAACACCCACAGGCAGGGATGGGGATTCGGCAGCACTGCAGCCTGACACACAGCTGAAGCCCTAACAATGTCAACCATCAATCAAGTGACTGTTTGTAATTGCCTCCATCTATTTCTCCTGTCTTTTGGTATCTTTGCCATTGTGGGTCAAAATTCAGAAACTGCTGACTAATGTTATGGTTCTGTTCCTCCATCACAAGGAAGAAAATGAGAGCACACGGCTTGATCTTATCAAATTGTTCTCAGGAAAAACGAAGCAACCCCACAGAAACTGGGGGGCCCAGTAGTGCATCTCGGAACAGCATTTGGTCTCTGAAAGTCATATAGCTCAATCTTTAAAAAACCAACCAACTAAACAAACAAAAACTTCATATTCTTTTTTTAAGACTTAGCTCAGGAAACAGCAAAAAAAAAAGTGAGAAAAAGATGATTCTTTGTGGAAGCATGTAGTACAGTAAAGAAACATATTTCAAGTCTATTATATTTTAAGATTGTGGGAAACACTTTTTAGCTACTGCTTATAAACTTGATGATCAGAAATTGTATCTGCTTTTCACTATTTCTGACAGGGAAACAATTTCCCAATACTTCAGTCAGTTTTGCCAAACTCTCTGAGATATGCACAAGAGACGTGATTGTGTAGGTTATTTAATCTCATTCTCTGTCTTTTACTTGCTTCCCTGCCTGCTGAACAAGGAGAGATTTAAAGAAAAACAAACATTGAAATCAGCCTAATTCTGTGAATGCATATAAAACACGGGTCCGCAAGAAGCAAGGACAAATCAAGAGAGCACGTGGAGAACACAAGTGTTACCCAGGACAGTGCTGCTTGGCCTTTCCTTTGAGGTGCCCAGCACATCAGCAACAGACAAGTCACCATTTCTTTGCCCCAGCTGTAAGTGGAAATTTGGCCTTGAATGAGGCCTCTAGCATTTACAATTCCAGTGCTAAAATCTGATGAGCACATGGATTGTCCATAGGACACCCAGAGATGCTTCCAGTTGGTTCAGTGGCAATGCCTTTTTTCTAGGTGTCCTACCAACTCATGCCAACTGCAGTCTGAATTTGGTCAGGTTTCTAGGCCCATGAACTACAGGCCTTGAGGTCTCACAAGAGCCAGGCAACAGCCTTAATCTTGTCACCAGAAAATGCTCAGGAGAAGATCTGGGTCTTCATCCACATCCTCAAAGGTAGTTCAGGCCAAACAGAAATTTCACTTGGGATTCCCACCTGTGAAACCACTTACCAAAATCAACCTTTCCTCACAAAAAAATGAAACCCAAATAAAACAATAATTTAAAAAAAAAAAAAAGTTCTACAGTTGCAAAGGCTAATCATGAAGGAGTTTGATATACAAATCCTGCTTGATTTTGAGCAGGCTTCTGAACTGCAGGTGCATCTGCCCCACCAGCTGGTGGCAAGTAACAAGGGTGAGCTTGTCTCCTGCCCTACTGCCAAAGCCCCTTTCATGTGCTCGGTGGGAGACAGGAATGCCCACTGGCTACAGCCCCAATTTTGGCTTCACTCCTGGGAGTGGCATGGAGCAGACAGGTTTTGGTGGAAGAGCTCAGGTTTTGTATGTGCACCCCTTGGACTACAGTGCTCCCCTGCAACACGACACTGTGACCCCACCAGAAAACCGAGCACTGTTCAAGGCAAGGAGCACCTGGGGTAGAGGCTCTCCTGTCGTTCAGATGGAAGAACCTCCCAAGAACAAGATGTCCAAAAGGTGTCTTTGGCCATAGTTCGAGCAGTGAAATCAGACAATTGCCTCCCAGCCCGGGACCTACAGACAAACAAGAACAGCTTCATAATGTGATGGAGAGGCAGATTCTGCTCATCGGGACGTGGGTTTGCTCCTGCTCCAAAGCAGAGCTGCACAAGGTCAGGCAGCAGTAGCTCACTGAGGCTTAAACTGGATGCCTCACGTGGCAGGTGGGCACAGAACTCTTCACACAGCTCTGTCACAGCCAACCCCTACTATTTACAGGGCCAGGGGGCTTGCCAAGTGGGTCACTTGTATGTTTTGTAACCACAGCGTAGACAAGTATGTTTCATTTTAGCTCAGGTATTTCTTCAGATGGTGTCCTTGGTACAGCAGCTGCATTTTTATGGTCTGGTGACCTTGCTAATTGCTCCTTCTTAGAGCGCACTGCAATCTCACATTGTGCCTGTAGTTACCAACAAAGCCAATACTAGTACTCACAAATTATTTTTGAAAACTGCAACCAGCAGTGCCTAATGTTATTTGTAATAGTTAGATTAATTCATTCTAGTGGAAAAACAGGAGTGTTTCAGTCTACAGGCCAAATACTGATTTTCCCTTCATAAAATTAAAACAATTTTAGTTCCTGATAAGTCATTTGTGCATTGAGTGAAATTTTAAAGCAGGTTTATTTCAAAGTTATGTGAAACACATTAACATGTACTTCAATGCTTAGAGTGTTATGGGCAAGAAAATATAGAGCAAGAAGGATTTTTTTACTGGCTTTGTCAAAGGAAGAGTTTTCAAAGAGTAAAATCATGTGAATGGTTTCTAACATAGCAATGAAGTGGGACATATAATCTGCTGAATTGAGATGCCCCAGAGACTCCCACAGCTGGAATGTGCCAGTATTGGAATATATCCCGTATACTGCTTGCTACCTTTTCTTTCTTGGATTATGTTGCATTTAATTATGAATTTATAAGCATGTTGGCCACTGCATCTTACAGTTTTGTGGGGAATACCATGATAAACCCTAAACCTCTGCCTGTGGGAAACAACTGACACATGCACAGAAATACCATGTGTCTGTTCTAAGGCAAGTGAACCCCAGATACCTGTAAAATGTGTAACTTAAAAGCCTTCTGCATACGTTTTTTTTTTTTTTTTGCATTTTAAAACCATTACTCCTATTGTTTTGCTTAGTAAATCAAACTATGCTGGTTCAGCTTTCAAAGCATGCTTTTGAAATTAGCAACTTGATTTTACTGGTCTTTAAAAAAATAAATAATTTTAATGGCTTAATATGATTTTCTTTTTTTATTATTATTACTTTTCTTTGAAACTACCTTGTTGGGATCAATCAGAGCTATATCTATTGATTACTGAATCACACAAACAGAAGATCCTGAAAACATGTGAGACTGAATGGCCTAGATACGATTTTTGACACACAGCCTTGCAGCACTCATTCCTGGGGGCAAACCAAACTTCTTCACTGGATACGCTTGGCATTAGTCTGGAATGACCAGAAACCAAATCTGTCTGGCGACCCTAATGGAGCTAGTCACATGTACAGAAATTACACAGATCATAGTGTCACTGTTCAGTAGAAATACCATGGGAGGAAAAAAGTCCCTCCAAAGCACACTTACATTGTTGAATAAGAAAAGTTGGAAGTAATTTCTTCTACTTTTGAAAGATGCAGGAAAGCTGTTGGATTGTGCCAAGGCACAGACATACTTCCTGCCTTCCACCAGCCTTCACCAACTGTGGATCCTGATGGGCTGTAAAGGGGATGTTTCATGTTGACAAAGCCCAAGACAGAACTTAAACGCTTCCTGCCCTGGGCTACGTGCTTAGCTTAGAGCCTGCTTTTACACCACTTACTGCTTAAGGGAGCTATTACACAACATTTAGAAATACAGGAGCTGATTTTTACTCTTTATTCCTCCCAGCTGCACGAGATCCCGAAACGAGGGAAACATTCTGGCCCAGGCAGCGATTTCAGGAGGCTTCCACCCTTTGCGCCAGTTCGGAATGGGCACTGAACGCGCCGTGTCAGTGCTCGGGAGACGGGCGCAGGGAGGGCAACAGAGGAGGGCGGGCAAACGCAGAGGACGCGGCTCCGCTCCCGGCAACAGCTCCCACTTACAGCACGGCGGCCGCTCCGGCCACGCCCGGGCACGGCAACCGCCGCCATCGCGGCCAGAGGGGCGGCCCCGGGCCGCGCCCACCCGGGGCAGCGCCCGCCCGCACGGCAGCACTTCCGCCCCGCCCGCGCCGTTGCCATGGCAGCGAGGAGCGCGCTTCCGCCCCCGCCGCGGCAGGGCCGGGCCGGCCATGGAGGCCGCGCCGGTGCCCGACGGGCAGTACACGGCCGTGGTGTACGGGCTCATCGGCGGCGGGCGCTACGCCGAGGCGGTGGCGCTGCTGAACCGCGGGCTGCAGAAGAGCTGCCGCTCCCGGGGCTGTCTCTCGCTGCTGGGCTACTGCCACTACCAGCTGCAGGAGTTCGCGGCGGCGGCCGAGTGCTACGAGCAGCTGGTGGCGCTGCACCCGCAGCTGCTCCCGTACCGGCTGTACCATGCGCAGGCCCTCTACAAGGCCGGGCTGTTCGCCGAGGCCCTGCGCGTCGCCAGCCCGCTGCTGGACGACCCCGCCTTCCACCGCCGGGCCTTGCGCCTCCAGGCCGCTGTCCACTATGCCCAGGGCGACCTCCCGGCGGCCCAAAGCCTGGTGGAGGAGGAGCTCGCCGCTGCTGCTGATGGCGGCTCCGGAGCAGCAGAGGACCCTTCCGAGAGGGCCGATGCCGAGGTCAACCTGGGCTGCCTGCTGTACCAACAGGGCCGGCACGAAGAGGCCAGCGGCAAGTTTTCCAGCGCCATGCAAGTGTTGGGGTACTGCCCGGAGCTGTCCTACAACATGGCTCTGTGCTCCTACGCGGCCAAGCAGTACCCTGCTGCCCTCAAGTACATCTCCGAGATCATCAAGCGCGGCATCCACCAGCACCCAGAGCTCAGCGTGGGCATGACCACCGAGGGCATCGAAGTCCGCAGCGTGGGCAACACGCTGCTCCTGCACCGCACGGCGTTGGTGGAGGCCTTCAACCTCAAGGCGGCCATTGAGTACCAGCTGCGCAACGTGCGAGCGGCGCAGGAGGCACTCACGGATATGCCGCCGAGGGCTGAGGAAGAGCTGGATCCGGTCACGCTGCACAACCAAGCACTCATGAACATGGACAACCAGCCCACTGATGGGTTTGGGAAGCTGCAGTTTCTTCTCCTGCAGAACCCCTATCCACCAGAAACTTTTGGTAACTTGCTACTTCTCTATTGCAAGCATCAGTACTACGACCTGGCAGCTGATGTGCTGGCAGAGAATGCCCATCTGACGTACAAACTGCTCACACCTTATCTGTACAACTTCTTGGATGCCATTATTACTTGTCAAACTGCCCCTGAGGAGGCTTTCCACAAGCTAGATGATTCAGCCGGGACAATGACTGAGCAGCTGAGAAAACTCACAAAGCAGGTACAGGAAGCTAGGCAAAATTGGGATGATGAAGCTCTAAAAAAGGCAATTAATGAGTATGATGAGACTCTGGATAAATATGTACCTGTTTTGATGGCCCAGGCAAAGATTTACTGGGACATGAAGAATTACACAATGGTAGAAAAGATCTTCCACAAATCAGTGGAGTTCTGCAAGGAACAGGAGGTGTGGAAGCTCAATGTGGCTCACGTGCTCTTCATGCAGGAGAGCAAGTATAAAGAGGCTATTAGCTTCTATGAGCCAATAGTTAAAAAGCACTACGACAACATTCTCGATGTGAGTGCCATTGTGTTAGCAAACCTCTGCGTTTCCTACATCCTGACAAGCCAGAACGAAGATGCAGAGGAACTAATGAGGAAGATCGAGAAGGCAGAAGAGCAGCTGTCCTATGAGCGTCCTGATAAAAATACCTACCATCTTTGCATTGTCAATCTAGTCATTGGTACCCTCTACTGTGTGAAAGGAAACTATGACTTCGGTATTTCAAGGATCATTAAAAGCCTGGAGCCATATAACAAAAAACTGAGCACCGACACGTGGTATTACGCCAAACGGTGTTTCCTGTCCTTGCTGGAGAACATGGCCAAGCACATGATCATGCTGCGTGACAGTGTGATCCAGGAGTGCGTGCAGTTTCTCAAGCAATGTGAACAGTATGGAAGAAACATCCCAGCTGTCATTGAGCACCCCCTTGAAGAGAGTGGGATGCACAGTGGGAAAAACACAGTCACCTATGAAGCCAGGCTTTTGAGGGCACTGATGTACAAGATCACTGGCTGGGCTGAGTAAATGTCGTTATCATACAGCAGAAATGAGAACTTTGTTCTTTCCTTGTGCTTGTGAGGTAATGCTAACCCTCACAAAAATCTCTAAAGATTTTGTGCTGTATTTTAACAATATTCAGTAGAAAACAGAATATTTTCATGAAATGAAGCTGTACCAGATTACTAGGGGCATTCTCAGTAACCAGTCATGTTAAATAAAACTTAAGATGTGTTGACCAAGAATGTTGTTATAGAAATACCATGGAGTTTTCACCCATAAGATAACATTTTATCCTTCTGAAATTTTGATCAAGTTTCTTTTCATTGGTTGACATTTGAAAAAAAAATTGTTATTTGTCTCTTCTAGGACAGAATATGAAGGAACTGTTGTTTTAATTCTCTAATTTGTGCCTATGTGTGAAATGTGTTTTTCTTCTGCTTTTTCCAAGGTATTTTTAATATGTTGCAGATCACACTGATAGTATATTTAAACACAAGAAATGGCTTTATATTAAAAAATCAACTCTACAAACATAAATGTTTCCTTTTGCTAACTCATTAATAATGCATGAGTGTTCTAGCAATTCCTATAACTAATACAGGGACCAGGAATAAATTCCAAGAAGGCTCTATTAGGATGATACCTCAGTTTAGATCTACCTTTGAAATAAAATTTGTTACGACAACTGGCTTCAGAGACACTGCTCAGTGCTGCCCCTCAGAGTCCCGGTGCCCACTCCATCTGGGCGGCAGCTGTTGCCCCACAAACCTGTTTGGTAGCAAGTGCTTACATAGTGATTCAGTCCTCCATGTGCGGCCTCTCCGATCCAAATACTGTTCTTAAAATAGTCTCTGGTAAGAGACTTGTGAATGTGAAATTATATTCTTTTTCATTTTCCTTAAAGAAAAACCCATGTAACTTCCATTTCATGCAAGGCTTACAACCTGTACCCCTGTGTGGAAGAAATCTGCTTCTCACTTTCCTCCTTGTGTTACACTTTTCCTGCATCTCTCAACACTTCTCCAAAACCGTGTTTATTTGTCGAATTCCTTTACTTGGCATTTCCATCCCCCTGCCATCAGTCAGTGTATTTTCTCAACAGTCTTCCCATCCCTTTTCAAACATATGTTTTCCACAGTGAAGTGGGACCAAAATGCCTTCCAGTGTTTTTATGCAGTCTGGTTCTGTGCCCCATGGCTGCTCTCCTTTTTGTGTGTTCTGTCTTTTGAAGCAATACGTGAGCTGAAGTTTTTAAAATAAGGATCTATAATCCATGGCTTTAACTCATTTGCTTACCTTTGATACTGGCTCCCTGAAAAGCTGTCCTGGGGGAACTTTGGAATCAGGCTGCATGTCCCTCAGAATCCACTTTCTATGCTGTGGTTTACCTGGAAAGAAAGAGAACAGCATTTTTGGAGTTTTGAAGCTATTATAAAGGAATAGAATAATTAATCCTCCCAGAGAGTTAATGTATATAGGAACTGCACAGGCCTACAATCATTTCCATTTTCATAGAGAAAGTCAACTCTTGTCTGCTGGGGGAGAAACCTGTCAGGGCTGAGCATATCATGTGCAGCTAAAGGAAATGCTGTGGGTTAGGTAATGCTACAATTTACCCTAAATGTCCTATAACAGTAAATTAAAATCAAATTTAACAGTGTCAAGTATGGAAAAATGTTCTAGAGAGATTAGAGAGCAGACAGGAGATGCAGCAAGGTGTCCTAGAGAGGCCTCTATAGCTCATCACTAGGCCATTAAGCCCCTGATTATTGTGATATTAAATATTTCCCACAACTGTTTCCCCATGAGGAGGAGACCTGTGATTTCAAATTTTGTTCACCTCCATGAAGCACAGCAGCAGGCTGTAAAGCATGTCTCTAATTTACAGTGCAGTTGTATTATATATTATGCAGCATAAACAGCATGACCTTTAAAAATAAAGTTTTTAAAAAGTCACACTACACAACAGCATCTGAAGTGCAGTAATAGGCAATGCCCTTTATTTAATATTCATTGTGTGTTTTCTGTAAAAGTCACTGGACATTTAAAATAAAAAAAAATTCACTTTGCAGAATTTTCGTGCCCCTGCAAATGTTGAATGCCCTCTAACGGAGAGCAGTTTAGATACTCATACGCTCTTGGTTTTCCATACAGCCGGAGTGTGGCTTTCCCGAGGGCACTGCTGCCAGATGTGCAGCCCCAAGCGCTTCCTCGCCTCCCGTGCCCACACAAGGGTGCACCGCGCACAGGCGGAGGCAGCAGCGCCGCCGGCTCTGGCACTCACTGTCCCACTGCAGCCTGCAGCGAACACGCCGGGCCCTTGGCCGCGGGCTGGGCAGGGACATGAGCCGTGCTCCCGAGGGAAAAAACGGCCCCATGAGAGGCTGTGGAGTTGCGCAAGCTGTGGCTGTTTTAGAAGATACGGCTAGAGGGCAGTCGGCATGCCTGGAATTTGCTTCATCCTGTTACATCACAGCAAATGTATTAAAAAAAAGCCGGGAGAAAATGTCAAGAGCAGCATTTTTCCTGTTCTTCCCTTTTCCTGCTGTTTTTATGTGCTTTTTCTCACGGAGTATGCTGTGCTCCCAGACAACCCAGGGTTTCTGAGCAGGATGGGTGATGCTGAGCACAGGGACCTCAAAGTAGAGAGGCCTCTGCTGCTGAAAGAAGAGGGAGAAGTGGCAGAGCTGAGGTACAACAGGAGGAGGAGGCCTGGGACAGGCACTTCCTCCTCTGCTGCTTCAAGAGATGCTTCTGCATGGAGTCTCCTCTCTATTCCAGCAGTATTTGCCACCCTGTCCACCACGACCTCTTCCTCAGCAGCAGCCCCCCAGCCTTCCCGTGGCAGTGACGTGCAGGGCAGACGCCCTCGTTTTGCCCTGGAGAGCTGCCTACCCGCCCGCTCTGTGCCCAGAAGAACTGGGGCCTGCGCTCATGTGGCTGACATTTTTGCAGGGTAGGACTGTGGCTTCCTCCAGTGGCAAGCATGCGTTTACAGCATCTCCCACTGCAGAGCACTTCGGTCATGAAAAATATATAAATGTTACAACTACTTTTATTACTGTCTTTATACCACATTTAATGTTATCACTATGTGACTTACACACAAAATACATTTTTAAAGGAAAGCACATACATTTTTATTTAGGGAGAAGGGAAGATAGCAAGTAACAGTTTACACTTCCTATACATATAGTAAAATCCACCTAAATTAATGTCCTATGCCAGCACAGTCCTTTTGTTCCAAAACAACAACAAAAAAAAAATCAAAAAACACTACCCAGAAACATCTGACCATATTCCCAGGGCCTGCAATGGGCAAACAGCTGCAGATAAGCACAGATTCTTAAGCAAGAGCCTCTAGGGGTTTTTGTTTTGTTTTGTTTTTTTTAATTGGAAGCAAGGGGAAAGAAGCCCTCTGTTGCAGCATCAGTGTCTGAAAGGTGAGCAGCACAAGATGCTTCCCGTGCACATCACCACCATAGCAAAGCCAATCTCCAGGATTTTATTTGCACTGATAGCCTCTCTTGCATCTTGTCCATACAGGACATCTTGTGAAATGTTCTTGTCCTCAAAACTTGCAAGGGTTTGACACACATGTTGCAGGTGACAAACTGTAATTGTTACTGCAGTGGACACATCTTTTTTTTCCAATTACCCTTGCAGTAATCGCAGCACACATTGCAAGAGCAAAGGCCTCAGAGCAGCATTCTGCCAGCAGCCCACCTGCACTGGCAGGAGCAGGAGAGGCACAGAGGGCCTGAGATAAAATTTACTTCATGTCTCACCTTGGATCCCCTTGGTGCTCAAATCTCCACCAAATGTCTGCTGACATCATCAGCAGAACACAGGTAGTGAGTGCCAGGGACCCTTGTGATCAGCTCCACAGTCAGAGCTGATAAAAAAATTTCTGTAATCAAGGGGTGGCTGACTTTATGGCAAGACAGATAAAAGGTCAGACAGCAGAGTCTTCCTGTACAGTGCTGGGAGGAACATGCTGACTGTCTTCCTTGGGAAAGCTGTGGATACCTCTACTGGGTAAGCAAGCCCCTTTTAGCAGATGAACAAGGAGAAAAATGTTATTTCTCTAAAAATGGTGACATTACATACAAGAATAAAAGCTGGTTTTGACAGCCCATTCCACAATATCTTACTGACAACATCCTATTTTAGAAGCCTGAGTTCAAAACTACGATAAATCCATATTGGCTTTAGCCTCCAGCAAAGGCAGAAGAGCCCAACCCTGAAAAATTCAGATTTGGAACACTGATGTGATAATGTGGCTGTGTAGGCTGAAAGATAAGCACTGAAAGATCCATCCTCTCCTCTCCCTCAGGCTTCTCTTCCTTTCTCTTTAACCTTTCAGTAAATAAAATACCTCTATATTTTGGGATGCTGCTAAAACCTGCTGTCTTCTTAAGGAGTGGGTACGGCCAGGACAATGTGCATCTTCTTCATGTTTTTGCAGAATTGTATTTGCACCTCATTTGGACAACCTGACCTACACAAAGAAATAGTTTCTAAATGAAGTAAAAGAGGCCTTAACTACTTACAAGCTTTTATGCTCTATTCTCAGCAAAGCATCTCTTTCTTTAGGTTGATGCTTTTCCATTAAGTAGAAAAACTGAGACATTTATACTCATTTTCCTAAGAACCTTTTGATTAGCATAATTTTCCTAGACGTTGCCTGAATTTAAACTAATAAAGCCCAGCCGTAGAGCAGGCCTTGCCAAACCAAACAATTCAGTCCAGAACATTTCTATTTTTGAGGATCTTCCCCTAAATTCACTGTAGTTTATAGCCCAAACTGCAGCCCAGGAAAACCAATAAAAAAGTTCACATTGACTTCAGCGAGTCTTAAATTAGCACCTTAGAAAATACCCATTTTCACAGACTACTATTTCAAGCCATCCAAGAGCAGCTTCTGGAAAGTACTGGAACGCTACAACCCCAGTCAAATTCAATAACAACACCCCTTGTTTCTACCCACTTAAAATGCTGCTTACAAATCAGCTAACCCTATGTTTCCCATGGTGCAAATGCTGCACATTAAGAAAACCTCAGTGTTGCACAACGAGAAGTAGAAGTTGGCAGGGCATTCTGATCCTTCACCTGGACGTGGCCAGGCACAGCCTCCGCCAGCAGGCACGGAGCCGCCGCGGCTCTGCGGACAGGGCTGAGCGCTCCCATCCACCTGGCGTAGGATTAGCCCCAGCCCCGGCAGATACCCCTGTCCCGACAGCCACCCTGCCAGGAACGGCTCGGAAAGGGAAATCGAAAGCACAAGTGCCACATTTTCTCTGGAACATGGGAATCGTCACTCAGCATCACAAACTTTTAAACTTCCCCGAGTGAAATGTACACACTGGCTCTGAATGGTCTGAGCTTCTCACGGCTTTTTTGTCCTCTGCTGTGCACCATCATCCACTCCCCTGAATTTCAGCCCTTCTTAGTACTTACCTTCTCCTTCCCCCCAACTCTGCCCCTAGGACCCTTTCCATCCTGTGTCACAAGCAGGGAACAGGTTGACTAACGGCTTTTTATGAGTCGGTTTTATTTTATAGCTCTCTTTCCCGTGGGAGAGGGCAGAGGGAGCTGGCTAACACTCAGATCCTGTTGGGTTGAACTGTTTACTAACAGCCGTTTTCCAAATTAAAATTAACACAGCTCGAATTTTTCTGAGCTGCACGTCTCTGGTGCCTCACAGAGCTCTTTGTGTGCCCCTTCGCTGATTCACGGCCGCTCACACGGCCGGCAAACAGGAACGCGAGAGCTCGACACGGCGTGTCGGATTTTCTTGCTCTGTCAGTAGGATTTATCACTGCGGCTCCCACGCGGAGCAGGAGGAGATGGAGAAGCACCATCAGCGCTGAGGGACGGGGGCTTCAGAGCGCACATAAATCCTTTGCTCTTCCCCTGCTGAGCAGCTCCAGGCACATGCTGCCGCAGGTGCGGAGACACGGCATTGCCCCGAGGCAGCGGCAGGAGCGCATCCCGGTTCAGCGGGAGCCGCGCCCTCCTGACCCCTGCGGCGAGGCCGGGCCGTGCTGCAGAGGGCGCTGCTGCGCCGGGCTGGGCCGGGGCCCCGCGGGCCGGCAGCGGGAGCGGGCCGGGAGCGGG
>VWPU01011638.1:0-66585 GCA_013398955.1 Callaeas wilsoni | reverse complement strand
ATCCCACATCCCTGCTCTCAAAATGGATCTCTTGCATCATTCTCATCCCTATTCTCAGCTCTCCTCCAGCTTTTTGTGGCCTTTGCTACCAAAAAAAGCCGCCCAACTCTGCAGCCACACCGTAACTGCATCCAGCTGGGACATGATTTGCCTATTCCCATCCAATTTCCCACTATTTATGCAGTCAGGGGTAATTTGGCTGCTGAATCATACAGAAAGCTCATGATTCTGTGACTTCAATCCCAAATATTTTTCCAGAGATTTCGGTGCTGCTCAGAATAGAACCCTGCCCCGTTCCTAGAAAAACTGCTGGACGTTTTTCCATCCTACTGCAGCTCGTCTGTAGGAAGTTTACCAGGGAACACGGATTCATCCCTGATTTCCCAGCTCCAGGATGGATGGCTGCTGCCAGCCCTGAGAAATGAGTACTTGAACACGATATTAAACACAAGCCCAGAGGCGGAAACAGCAGAATCCCATTAGAAACCATCGGGGTCGATGCCCATCATTTTCTGCCGTGGCTGCTTCGGAAATCCATGGAATGGGTGACACATGGTCCTGGGCTCTTTTCTGATGTCAAACATCTGCTCCGGGTCAAATCTCCTGCAGAGTTTTACGGATATTCCGTATTTCTGCCCGTCCCTGTAAGCTCAGGAGCGGGATCCGGGGGCTTACGGTGACAATGGACACACGATGGATTTGCCAGCACTGGATCTTTAAAAACAACAGATGCTGCAGGAACCCCGTGTTCACAGGAAGAGGGAATTGCCTCTTTCCAAGCAGGAAAATCTGGGAAGCAGACACGGAGAGCTCTGAAGGGAGGGACATCAGGATATCCACACACGAAAGGTCAAGACTTGATGAAGAATTACTAATTGAACTTCACTAATTGGATAGAGAAAACCCTGAGAAATTCGTTGGACCCGAGCTGAGAACTCCACCCATGACCACGGAATCGTGGAACGACGGAATGGTTTGGGTGGGAAGGGACCTTCAATCCCATCCCATTCCAAGCCCGACACCTCCCACGATCCCAGACTGCTCCAACCTGGCCTTGGACACTCCCAGGAATTCTCTGGGAATTCCAGTCCAGCCCCTCCCCACTCTCCCAGCCAGGAATTCCTTCCCAAGATCCCACCCCAAGCTCCCCTTTCCCACTGGGAAGCCCTTCCCTGGGTCCTGGCCCTCCATCCCTTTGTCCCAAATTCCAGCCCTCCTGGAGCCCCTCCAGTCTCGCGAAGGGGCTCCGAGGATTCCCTGGATCCTTCCCTTCTCCAGTTGGACATTCTCAGCTCTCTCAGCCTGGCTCCACAGGAGACAAATTTTACCTCCAACAAACCCCTTGGAATATTTCTCCTCCTTCCCTGGAACACAGAATTATTTGGCGTTTGTACCACGGCAGTGCTGAGGATCCCCCACATCATCCGAGGAATAATCAGGAATCAAGACAAGAGAACAGCACGAGATGAGAGAGGGGCAATTTTAATAATAGGCTGACCACAGCGGTTCATTATGCAAATGAAGCAGCTGCTAAGTCATGCAAATGAAGATCCACAGAAGCCCTAAAAGATTTGTGCAGACAGGTTTTTGTGAAGTCAGTGATTACAGAACCGTCTGAAACAGGCAGAAGGAAAGGTGAGATAATTAATTTCAATCACTGGCCAATCTTTTGAGTGACTCTGCAGAGGAAGCTGCTGCATCAAGCAGACCTTCAGATCAGAACCTGCCTCTTAGATGAGCCCAATTTTTCAGATCTAAAAGGCAGCAACTCCTCCACCAGACACAGGATCTCAACCACGTTCTCCCTGGGAGCAGAAACAGCGCAGCTCTGGCACGGAACAGCTCCGTTAACAAAGCCTCTCCATTAAACTCTGCTCTCCAGACAAAAGCCTCGTCAGCTGAGAGGCCTGGAGATCAAACACTCAATTATCTACAGCCAGCACCAGGGCAGCTTCCCAAATCCCCAGCCGGGACGGGGATGGCCGGGAGCCAGGCGGCACGGGAGGAGCGCGGAGAACACCGGCTCCAGCAGCAAAGCAGGTGGGCTCACGCCGAGAGCATCTCGCATCTCTAAACCTGCTCTTTGGGTTTCGTGTTTTGGAGAAGCAGAGAACAGAAAGAGGCCAAAAAAAGAGCAGGAAGAGGCGCTGGAAGCAGCGGCAGCTGCAACAAGAAGAGGCTCCGAGGCTGAAGCGAAGAGAAGCGATCAACGGGAAATGTTTAGGAAAGAAGGGAAGGATCTAAACCAACTCACCCGCCCCAGCTGCCCCCAAAATCTTGCCTGCAGGACATTCCAGCGCTACTCCACCCCTGGAAGTGTCCAAGGCCAGGCTGGGCTTCCACCTGGTCCAGCAGAAGGTGTCTCTGCCCATTGCAGGGGGTGGAATGGGGTGGGCTTTAAGGTCCCTTCCCAACCCAAGCCATTCCATCCTTCTGGGATTCTTGATTCTAATTCATAAGTTATGCAGATGTTCCTATTACTCGATCGCTGCTGCTGGCAATGGATTGGATTCCAACTCCCATAAAAAGCGGTGCTCCAACCCCAAACCCATCGCGACGAGCGGTCACAGCGGGGCAGGGGAAGGCCCTGCTGCTCGTCCACCCTTGGCCTATCCCAGAAAAACCCCAAACGAAAACAAACCAGGAAACGTTCACAAGCTTAGAATCACGGAATTATTTCAGCTGGAAAACACCTCCGGGACAATTGAGTCCAACCGTCCCCAGCATTGCCAAGGTCACCAATGATCTGTGTCCCCAAGTGCCACTTCCACAGGGATTTTGAATCCCTCCAGGGATGGGGACTCCAGCACTGCCCTGGGCAGCTGTGCCAGGGCTGGACAGCCCTTTCCATGAAGGAATTGCTCCCAATATCCAACCTGAACCTGCCCTGGTGCAACCTGAGGCCACTCCCCCTCATCTCANTGGGGACTCCAGCACTGCCGTGGGCAGCTGTGCCAGGGCTGGACAGCCCTTTCCATGAAGGAATTGCTCCCAATATCCAACCTGAACCTGCCCTGGTGCAACCTGAGGCCACTCCCCCTCATCTCATCCCTTGTTCCCTGAGAGCAGAGCCCGATTCCCCCCCCAGCTGCCCCCTCCTGTCAGGGAATTCCAGAGAGGGAAAAGTTCCCTCTGGAGCCTCCTTTTCTCCAGGCTGAGCCCCTTTCCCAGCTCCCTCAGCCGCTCCTGGGGCTCCAAACCTTGTTTCCCAGCTCTGGACACGCTCCAGCCCCTCAGTGTCCTTCTTGTCCCAGAAGTGTCCCCAGGACTGGAGGTGCCCCAGCAGAGCCAGCACAGGGACGGGCACTGCCCTGGCCTTGCTGCCACCCCAGCTTTCCTCAGGAAAGGCCCTCAGATTCCTGTGGAAGGATTGGAATGGTGGAGAGTTGGGTGAGAAAAACCAAGAATTTTAATCAGCGACTGAAGCAGCCCCGGACCAGGACAGTTCCTGGTCTTAACTTCATGAAGAGCAAAGATTGGGAACATCCAGCACCTCAAACAGGTCCAACGCGTTGGAAATAAACCCCTTCTGGTGCCCTCGGCCACCAGCAGCACAGGCCTGGGTGTCACACAGTGACACTGCTCAACGACATCCCTAACTGGAGAATTAAGTCCAAAAATGACCCCACAGGTTTCTGAAGAGGAAACTCACTATAAAATAGGAGGATCTCGTGTGCCACATCCTCACCTATTCCTTAAATCACCTCCTTGATCTCTCACAGCTCTATCACAGGGCAGGCTGTAAAACACAGCAAGAATTCGTTCAGCATCCGCAACTCCCTGTGAATAAACCCAGAATCAGGGAATATTCTGACAAAGCAGGTGGCATCTTACTCAGCTGACGTGTTTCAAAAGCTGCACGTTTGATGATTGCCCAGAGCAGGCATTTCTGAAAGCTCAAATGCCAATTATTTGACTTTATGCTGCTCCCTTTTTATTACAACATTTTTATTGCAACATTTCAGCGCTTTCTTTATCACCAGCACCAGGAGCACGACAGAGAGGTTTGGTTTCTTAGCAGCATCAGCTTCCCAAGGTTCAAGCTTTCAAATCCTGGAAAAAGTTACTTAAAATGCAGCCATTTATTGACTAAAACACAGTTTTCCAATTTTGATAAGGTAACAGTATCTATGCCTGCTAAAAGATAAGGGAGAACAACTTCTTTCTCCATGAGATGCACACAAGAGATAATTGTGCTCCCTCCTGCTGTGTCACTTGGTTCAAAATCCACAGTGGGATCCTTGCTGAGGTAAAAACCCTGCAACACACCCATTTTCTTCGCTTTCTTAATGTTTTCACCACATTTTATCCCCAAGGAATGGCTCTGCCATCTGAAATCCCTCTGAAAACAAGGCACAGCGCGAGCAGAAGCGGCTCTGTCAAGAGACGCTTCAGGCCTGATCCATTCTGAGGTAAAAACCCAACACCACACCCTTTTTCTTCTCTTTCTCAATGTTTTTTCCAGGTTTTATCCCCAAGGAATGGCTCTGTCAACCAAAAACCCTCCGAATATAAGGCAGAACAGAAGCAGAATTGGCTCAGTTAAGAGACACTTCAGGCCTAATCCACTCTGAGGTAAAAACCCTAAACCACACAGTTTGCTTCNAGAGACACTTCAGGCCTAATCCACTCTGAGGTAAAAACCCTAAACCACACAGTTTTCTTCTCTTTCTCAATGTTTTTACCACAATTTAACCCCAAGGAATGGCTCTGTCACCTGAAATCCCCCTGAAAAAAAGGCACAGCACGAGCAGAAGTGGCTCTGTCAAAAGACACTTCAGGCCTGATCCATTCTGAGGTAAAAACCCTAAACCACACAGTTTTCTTCTCTTTCTCAGTGTTTTTACCACATTTTAACCCCAAGGAATGGCTCTGCCACCCAAAAATCCTTGGAAAAAAAGGCACAGCATGAGCAGAATTGGCTCAGTTAAGAGACACTTCAGGCCTAATCCATTCTGAGATAAAAATCCTAAAATAAACCCGTTTCCTTCTCTTTCTCAATGTTTTTACCACATTTTAACCCCAAGGAATGGCTCTGCCACCCAAAACCGCTCGGAATAAAAGGCACAGCACGAGCAGAAGTGGCTCAGTTAAGAGACACTTCAGGCCTGATCCATTCTGAGGTAAAAACCCTAAATCACACAGTTTTCATCTCTTTCTCAATGTTTTTTCCAGGTTTTAACCCCAAGGAATGGCTCTGCCACCCAAAACCCCTCTGAAAATAAGGCACAGCACAAGCAGAATTGGCTCAGTTAAGAGACACTTCAGTAAACCAAACCTGTTTTCTCCTCTTTCTCATTGTTTCCACCACATTTTAACCCCAAGGAATGGCTCTGCCACCCAAAAACCCTCTGTAAATAAGGCAGAACAGAAGCAGAATTGGCTCAGTTATGAGATACTTAAGGCCTAATCCATTCTGAGGTAAAACCCCAAAACCACAGAGTTTTCTTCTCTTTCTCAATGTTTCCACCACATTTTAACCCCAAGGAATGGCTCTGCCACCTGAAATCTCTCTGAAAAAAAGGCACAGCGCGAGCAGAATTGGCTCAGTTACGAGACACTTTCAGGCCTGATCCATTCTGAGGTAAAAACCCTAAACCACACAGTTTCCTTGTCTTTCTGAATGTTTTTACCCCATTTTTAACCCTAAGGAATGGCTCTGCCACCCAAAAACCCTTGGAAAAAAAGGCACAGCACGAGCAGAAGTGGCTCAGTTAAGAGACACTTCAGGCCTAATCCAAGCAGGGTTGTTTGCATGGACTAATTAAGCGCCTGGCTGTAACGAGGAGCAGGCAATGGTGGCTGCAGGAGAGGGAAGGATGGTTTGGTTTATTTTTATTTCCCTCACAGCTTCTCTCAAGGACCTCTGGGCAAGGTCTGGAGGGATCCTGCCACTCCTGACAGCCAGGACGGAGCCGTGCTCCGCTCCTGCCATGCTGGGCTGATAAATGCATAATTATCCCAAAAGCCATAATCACTGCCTGCTCTCAGAGACATCCAAGCAGGTCCTGAAAGGTCTGTCTTAGCTCAGGAAGCGGGGAAAAAAAAAAAAGGACATTGAACAGAAAAACCCTGACAAGACCTTCTCACACTGCTGGGTTTTTCGAGCCTGTGGTGTTTTCTGAGCTCACATCCATCAAGTTCATGGCAACAGCAATTCAGAGAAATTTTTTTTTTTTTTTTCAGCAACAAATTATCAGCCAGCTGTAACTGCAAACACCAGGATGAATTAACATATGCTGGAGTGAAATATTTCCGACAAGGAAAATGCGTGGCTGGAACAGGAGCCAAGTTGCAATCTCTTTTTTTTTTACCCACCCCCATAAAAAATGAAGGTTTAGAGGGGAAAAAAAAAGCTAAAACAAGGCTCATTTGGGCAAGGCAGTGCTTATCTCCTCCTCCCTTATGTGAGCTCTCTGCCTTTCCCAAACCTGCCCCAGTGAGCAGAGCCAAATTAGAGTTTGGAAATTGTGGCTTCGCGTTTCTCCCAGCAGAGAAGCAGCAACACGAGGACCCAGATTCCTGAAATTTAGGGAGACCTGAGTCAGGAATTGGACTCCCTGATGTTTTTAGTAGCTGTGGTGCCTGGATATTCTTCCCAAGCATGTGTTTGGTCACTCTCAGCCCAGCCATGGCCTGCACAAAGAAATTATTCCTTTGGGTTGAATTCCCGTTTCACTGTGTACCCCCAGTTCTTGTTGTGTCAGAGAAAAATCAACATTTACCCTTCTTTTCTCTTCTCTGTGCCGCTCAGGACTTCATAAATCTCCATTGTATCGCTCTCAAATATCTCTTCCCTGCTTCCACAGCATCATTTTCCTCCTCCCTGATTTTTAAAGGGAAGAACTGAGCAAGGTTCAAGCTGTGAAGGAGGCGGCTCCACGACGCCATTTCCCAGTTTTCTCCCCATTCCCATCACTGTAATTCCTCACACTGAGTTGGTTTTTTAACTAATACCAAGCGCCACGGCTGTGTCTCTCACGGTTACCAACCAAAGCTTTAAAATCTTATTCCTGGAGATCGCTGCTCTGCAGCAAAACCAGGAAAAACCTTTGCTATACATAAACATTGATTTATATCTGCACTGATTTTCTCCTGCCCTTGCACAACAGGTCAAAACAACCTGTTTGAGCACACAGTCCTCTGCGACACCACTAATGACCTCCCTCTGTCGCGTTAATTGATCATTTAATCCACCTCTTAATATCCTCCAACCATTTCTGCACGCAAAGCCTCCACTCTTATTGCCACAATCCGGTGAAGGGTTTTTAGAGATCCAGGCAAAGCTACTGAGATTTGTCAATGCTTCAGGGAAAGCTACAACCCGAACGCGTTGTTGAAAGCGTTTCTTGTAGCCAGAGGGCAGGAATTCATCTGCCACACGACGGGAACAAGAACATCTCTGTACTCAATCTGCGTAGAGAGCGGGGTGCTTTGGGGTTTCAGCAGCTAAAGAAAACAAAATCTTGTCCTGATAAATACAACCGAGGCCCAACATATCAGCAAAACGCATTCTGCAATATCCCCGGAGGAGGAAAATACACAAAGTGCTTGTAAAATGTCCCATATTCAATTTACCAGGTGAGGAGGGCTCACACTTTCCTTCACCACGAGCCAGAGAGTTTAAATCTCAGATTAATATGTGAACGTCAGTAAAAAAAACCCCAACAATTCATCTTATCTATGAGAAATCCAACACACCACTGATCATCCCAGCTTGGGTTTCCTGCAGCCAAGACAAAGAGATCACGGACGAAAACACGGGATGGTTTCAACCAGACATCCCAAAACTCCTGTCCTTGCTCCCAGGACGCTCCCACAGACTTCCCATCTCCTTTAATTCCCACTAACAGCACTTGGCAATGACACCCAAAGAAAAGAAGCCACGAATGTCGTCCTGAAAGGCGTGACAAAGCTACGAGAAAGGAAGGAATGGCTCAGGGGACCAGAAGTTTGAGAGCCCTGTGGAGCTCTGGGCCTGCCACAGAACAGGGTGAGGTTTCCCGTGCCAGCCTGCAGATCCTCCCCAACCCAGAATCACAGAATTGTGAATTTATTGAACTTGGAAAAGCCCTTCGAGTCCAACCAGCTCTGCCAAGCCCGGCACCCACCCCTGTCCCAAGCACGTCACTTCTAAACTGATTTCTTTTTAAAATTAATGACCAGCCCAGCCAGGCTACCAAACCCACGCTGAACTGGGAAAAAATCCCATTTCTGAGGGATAATAACCCCAACCAGGACGATTTTCCAAACCAGCTTTTGGCTCGTGGTGCAGAAGGAAAGCCTGGAACAAAGCGATGCTCAGCACAAAGAGAGAAAATTGGAGACGTTTGGAGTCCTGGTGTTTCAGAAAGAACCAAACGCGTTTCTCAGGAGCAGTCTGGGAATTTCACAGAATCACACAATCACAGAGCGGTTTGGGTTGGAAGGGACCTGAAAGATCATCTTGTCCCCACCCCCTGCCATGGGCAGGGACACCTTCCACTACCCCAGGCTGCTCCAAGCCCTGGCCAGCCTGGCCTGGAACACTTTTGGGGATGAGGGAGCCACAGCTTCTCTGGGAAAACTGTGCCAGGGCCTCCCCAGCGTCAGAGAAGAGCAACCCAAGGAGCAATTTCCGTGCGGTAATCCAGGATAAACGCTCACGAGTGTCTCTTTGCTTTAAGCATCAGCCTGTGCTCCCTTCAGGGAGAGAAAAGCGGGAGGTCTGGGCAGCATTTAGTCGATATTTCACTCTGGTCTCCTCCTGCTCGGCTCCGCCAGCTCTTCACCAAGCAACACAAACCCTCCCAAGCAGCAGCTCTTAGCCCCACCTCAGCCCCTTCTGTGCATTCCAGCACGGTTCCCTTCGACCTTTCCTTAAACTCCACCTCTGCCAGGTGGAATCGAGAGCAGCTGTTCCCGGAGTTTTCCTCTCATCCCTTCCTCCCTCTGCCCAAGCACGAGGGAGCAGGCAGCACATCCCAGGAGCACCACAGTGACCCCGGAGCACCGGCAGCCTGCACAGCCGGGGGAACAAAGGCTGGTGGAAAACTTCTGCGAGGAGATGCCCAAGGTTTGTCCTCGGCTCCTCACAGCTTTGCCGTGCAATTACTTCAGGAAAACGTGAAAGAAAAACCATTCCGCCGCCCGTTGCCAAATCAATACGATCAACCATTAGGTCATAATTATAAAGACAGTTTCCCAGGGAATAGTCAATACGGCGTTGCAGGCGTGGGCTAACAAAGGATGCGGGAAGAAAGGGAAAAAAAAAATCCTTACATCTAGAATTACGGAAGAAACGACGCGACAGCCTCTTTTATTAAACCCGCCCTGGAATTCGAGTTTTTCTTGCTGCTCTTGATGAGAGAGACGGCGCTGGGTGAGACTGACACGGACTTTCAAAAAACCCAGCTCCAATTTCGGCTCTGATATCGACTCACTGCGGCCTAAGGAAAGTTGCATATTCTTAGGAACAACCACTCCTCAGCCGTTCCTGAGGAAAACAACCGCAAACTCAATGTCCTAAAAGTGTTGCTGCGTAAGGAAAGTGTCCAGCCCAGCCCTTTGCTTTTCAGTTCCTTTATCCACCTCTTACACGGCATTGAGCTCGTCCCCATCTGACTCCGCGAGAGAAAACATTTAGCTCGAGGAAGGAAAACAGCTTGATTGCTGCTTTGAGGAAACAAAGAAATTGTATCCATAAAATTATAAAGAGAGCTAATAAAAAGCAGCCATCAGCCAAAACTGCCGGTGGAAAGCCGTGGTTTAGCTCATCTCGCTCTCTTGCCAAAGCAAGTCCCTCGCCTATAAAGCTGCGATAGGAAAAGGGCTGTGAAACTCCTCGTGCTTCTTTTCCCCGTAAAAACCCTCCTGGGTCTGCTGCAGCAGCTCCAGGAACTCCTGGTGCCTCCTCCCCAACTCCTTTTGCTCCCTCCTGTCGCTCCAAGGTGCCCACAGCTCCTCCTCCATGGCACGGGGCTGGAACGAGATGAGCTTTAAGGCCCTGGCCAACCTGATTTTATGATTTCACTCGACTTTTAATGGTGGTTGAGTCATTGTTTGGAAAATGATTTCAGCTTTTAGCTGCTACGGTCGCTTAAAACTGCATCACCCTCGGGCACAGCCATCCCTCACAGCTCCGGGGAGGATGTGTTCTCCCAAGGGGCAACTTCCTGGGATGGGATGAAGTCAAATGCTTCCCGTCACGGCTAAAAACCCCTCCAAATGGCAGAACCTGGATTTTAACGAGGCAAATGCACAGAGAGGAGACAGCAAAAGGTGAGCGACCGCCTGCGTCTTCCTAGAGGTGGGGAGAAAGCGGAGACTGCGGTTTTTGGCCTCTTCTCCCAAGGAACAAGTGACAGGACAAGAGGGAATGGCCTCAAGTTGTGCCAGGGGTGGTTTAGATTGGATATTAGGAATAATTTCATCCCTAAAAGGGTCGGAAAGCATTGGAACAGGCTGCCCAGGGTAGCGGTGGAGCCACCATCCCTGGAAGTGCTCAAAAACGTGGATGTGGCACTTGGGGACGTGGTTCAGTGGTGCTGGTTGGTGGTCGGACTCGATGACCTTAAAGGTCCTTTCTGAATTTAATTATTCCGTGATTCCATGATCTGGAAAAGGGAATGGAGCCAAACCCCAGCACTGGAAGACACCGGAGTGCCTTCCGTAACACCAGCAAGGATTGGCACGAGCTCGAGGGGTCGGAAATGGGAGGCGGAGGTGGAAACTCCTCCCATCCCGGCCCTCAAGAGAGCCAAGGCTCTTGGGGTGGGACGCAGCTCCTGGATGCCAACACCCACGCGGAGCCAGGCTCTCACCTCCCGTGGCAGTCAGAGCAGGAGCTGGACCCCTCACTGCTGATTTCACCTCCTGAAAGGGCGCCCAGCAACACCTGAGCTGAGCTCTGAGCCCACACCTCACCCCGGAGCTGCCGGAGAAAAGGGGAGGTTATTTTTACCCAAGGAACAAAGGTCCTTCCCGCTGACTTCCGAATTTTCAGAGCAGCGCGCAAACTGTCTCCGGAGACGAAGCCGGCAAAGGTCGTGCGGAGAGAGTTAAAGAAACGAGGTCATTGTAGAACCCAAGGCCCAGACGGAGGGAGAGCGAATCAAGGCTGCACAAACAGCCCCCCTCAGCTCTGCGATTCCAAGCTTTTGAGCATCCGACTTCCCGAACTTGTGAGCCGTGAGCAGCACAGGCTCCCGGGGTGCCTCTGCTGCCACGCGCGTTTCCAGCCGAACAGCCCCTGCTCTGCCTGGCACGGCGCTCCCCGAAGCCACAGCAAAGCCCCTTCCCAACACCCTCCCGCAAAAGTACGAAAATTAAACCTGCCTTTTTTTTTTCCCCCTTCCATGCCGATTGCACCCACCACGCCACCAGAAAATGAGTTTTCTTTCAAATTAATTTAGCGCCGTTGAAAGGCGGCGGCTCTCGGTTTACAGCGTCAATGAGGCGAGCAGAGCGCAGCTGAGGGAACCATAAACCCCATCTCCCTATTTCACCAGCTCATTTTCATCTGCGCTGCCAAGCAATCCCTGCTGAAAGCGGGCGGGGAAAAAAAAAGGGGAGCGTGGGTCCCCTGTCAGCGCCGCAGGGCACGGCACGATCAGCTCGGATCGCTCGCATCCTTCTGCAGCTCAAGGAAATTGGTAATATTTGCGTTTCTGCCTGCTTGGAAAATCGGAATTCAGCAGCGACTGCTCCTGCAGTCCGCGGGCTGGTGTAAACGATGAGGGGATTAAGCCAGGAATCTCATTGGCGCACACCGCCCCGTTCTCTCGGTGACATTCCCTTTGGATCACCGGCACAACCGGAATTAAGACCACATAATAACCGGGCCAGGTTCAAATTCCTACAGGTGGCCAAGCCCCTGAATAAAGCTCCGTCTCCAGCCACCAGCCCCAGCTGGCCGCGCGGATCCCATCCTACCATTAACGTTTTAGTGCGGGTCACCGGAGAACTTGTCGTGCTTTGCCAAATTACACAGGCACAGCAGTGGAGCAGCAAAAACGAGCAAAGTATTCCCTCTGGCAGGTGTTCAGCAGTAATTTGCTGAAAATGTACAGGAAAAGGCAGGGAAATTCATTATTTAGCTCCGACAATGTCATGACCGCTAAGGCCGCCGCTCTTTCCACCAGCACGGGATAAAAGGTGGATTTACAAATATTGCTAATTTTGGTGTGGCTCCAATTCCGGAATAAACACGGGCGCCTCGGAATCCTTGGAGGAAGACAGGTTTGGTTCCAGCCTTGGAAAACCCAAAACCACATGGCCAGAAAGGTGTGGGTTTGGCTTCCTCCTTCCTTCCACCTTTCCAAGTCATCCGCATGTCATCCCAAATTGGAATATTTCACGTGCAGGAGCAACAGGAACAGGGCAGGGAATGGGATAAGCAATCCCATGGCTGCAGGAGGAAAGAAGTTGGACAGCTCCCCGTCACAAGATTAGGATCTGATGAAATGACTTTCTGTCTTAGAGATCTTCCAAACAACATCAGCTCCAGCAGTTAAAAGTTGGAAAACGCAGCAGGGAACAGGCAGTGCCGAAGTGAACGAGATGGCAACAAAGGCCAGACAGCTGTGGGGTAAAATTCCTTAAATTCTGCAAGACTTAGGGATGAAGGCTCAGTGACAAACAGGATTTAATGGCAAATGTGGAATGGTTTGGGTGGGAAGGGACCTCAAAGCTCATCCCATTCCAAGCCTGACCCCTTCCACTATCCCAGGTTGCTCCAAGCCCCATCCAACCCGGCCTTGGACACTGCCAGGGCTGCGGAGACCACAACATCCCCAGGAAATCTGTGCCAGTGCCTCACCGCGGCCGAGACACATCCAAAGCTGGGAACAAAGAAAATGTGCCTGTTTTTCCAGAATATTAGGAGCTGGGCTCCAAATCTCTGGGAGCAAAAGGGAATTTAGGCAGATTTTCTGCTGTAAACGAGCTGGCGCTAGAACAACAGCCACTTATCTCCTGCCTGGCCCGCTCGGATGTCCGGAGGGATTTGACAGACAAGCTCCGATGGATCCAGCCACGGCAATTTCCAACGTCGCTGCCTCCTGCTATTCCCTTCCTCCTCATCAGGAGCCAGGCATAGGAGGGGCCACAGAGCCGGTGAGTCCCCACATCCCAAAACTGCCGCTGGAATTGGAGCTTATCCCGGCCCTTGGGAGCTGCTGGAGCTTCAAGAGCCTCCCTGTCACTGCACCCACTCATTATGGCAGGGCGAGGGGTGGGATCCGACCGTCAAACCCCGGCAATTCCTAACAGGACAATTTCCCACTCCCTCCAGGCAGAGAAGGAGCGTCTTAAATCGCTCTGCTTGCCAAAACTCCGTGAATTTGCCCCGGGGTGAGCCGTGGCAGCCGAAGGGTGAGGAGCTGCCTGCGCTGGAAGGGGTAACCTCGAGCAGAGGGTCAAGGTAGATAAAAGGAGAACAGCAACCTCTTCGATGGCCCCAGCATGAATCACTGCAGCGAGTGAGTCAAAGCCTGGCTTGTTTTTGCCGGAGTCACAATTAGTACTCTGGAGAGCTCAATTAAGAGACATTAGTGGGACGAGCTCCGTATGGCGACGGAGCCCCGGAATTGCCGGGCAGCATCTTCCCTGCCTGCAGGAACCACGAGGTAAAATGGGTTTGCTCCGACCCCTGTCCACGAGGGTTCCTCGCTGTGGGGTCAGTGGAATACAGACACGGGCTCAACGCGCTCGCTCGTTACCCCACAGATCTTCACTGTGTCCCATAAGTCAACCCAAAAGGCTAAATTTTGGTTAAAATGCAGCACCTTCAAGCGTAGACTTCCCTGCAGGAAGCTCCAACTCCCAGAAAAGGTCCAATAGTCTTATTTGGGAAATTTAGAACAGACTTCAGCTTTATAAAGCACCATCTTCTACAAGCAGGTTTGTTCCTCACTGCTGAGAAGTAAATTCAGGTGTTGCTGAGTTGTGAACCTTCAGAAGCACAGAATTCCAGACTGGTTTGGGTGGGAAGGGACCTTAAAGTTCATCCGGATCCAACCCCAACACCTTCCCCTATCCCAGGTTGGTCCAACCTGGCCTTGGACACTTCCAGGGATCCTGGGGCAGCCACAGCTTCTCTGGGAATCCTGTGTCAGGGCCTCCTCACCCTCAGAGCCAGGAATTCCTTCCCAATATCCCACCTAACCCTGCCCTCTGCCTCCAGCCATCGCTACTTCTTGGAGCAACCGCAGCTTCCATCAGAAGAACTGCTGGTATCTGAAACCAGCGTGGGAATTTGAGGAAAGAATCATGGAATGGTCGGGGCTGGCAGAGGCCTCTGGAGACCACCCAGCCTCGAGCAGGCTCACCAGAGCAGATCGCACAGGATCACATCCGGGTGGGATTTGAGTAATCTCTAGAGAAGGAGACTCCACAGCTTCTCCGTTCTGTCACCCTCACGGAAGATTTTCCTTCTATATACTTCCATCTTTCCACAAAGCCCATCGATGGTCTGGTAACCACGCAAAGCGCGTTCGTCACGGCTTGCTCTGATCCGGCCTCTTCAGGAGAGGTTTCCAGCTGGGATTAAAAAGGAATCGGGAGCTCCACAGCCCAAGCCAAGCACTGCAGGAACTGCCGGGGCTCCGGGGTTGTTTTTTCTTCCTCAGTGGATTAAGAGGTGCCAGACTGGGCCCTCAACTCTGATTAGGTACAGCCTGTGTCTTCTCTTTCAGCAGAGCTCAGGAGTAGCTGGATCTGCCCTCTCCCCAAAAAATCAATCTGGCTTTTGGGATACCTAAAGGAAACTTCCCACCAGGATAATGTCTGCGGCAGCAGGAGGCACTGCTGCCTGCTCGCCGGCTCCAGGGAGGACACGGATAATGCTGGAACACAAAAGGACGCTGGCACAGGCAATCGATGGCGAATCCCAGGAAAAGGCGGAGCCGGGAGCTGCAGCTGCTCCGAACCAAGCAGTCACTCCTCAAAGTTCTGGGATTCAAGGAGTGATGCACGTGGAAAAAGGAGCTTTTCAAAGGACTGATGCCCCAGTTTTGGACATGCTGTGGGAATGGCGGTGTCTGCTCTGCACCTGGATATTGCTGCGTAAGGATCGGGAACAGGTGGGAATTGAACAGCAGAACGTGAGGTTCCAGCAGGGTCATCTCCTTCCTTTGCCACGTGCAACCTTACCAAACATCAGGCCACCCATCACACTCTTAAAACAGAAAATTAAAAATGATTTATGCGCCTTTTAAAATACTGAAATCACAGAAATCGTGAAAATAATGGAATGGTTTGGGTGGGAAGGGACCTTCAAGATGATCCAGTTCCAACCACCTGCAGGCACCTTCCACTGTCCCAGGCTGCTCCAGCCTGGCCTTGGACACTCCCAGGGATCCAGGAGCAACCACAGCTTCTCTGGGAAACCTGTACCAGGGCCACAGCCTGGAATTCCTTCCCAATATCCCATCTGTCCCCGCCCTCTGGCACTGAGAAACCATTCCCTGGGTCCTGTCCCTCCATCCCTTGTCCCAAGTCCCTCTCCAGGCCTCCTGGAGCCCCTTTAGGCCCTGGAAGGGGCTCTAAGCTCTCCTTGGATCCTCCTCTTGTCCAGGTGAACATTCCCAGCTCTCCTGGAGCCCCTTTAGGCCCTGGAAGGAGCTCTGAGCTCTCCCTGGATCCCTCTCTTGTCCAGGTGAACATTCCCAGCTCTCCTGGAGCCCCTTTAGGCCCTGGAAGGAGCTCTGAGCTCTCCCTGGATCCCTCTCTTGTCCAGGTGAACATTCCCAGCTCTCCTGGAGCCCCTTTAGGCCCTGGAAGGGGCTCTGAGCTCTCCCTGGATCCTTCTCTTGTCCAGGTGAACATTCCCAGCTCTCCCAGCCCTGCTCAGGAGGAGAAGCCAGAGCTGCTGGTGCAGCCCCAGGAGCTGCAGGGGTGCAGAGCCCTTCCTGATTTCCCCGCTTTTCCCAAAGCAGGCGAGCTCTCCTTGGGCCTCCTTCCCTCATTAGAAGTCAGCTCCGGGCTCCGGTGACTCACGGTGGCAGCTCAATAAGCCCAACACCTCTCATGACTCACGGGTCAGGTGAGAGGAGCAGCAAATTCTCATTTGCATGTGCATTTTACACCTTCCCGGAGGCTGATTGTCCTCAGGAAAGAGCAAAAGCAGCCGCAATCAACACTCGGGGCCTGATGGGAGCGGGGAAGGATGCAGGGGAAAAAAATCCGTCCTGCAGCGATGCTTTCGCAACTGCGAAATTCTTAATGATTGCAAAGCCGCTCCCAAAGAAGGGAAGCTTATCACCAAGTCCACAGCCCGGCTTGACAGGCACCCAGAAGTGCCCAGAAATTCCTAAGCGGTGCTCTCAGCAGAGGAAAATTAAAACTTCTCAGTCTCCCCGCACACCCTCTGCAAAACAAAGATCCCCTCTGGCTCTGCAATCCTTCACTCGCTCCTTGGCCAACCTATTTCTCAAGCAAACCCAGGCACCTCGAGCAAAGAGCTGTCTGAACGGTCTAAAAAAGCGTTTATTACCCCAAAAGGGAGGTACTGCAGAAATATTAAAAACCAGGAACGCCTTCTCAGGGAATTAATTTCCTTCCTCCACTTGCAACGGAGTGGAAGTTTTCCCTGTTTACCTTGGCAAAAATCACACTTTTGCTCGATGACTTCGTGCATTTTTCTGCAAGAAAACCCAGAAGCCAACCCAGAATATCAGCTGAAATGCAAGGGCTGGAGGGAAAATTTCCTCAGCCGGGCTCGCAGTGCCCATCCCTGGTGAGGATCGGGACCGACCCCCACGGCAGGCTCTGGCTGTGCCGTTCTGCTCCGAACTGCACGGAACCGCAGCCTTTTGATCCGATTAGCTGGGACCAGAAGCCTCGGTGGGCTGATCAAGATGAAGCATTGCAAGGAGAAAATTGAGAACGACCTCAGGAGGAGGACACCGGATTGACGGGCCGTTGGTGCTGCTCGGCTCAGGTCGGCGCGTCGCCGTCACCGCAGCGGCGGCGCTGGACACGGAGCAGAGCACGGGCTTGGCACAAAGATGGGAAATCACTGCATAAAAGGGGGAAAAACTGGGGCTTGGAGCAAGCTGGGATAGTGGAAGGTTCCACCACGGCAGGGGGTGGGATGGGATGAGCTGTAAGGTCCATTCCGACCCAAACCACCCCAGGATTCTGTGATTCTCTCCTGCCTGAAGGTCCCGTTCCACGTGAAGGAATCTCTGTACAAAATCTGAAGTTTAATAATGATTTCCACTGGAATTAAGGCTTCCAGAATCCCGTTCAAAGGAAGGGGTGAGAGAGGCAGCTGCCAGGCTACTGCTGAGTGCAGTGCCCACAGCACAGAACAAGGAAAAGGCTCTCAGAATTCCTCATTCCTCACAGCCTCTGCTGATGGAAGTGGTGAAGGAGACGAATCCTCGCCACAAGGAGAAATAAACTCAACCCCGACTGTTTATTTCAAGTGTCACTGACCACCTCGACCAATGCTGCAGTGACACAGTACAACAACCAAGAAGCACAAAAACCAAAAGGTCTGATTCATCTCCAGCCCCATTTTCTCGCCTCTCCAATATTTAGGAAACGCAACTCGAGTGACTCCCACAGAACTCCAATTACCAAGCACTTAACAGGAGTTTTACGTTAAAAATATAAACCTTTATTTATCTGCTGAAGAACCCCCACGTTGCCAGGGCAGGCTCTGTCACACTGCTCGATCTGTGCTGCTCTGACTCCACGGAGTCACTTTGGGTTTAAAACTGCTCGGTCACACGGGCTGTGGCAGAAATAGTTTCCTTATTATCTGCAGAGCAAAGGCCAGGCTACTTGAAAAATTACTTCAGGCCCAATAAAATTAGCTAAGACACCTGCAGCAGAAAAAAAACCCCATGGACTACCCACGTCCTGAATCACAGCAGTAATTTGAATGGACAACCTGCAACCAGCGCCCTCCGTTCCCTGAGGAGCTGTGTCCTTCAGGAGCTCTTTGCCCAACTCGTTCGCTATTTTATCTTGATAAAATCCACTTGGAAAGAGCAGCAGGGCACTTTTTGTTCAGTCTTTGAGCGACAAGAGGAGGGGAAAAAAAAAAGCAAAGAAAACCGGCAGAAGCGTTTGGTGCCCTCCAGAGGAAAAACCAAATTAAGCTGCAGCTTTCAGATACAAAAGGACTGGTTCTAACATCACTCCTCCTGCAGATGACAGTCCTAAAATCACTTCTCTAGGAGACAACAACGTCACAAATAAAAATCCACTACCATAAAGCAGCAAACCAAAGCCATCCAAGGGATGCTCGCCTCCTTTAACAACTCCAAAACATCAAAGCCCTTTTTTCCTCCAGTTCTGTCCAGAAAGCACTGAAAATTCAGCATTTCCTGCCCCTGAACTGATCAGCCCCGTGGCTTCTGAGCTGTAAAACAAGCGGCTGGAAGGGGCCGGGAGCGCTGACGCTCTCCGGGCTGAGTCATTCCTTACGGGAGCTGACNGCCCCTTTCGGGTTGTTTCCTCCTAGATTTATGTCCAAACCAGCACAAGCAGCAAACCAAAGCCATCCAAGGGATGCTCGCCTCCTTTAACAACTCCAAGACATCAAACCTCTTTTTCCTCCAGTTCTGTCCAGAAAGCACTGAAAATTCAGCATTTCCTGCCCCTGAACTGATCAGCCCCGTGGCTTCTGAGCTGTAAAACGAGCAGAGTGGCACCCAGGTGCTGCAGGGACAGGGGAGGGGGTTTCAATATCCTTTTTTCCCCCGTGACAGAGGGGGACTCTGTTTGTTAAATAAATCGTTTTTTTCACTTTCACTCCAAAAATTATTTTCCCGAACCCGTGAGGGAGGTGCTGCCGGGGCCTGCTTGCCTGGCAGGCAGGAGAGAGAGAGAGACGCCCCTCTGGGGTTGTTTCCTCCTAGATTTATGTCCAAACCGGCACAAGCAGCAAACCAAAGCCATCCAAGGGATGCTCGCCTCCTTTAACAAACATCAAACCCCTTTTTCCTCCAGTTCTGTCCAGAAAGCACTGAAAATTCAGCATTTCCTGCCCCTGAGCTGTAAAACGAGCAGAGTGGCACCCAGGTGCTGCAGGGGCTGGAAGGGGCCGGGAGCGCTGACGCTCTCCGGGCTGAGTCATTCCTTACGGGAGCTGACGTCCCAGGCAGGAGCAGCTCCCCTCCCCAGCTGCAGGGAATAAAGAACAAATCCCGTGGCAATGGGATTCGTCACAACTCCAAATCGAGGTGACGAGGCGCGACAGGGGCACGGGGCTGGCTGCAACGCCGAGAAAATCAGGGGAAAAAGTTTGGCGTTTCCAGCGTTTCCAGGAGTCTGCTCATTGCTGCTGCTGCTCTGCGGAGCTCTGAGTCGGGCTATAAATATTCTGTGCCTAAAAATACACCCAGATAAACCCTCCCTTCTCACAACAAAAAAAAAAATTTAAAAAATTATTCTCTTCAGCGTTTTCAAAGAATAAACAATTTAAACTTTAATTCCGCGAGGGGAGATCCTGGCTCTCACCTGACGGCCTCTGCCACGTTGTTGGAAGTGTGGCCCGACAAGGCGTCGTGCAGGTTCCTGATGAAATAATCCCTGTAATCTTCAGGCAAGGCCATGAACGTTCCACCCATCACGATAAATTCCACTTTATCCACGCTGTGCCCCAGCTGCTTCAGCTGAAAAATTAAAAATTCAGTGATCGGTCGGGGATTTATCCGAGAGATTCCTCCGTAACCCCTCGGTTTTCTCACGCTGCATCTCCCTCCTCAGTTGCTTCGTGAATGAGAAATCATTAATGTTTTGTACAGGTTTTTTTATAACCTCTTCCCCTTGCAAAAGACCCCTCGAAAAAGTCATTTTTCTGCTCTAAGAACACAGCCCAGAGTAGACGGTTTTCCTGAAAAATCAGAATTATTTGAGTTACTGGTTCCAGTTTGAAACTACCTAAATGCAGAAAAATTCCTTGCATCTCCTTCAATCCATGCAGAACAAACTCTCCACACAAACTTGTGGGAGAAAAACTCATGGAGAATTTTCCAATGGATTTGGAGATAAAAAGGAAACTGATCAAAGCACAACAGGATCGAGAAACCTTCCACATCCAACTCTCCAAAAAACACCCAAACAAAGTCATTTTTGAATTATTTTTAACTATCAAGAATTGTACAGAAGAGGTCTTAGGAGAGGTTCAAAATTCACCATTCATTTAAAGGAAGCGACACTTGGACAATTTAAATGCATAAACGTAATTTTTGCAGCCCTCCAGGCCAGAAATTGAAATAATTCTCATTTTTTTTTGCACCCCAATCCCAAATTAAAATGCACCTGCTCCACTCTGTGCCTTGTCTGGAGATAGGGATCGTACCGCGCCCGGATGGCCCTCATAGATGTGGGCTGAAAAACACAAAAAGGTTCATTTCAGAAACTTTTTTTCCATGAGAAACAGTGAAAAAAGAACAAAATCAAACTTCTAGCATGCTGAAAACTGCAAATCCTAATTGACCCAAAGCTTTCAAACCCACAACCCGAAGACTCCAGAAAATTGCAAATATTCATTTGGCTCCTTAAATTTTTCAAAAGATGCAAGCAGAGGCATTTTTGTCCTGAGATGGCAAGGTGACCTAAAAGGAACACCAAAATTATTCAGTTTTTAGTGCTCTCCAACAGCTAAAAATCCTCTGCAGTGAGTCACAAAAACCCACAAAGCATTTTTCACAAATTACTCAGGCAGCGTCCTCTAGACTCAGTCTGAGCTTCAAATATTCTCTAAACCAAACTTATTCCTTCAACTGAAATCACTAAAAACTCATTTTTTTTCCATCGCCAGCTGATGGAAGCCTATCAATAATATTTTAGGAAGATTTTCAAGCAGCTTTTGCATCCTGCATTCACTTGGCATTTCCCATTTTTCCCCGTTTCCTTAACGGGGCAAGTTTTAAATCGCCGAGGTAACAACGGACGAAATTCCAATTTAAAAGGTGCTGCAGCACTGCTCACCAAATGAATCCAGTTGGATTTTCACCTCATTTTCCTACTTCACGTCCCCCACGCAGCTTTGGGTTTTTTGGTTAAAACCAGTCACGGTAATTCAGTCACAAACTGCTGTTAAACTTTCTCCGGACAACGGGGAGAAAATAATTTGAAAATGGATTTACTTAGGGAGATATCACTGCAGGTAAAAGGGAATTGGTGTAATTTCAGAAGCATCAACGGCTAAAAAATGGGGATTTTTTCCCCAAAATTTATACTTTTTCTACTCCTGTAGGAACCTCCCCACATCCCCACTCCAGTGTCTGAAGACCCTTCTTACACGAGGGCACATTTTTTTCCATTTTATCGCCTCGTTATTCCCTGTAATTAAGAATTTCACTCCTAGGCTTGGAGCTGCTCCAGGACCTGAAGTTTACGAAGACCGATTTTGGTTTTACTGGTTTTCATTTCCTGTTTATTTTTGGGTTTTATTCTTGCACGCAGATGAGCTGTAGAAATAAAGCCCAGCCTAACCCAAAGCCGGGCTTCTGGAATGTTGGAATTCCCCAAAAGAGGGAACCAGTACCTCATATCCTGTGTAGGACTGGGTGGAATATTCAAAATCAGAGTCAGGGCCCCCTGGGCAGTACCTGCAGGGCAAAAAAACAGAGAAAACAGGAATTAAACTCACAATTCCGACCATTTCTGTGATTCTGTGATACCCAGGAATGCTGGGAGGAGCTGAGCCTGCCTCAGTTTACAAACACTAAATGCATAAACCAGGAATTTCAATTAACTTTAACGGGAATGGGATGCCCAAAACCAGCTCAGACCTGCCAAATCCCTACACCCACCTAAAACAACCCAGGAAGACTTTCTGGGAGCGAAATCCGTGAAAGCATTTCTGGGATTTGGCATTATTTTAGGGAACGGCCGTAGAGCTTTGGAGCAAGAGCTATGCACTGAACAACCGATTTTACAAAGTAATTTCACAATTCGAATGTTTTCCGTGATTCTCTCAACAGCATCGCTTTATCACACGATTTTTCTCCGGCATGGAAAGATGTAAAATTGGGGTATCATCCTGCTCCACCATCGACTTTTCCAGAAATTTAGGGAATTTCGACATTCTCATGGTGAGAAAGCTCATCTGCATTTGTTTCCTGGCCTTAGGGATGGGTTATTTAATGAACAGAGTACTCCAAGTGCTCAGAGATGAATTTAATGAATTTAGACAGGAGGGTGGACAAAGCCCTCCTCCTCTTTCAGCTCCAGCAGGAAAGGTGAGGGAGCACCCAGGGAATTTTCCTCATGGAGCAGATCTCACCTCCATCAAACCAGCCCCGTTTGCTCCCCGGGATAATTGATTCGTTCCCTCACTGCCAACTCACCCCGAGTCATGTGTCATCGTTATAAAATTAATTACCAAATCACCGTGCCCACACTGATTTGCTGGCAAAGGGCTTGTGCAGCCGAAGCCGCCTCAGACATGTAATTACCTGGAACAGCTCAAACACGGCAGCTAAAATAAAACCAGAGTGAAATCTGTAGATGTGCTGGGAATGGCAGGGAATGTCTGGAAAAGGATGAAGGGATGGGAAAAGCGCAGCCAAGATGAGACTTCAGGTGCACGGAGTCCAGCTGAGGAAGAGACTTCAAGGTAAGCCAAGCTCATGTTCTTTAATTCAGATAAAACTGGGCTGTTCCAGGAGATTTTGGCAGCTGGAGGCCTCCCCTCCATCTGTGCTCTGTCATTCCAGAGCCACTGGCACAGCGAGGAATTTTCCGCAGGCAACACCTGCTGCTCCTCGGGTGGGGCTCAGCTCAGCCACCTTCGGAATTCCCAGATCCTGCTGCTTCCCTGCAGCTCTTCTCCAGCCTGCTCCCGTGCCCGGGGATGCAACAGCCCCGATCAGGGACACAAATCCCATCTGATCGTTAAGAAATTAATAATAAATTAATAACCACGAAAGTGGGAATCTAAGATGGAATGGTGGCCTTGGGTCGTGAAAGGAGAAAGATTTTCTCCGTGAAGGTGGAAAAAAGCAGTTTTTGGTGCGGTGTGTGAGGTATCGACGACGTGGCAGCTGCGCAGAAAAGGGGAGCCTGGCCCCAAAACGCTGCTCCTGCAACCCTGGATTTGTACAGGAACGCTGGGAAAATGTCCTTTTGGGCCATGGAGTCACAGCGAGCCTGGAAACGACCTCCAAGAGCACCCAGTCCAACCATCCCCAGCACTGATCCGTGTCCCCAAGTGCCACTTCCACGGGGATTTTGAATCCCTCCGGGGATGGGGACTCCAGCACTGCCCTGAGCAGCGGTGCCAGGCCTGGACGGCCCTTTCCAGGCAGGAATCATTCCCATTATCCAACCTGAACCTCCCCTGGTGCAACCTGAGGCCGTTCCCTCTCATCCTTGTCCCCTGGAAGCAGACCCCACCTGGCTCCTGTCAGGGAATTCCAAGGGGGAAAATCCCCTCTGGAGCCTCCTTTCCTCCAGGCTGAGCCGCTTTCCCAGCTCCCTCAGCCGCTCCTGGTGCTCCAAACCCTTCCCCAGGCGCTTTCCAGCCCCTCCTGGAGGACAGAGGTGTGTCCCCAGGCCGGAGCTGTCCCACACTCACACACAGATGTTGCCGGTGAAGTTGACGTGGGGGCACCGGTGGGGTTTGCACATCACAGCCACGACGGCGATCTGCAGGGAGCAAGGTGGGGACAGGAATTACCCAAACTGCCTCTGAAGCTCCCAAAACGAGGAGCTTCCTGCAGGACCGTGGGTCTTATTTTAAGACTTTCCGTGCTTGGGCTGCCACCTAAAACAGCTGCGGGTTAACCCTTGAAGGGCAGAACGAAACCAGCAAGAAATAGGAATCCCGTCGTTTCAGATTTTCACCTTTCAGTAAAAATTGGGGTCTAATATGAAGAATTAGGTGTTTTACCCCGAATGGCATTACCTGCTCTGCTGAAAAGATCCACAGTGACGCGGGCACGCGTCCCCTTTTTCCCTCAGAGAATCCCAGGATGGTCTGGGTTGGAGGGACCTTAAATCCCATCCCGTTCCAACCCCGACACCTTCCACCATCCCAGCTTGCTCCAAGCCCTGTCCAGCCTGGCCTTGGACACTCCCAGGCACGGAGCAACCCCAGGGAAACCTCCAAGGAAGGAACCTCCCCCCCAGATCTTTCCAAAGCCACATCCCCGTGGGCACAACAGCACGGAAAAGGCAACGTGGGATGTGCCAACGCCAGCGCGCACTCCCCATCCCGGTTTTGGGCAGGAACTAAACCCAGTTTTGGGCTGGGAGCAGGGGGATGGTGGGGGAAGGAGGGACGGTGGCTGTGCTCACCCCGCTGGCCGTCCTGATGGGCTTGGCCTTGAGCTTTGGGAGCAGAACCTTCCGGAACTGGGGCGGGACGGCCGCGATGATGTCGACGAGCCGGGGCTGCACGGGCAGCCCGTACTTGGCTGAGGTTTTGGTCTTCAGCCTGGAAGCAGAAACGGCCCAGATCACCAAAACAAGTCCTCACTTCCACCAGTTCCACGGAGATCCAGGCAGGTTCTCCCAGATCTGCTCTGCAGGCAGAGCAGTGAAAAGCAAACGGCTGCACCGTGCATCAAGTTACCGAAAATTAACTCGCAACTGCCGAGGATTTTTTTTTCTTGTTTTGATTTCCTGCGTATTTTCCTTCGAAATATGGTTTTATCCTAACTTTGTGCAGGCTGCCAAGGCTCTGCCTTGTCCATTTCCAGGGGTTTAACTCACGTGTTTAAACCCTACACACCCAGCCCGTAGCTGAGTTCATCTCCAAGGCAATTCCCGCCACGTATTTCCAGTCAGAAGTTTACAATTATGTCAGCAAAGTGGGAAAAGTGGGGGAAATTCAGGGTTTATTACTCCACATAAATACAGGAGGAATTTCCAAATTCAGGTTTTATCACTCCACATACATGGAAAAAGAACTTTCTGTAAATAACAACCTGATTTGCGACACTTTGCTAAAAAAATACTCCACATAAATACAGGACTGTATCAATGTTTCCTTTCCCTGATGGATTTGGGACTCCTGAGGGATGGACACAGGTGGGGGGAGGGGGAAAAAAAGGCAACGAGAGTTTCTGGGAGGTTTCCAGCAATCCCCCCCCTTTGGGACTCAGCAGCAAATCTGATCTCGGTGCCTTTATTTCCAGACAAAGCGAGAGAAACGGTGTGAAAACCAAACCCGGGTGTCACAGGAAGCACGGGAAGCGCCCATCCCGCACGGATCGGCTCCGGAGCCACTCACTTGTTGAGATCCACATCCCTGCCCTGCTCGTGAGCCTCGAGGAGCTGCTTTATGATGTCAGCGATGGTCATCACCATCAGCTCGGCCTGGCTGAGCTCCCCTGGAACGGCAAAAACGGGCAAAAATGGGCAAAGCTCGGGGATTCTCCTGCCTGAGACAACCCAGGGCCCCCCGCCCCCACTGCCTGTCCCGGAATCCTGGAGTGGTTGGATGGGAAGGGATCTGGAAGCTCATCCAGTTCCAAACCCGACACCTGCCCCTGCCCCAGGCTGCTCCAAGCCCCGTCCAGCCCGGCCTCGGACGCTTCCGGGGATCCAGGGGCAGCCACGGATTCTCTGGGAATTCCATCCACGTGTCCAAACACTCCTGGAGCTCTGGCAGCCGTGGGGATGTCACCATTCCCTGGGGAGCCCGGTCAGTGCCCGACCGCCCTATGGGCGAAGAACCTTTCCCAAAATCCAACCCAAACCTGTCCCGGCACAGGTTCTCTCTCTCTCTGCAGGGTTCTTCAGGACACACCAGGCTGCGGCACCATCTCTGCTGCCCAATATCCCGTTCCCAGTTTTCCCCCAAGCCCGATTTAAAGGGAAAAAAAACCCCAGCAATGCCGGGACTCCCCATTCCGCCCCGGGGAGTCAGCACAAGGCAAAACCCCTGAGCACCACCCGGCTCTGCCTTCCGGGGAGAAACGGTGAGGAAAGCACCGCAAAGCCTCAGGCGAGGCCGGGGCTGGCTCCTCACCCCCTCCGAAACGACCCGAGGGGCAGAGCAAGGCTGAGCTCGCGTTCCCGCTGCCCACGCGCGAACTCGTGGAACCGTCCCGGCTGGAAAAGCGCTCCGAGACCACGAAGCGCGACCATTCCCAGCACTGCCAAGGCCGCCCATGTCCCCAAGTGCCACATCCACACGGCTTTTCAATCCCTCCGGGCATGGGGACTCCACCGCTGCTCCGGGCAGCTGTGCCAGGGCTGCACAACCCTTCGAGTGAAGAAATTCCTCTTAATAGCCAACCTAAACCTTTCCTGGCACAGTTTGAGGCCGTTCCCTCTCATCCTGTCCCTGTTCCCTGCGAGCAGAGCCCGACCCCCCCGGCTGCCCCCTCCTGTCAGGGAGTTGTGCAGAGCCACAAGGTCCCCCCTGAGCCCCCTCCTCTCCAGGCCGAGCCCCCCTAGCTCCCTCAGCCGCTCCTCCCCTAGCTCCATTCCCTTCCCTGGACGCGCTCCAGCCCCTCAGGGCTCTCTTTTACCTTTCCCATTTTTCCTTTTCTGCTTCATCCCGGCGGATCCCGCGGCCTTATCCCACCGCGCTGCCGTAAAGCGGCGCTGCCGTAAAGCGACACCGCCCCGCGCCGTCGCGAAAGCGCCGTAAAGCGACGGGAGGGCGGCACAAGGAGAGAGGTGCAGTTCCGCCATCAGCCACTGGGGGGCGCCGGGACCCCACCCGGGGGACCCCCCGGGTTTTGGGGGCTTTGGGGACCCCCTCGGGTTTTGGGGGCTCTGGGGACCCCCTCGGGTTTTAGGGAGGGGATTTGGGGTCCCCTGGTTCCCCTGCCCGTGCCGGGCCCGGTGTGCAGTGTCCCCCGTTGAGATGCTCGGTTGGATGGTGTTGGTCGAGGCTGCGGCGTCAGGTGAATCCAGAGTCACCTGGATCAAGGGGTCAGTCGAGGAATCATGGAATTAGGGAATCAGGGAATCAGGGAATCACAGAAACACTAAATCACAGTGTCAGAGAGTCACAGAATCTCCGAGGTACAGAAAGATGGAATCGTGGAAACACAGGATCACAGAATCTGAGAGTCACAGAGCCATGGAGTCAGAATCACAAAATCATGGAATCATGGACTCACAGAATCCCAGAGTGATGGAATCACGGAATCACGAAATCATGGAATCACAGAGGCACGGATTCACAGACTCACAGAATCATGGAATCACAGAATATCAGACACAGAATCACAGAACTACAGAATCAGTCACAGACTCGTGGAATCAGAGAATCATGGAATGACAGACTCACAGAATCCCAGAATCGTGAAATCAGAGAGTCACGGAATGACAGACTCACAGAATCCCAGAATCGTGGAATCAGAGAATCACGGAATGACAGACTCACAGAATCCCAGAATCGTGGAATCAGAGAATCACGGAATGACAGACTCACAGAATCCCAGAATCGTGGAATCAGAGAATCACAGAATCACAGACTCACAGAATCCCAGAATCGTGGAATCAGAGAATCGCGGAATCACAGTCTCCCAAAATCACAGAACTACACAATCAGAGAACCACGGAATCAGAGGATCACGGCATTACAGAATCACAGACTCACGGAATCGCAGGGTCACATTATCACAGAAATCACAGACTCATAAAATCACGAAGTCACAGGCTACTCATGGAATCTCAGACTCACAGATTCACAGATTCACAGATTCTCGGAATCCCGGGACGGGTCAGGCCGGAAGGGACCACAGCGGTGCCACCTCCCTGCTCAAGCAGGGCCATCCCAGAGCACAGGGATTGTTATAAACGGTTGAGGGTTTCTTAAAATAAGTTGTTACTAACGAGTTGATTTGTTACATTTAATGTTATAAATGGTTCCGAGTGTTAATTAAGTCCAGAGGTGGCTGTTAGAGATGGGGGAGTTACGATTAAGCAGCATTACTGTTCCCTGTTTAATTGGTGGTTATAAAGTTAAAAGGTTCCAGCCCCCCCACAGGTTTAACCTTTCTGCTGTGTGATGTTCCCCAGCGTTTAAGTGTGTTGTTGCTCCCAGAAGGATGGGGATCTTTCTAGAATGTTCCAGGCAGGGAGCAGTGATATCGCTCGGATCCCGATTGGACGAGACCAGGACGAACCAGACGCCGCCGCGCGGGAATGATCGGACAGGGATGCTCCAAGGAAACGAGCCAATCACCGCGGAGAAAAGGAACCGATTGTGTGGAGGATCCAAAAGTGACCGACGGGGAGCTGAGGACAGTTTATAAATCCGGGCTGGTACTCCGCACCCAGTCGTTTTCCCTCATCGCGTTGGCAGGGAAAGCACCCGGCGTCATGCACACGGTGCTCGGGTCTGCTTTGCCATTTTGTTCTCAGCTGTTCTGTTGTCAATAAATCATTAAATCACAACGGCGTGAGACCGTCCTTCTCACAGGGATGACACAGGGAGACGGGTCTGGAACGTCCTCAGTCTCTGTCCGGGGCTCGGGCACTGCACAGGGCAGACGTTCTTCCTCATGCCCAGGTGGAATTCCCCGGGATCTGCCCCTGCCCGTTCCTCTGGTGCCGTTGCTGAGCCCCACAGAGCAGAGCCGGGCCCTGCCCTGCCCACAGGGACACCCAGGGCCCCTCGAGGCTGGGGCTCCTCTCGAGGCTGAGCACCCCCAGCTCCCTCAGCCTCTCCTGGGCACGGAGATGCTCCAGGCCCTTCCTCCTCGTTATTGCCGGGCCTGCTCCAGGAGCTCCATGTCCCTCCTGTCCCGAGGATCCCAGGCCGGGACACAGCCCCCCTGGGGTACGAGGACAACCTTGTGGCTGCTCTTGCAGCTGATGACTAAAAAGGGACAATTTCTGGCTGAAATTCCCAGTGGTGGGATCATCCTGTTTCCCCGTTAAAATCCAATTTTTCCCCCGGAGTCTTCTTCCCTCGTGTGCTGTGATCCCCCTTGAGGGATCCTGTGATCCACCGTGAGGGATCCTGTGATCCCCCGTGAGGGATCCTGTGATCCCCCGTGAGGGATCCTGTGATCCCCCGTGAGGGATCCTGTGATCCCCCGTGAGGGATCCTGTGATCCCCCGTGAGGGATCCTGTGATCCGCCCTGAGGGATCCTGTGATTCCCCGATGATGGATCCTATGATCCCCCTGAGGGATCCTGTGATCCCCCGTGAGGGATCCCATGATCTGCCTGCCCTGAGGGATCCTGTGATTCGCCCTGAGGGATCCTGTGATTCCCCCATGAGGGATCCTGTGATCCACCCTGAGAGATTCTGTGATCCGCCCGCTCTGAGGGATCCTGTGATCCGCCCTGAGGGATCCCGGGATCCGCCCTGAGGGATCCTGTGATCCGCCCTGAGGGATCCTGGGATCCCCCTGACGGGCTTGAAGATGCTGCGTCCCCTCAGCGCTAGATGGTAGCAAAGCATCGGCTTGAGGGAGGGAAAAACGGGCCGGGTTTTCCCGGCAAAAGGCGGAAAATCCCTCCTGGAGACCCGCGGGTTCCCGGGGAGTGCACGGAGAGGGGGGATGGGGATGGTGGGAGGGAGCAGGGGAGGGGAACGGGGTGTTTGAAGGGCAGGGGGGAAGAGGCTGCGGGGAAAGAGGGGCTCTGGGGGTCCCTGAAAGCAATCCCAGCGCAGCCAAGCGGGAGGCTGGATATCGGGAAAAGGTCCTTCCCCCGAAGGGTCCGGCACTGCCCAGGCTCCCCAGGGAATGGTGTCATTCCCAAAGCTGCCAGAGCTCCAGGAGCGCTCGGCCAGCGCTCCCAGGGATGGGCAGGGTGGGATCGTTGGGGTGTCTGGCAGGGCCAGGGGCTGGGTTTGGTGATCCTGGTGGGTCCCTTCCAACCCAGGATTTTCCATGATTCCCTAAGTGTCACCGTGTCCCCCCCACAGCAGTTGTGTCCTCTCCCCCGTGGGAGGATTTGCAGACCCTAAAGCCCTCAGCAGCCTGGGATGATCCCAGATCTGACCCCGTTTATAGCAGGAGGTTGGACCAGAGGTCTCCTGGCGTCCCTTGCATCCCAAATTCTGCCACGGTCCTATAAAATCAGCTCGGGATTCTTCTGTGAATATCCAGTGACTTCTAAAACTCACCTGAGCTTCAACTTCTGGAGACAGGGGTTTCCTCGGTTCTTGCTTGGGGAATTGTCCTGCTGTTTGCCAGGGCCTTGCTGATGCTTCCAGCTCCCAAGTCTCCTTCCTGGAGGCATCCTGGTCAATCCCTGGATTCTGGTGGATCATGAACCTACCTGTGAGCAGAGAGGAGATGCTGCCTGGACGGGAAAACAGGACTGTGGAGGAGGAGAGAACAGGCAGCAAGGGAAAAAACCCACTAAATTCCAGATAAAACCGAAGGGAGATGCTGGCAATGGCCACGTGACTGTCTCTTGGGATTTGTGACACAGTCAAAAACTTTCTTGGAAAATCTCCAGATCCAGGGGCTGTTCTGAGGATTTTTGGCAGCATTTTCGTGACTGGGGGTGAAGGGTCAGCAGGGCTTGCAGGGAGGGAAAAGAGCACGAGGAAGGAGCTCTTCCCATTGGGGGAAATGATTTAAAAGGCAGCCAGAGCCTGCTCCAGTGCCTGAGGCTGGCACGAGGGTGTTTGGAAATCAGATCCCGGGGTGGAGCAGGTTGAAATAGGGTTTGAACCACCCGCTCCCACCGCTGCCTTCTGGGCCTTTTGGAGAGCTGAGCTGAGTCTGCTTCCTACAGGATGTGCTGGGAGCGCCCTGCAGTGCCTGGGCCTGTTCTCTGCCTGGGATTTTACCTCCCCCGGGGGTCTCCCGAGCATCCCGTGCCAAGCAGCAGTTCATCCGTGGTTCGGAAAGTGGTCCTGCTCAGGATTATGGGGCTGCACAGCTACTGAACATCTCCCCAGACCGGCATCGTCTGCCCTCACCTCTCCCAAACCCATCCCAGCAGCTGCCGGGGCGTTCCAGGTGTCCCCGGGTGTCCGGCTGTGCCCTGCTGGGGAGTTACAGCAATTCCTCCCCCTGAGTTACGTGGTGGTGCACATTCCACACGGAATTCACCCTGAGGGTGCCCTTTATGTGTTGTTGGGGACGGCAGGAGACAGGGAGGATGCCCCACACCGCGAGTGATGGGTCTGAACATTCCAGCAGGGGACAAGGCGATGGATTTCAAAGCGATTCCCATGTCCCTGCTCCTCGCTAAAAACAATTCCTCACAGCCTGTGCTGCCTCCTCAGCTCAGCCTTCAAGCTGAGCTGTGCTCTCTGCTCCTTATCAGCTCCATCCACTGATTGCAGCAACTTTTTATCTTGCATTTATTTCCTCTCTTTGGCTGCTCTCCCTTTGCCACAAGGACTCCAGCTCTTCCAGAACTATCCCTTAACCCATTATCCCTCCAACGCCGCTGCGGAGACTTTGCTCTCCTCCTGCTCCCACCTCCCTGGCAGCAGCTGACGTTCCCTCCTCTTCCACCTCTCCGCACGAGCTGGGCATTTCCAAAAATCCTCCAGCTCACTCCCACCTGCAGCTCCCACCACAGAAGTTACACATTTTTCTTTTCCCAAGTTTCCACTTCTTTAGCTCAGAATAATTGAGAAAACTTCATTTTGGCTACCAAACTCCGGTACCAAGCTCTGCCATTGCTCCCGGGCAAGGAACACCAGGGAAGTTTTGCAGGTGGAGTTTTGGGATGGCAAAGCTTGGGTCGGGGGCAGTCTGGCGTGTTTGGGTTTGTTCCCCACATCTGAGCGGGGCTGTAGCCCAGGGCTCCAATTCCGATCTGCCGCTGGAATTCAGATGCTGCTGATTCATTGGCCCCTGGGCTTTCCAAGGTGCCTTTAATCACAGGCTGGGGCTGATTCCAGTCCTGCAGGACCTGGAAACGCCAAGCAGGGCAGGGAAATGCGCATCTCCAAAGGCGCAGCGTCCTGGCTCTGGAATATCAGCGTTATCCGATGCCAGCGTTCTGGCTCTGAACTGGGGGAAGGAGCATCAGCAGCCCCAGGCACTCAAGGCGATGTTTCAACCCAGAGGGTGGCACAGGCAGCTGATGGAGACTTCTTTTTCCTCTCCAACTCCAATTCCGGCCCATTCCATGACCTCAGGAATGACGTAAAATATGTTTACAGACAGCGTAAGTACATCTGGTTTTATTCTGATCAACAGGGGTTCCATCAAGGATTTCTGTAGGTCTGCTCCTGTTCCGAGGATCATTGACTTGGCTTAACACATTCCTGGACGTCTCTGTTTATTATTTTACAGCATCATAAGTACAAAAAAATTACAAATCAGAGAAGGTTTGAGCTTTAAAATGTACAGTGAGCACTTCAGATATAATCTGGTGCAGCAAAGGCACGGTGGCTTCGCAAGACTCACCTCCAAGACCACTCAGATCCTGGGAATTGTACAATTCCAGGGAATATTGATGGGAAAAGAGAAACCACTGCTACAGGGTTACATCATTTCTTTGTGACATGGATCAAACCCCAGCTGCTGCCTCACAGAAACCAAAAAAAAGCTTGGATTTAGGAAGCTAAGGAAGCACCCATGGAGCAATTGGTTTAACCTGGTTTCTTAGGGAAAAAAAGGCTGGTGAGGAGAGATTTGCAATGATGCTGGTGAATGTTCTGGGTTGCTCCACCTCACTTTAATTGCTCAAAATTTCGCTTTCTTAATCAAAATCCATCAGTCTGTTCTCCTGCATAATTAAGAGATCCAAAGATAATTCCCATCTGCGAGTTCCTGGCTGATTTTTTGGGAGGTGACAGCTCAGATTTATCAGCTCCTTCAGCCTTCGTGTTGGGTGGGATGAACTCGTCCTTCCAAGCGCGCAGGAAAACCAGGAAAAGGAAAAACCCCAGAGTCTGAGAGGGGGAGATGCACTGAGTCATCAGATCCAATGATCTGGAGCTGGAATTCCCGTGCCCCGGTGGGCAGAGTCTCCTCCTGGACACTCTCAATCCGTGGGGTGCCGTGGGCTGTGCCTGGTGTTGCCAAAAGACGTGAAACCCTGGAGCGACGCAGAATAATCCGCTCACAGAGCAGAAGTTTTCTCCTAATCCATGCTGAAATGGCCTCGAGTACACCGGGGAGGTCAGGAACAATTTCTTCATGGAAAGGGTTGGAAAGCACTGAATAGAGTCACCGTTCCTGGGAGCGTCCAAAAAAGCTGTGGGTGTGACACCTGTGGACGTGGTTTGAGGAACATGGGTGTGGCACTGGATTTGGTGATTTAAAAGGTCTTTTCCAACTTTAATAATTCAGTGACTCCGTGGTTGGTGGTCGGAGTTTCCTCTGAAATGGGATTTTTGTCCATAAATATTGAGGATTCGAGTGCTTGCCATGATTTTTCCCAGTGCGTGGAAGGGTTCCGTTTTGTCCCAGCTCTCTGGGATGAATTACAGCCGCTGTGCTTTCAGTCCCCTTATCCTTAAAAACAGCTCTTTGTTACATTTTCTGGGAATTTCCCAAATTGCAGAGGAGACCAATAAGAAAGAGAGAGCACAGGATTCCCAATCCCTTAAATGACCAATTCCAGCTCCCTGTGGATCCACGTGCAAGGCTTCGATCCAGAGTGCGGGATTTGATTTCCTTCTCACTACCACGATGGAAAAGATGGAATTCCTTTGTTTAACGTGCCAAAGGAATTCTGCCTGCAGCACAACCCTAACCAGGTTTTCCATGGGATCTGCCCCAGGATGTCCAAATGATCCACAGGCAACCTCCCATGAGGTCCAGCAGCTCTGGCAAGGATCTAAGGAAGTGTCTCCGTGGTCAAAAATCCGGGTGAACCTTGCAGAGATGACATATCCATAAGGAAAAGGGAATATTGCACCAGTGACAGGAAAACAGGTTCAGATCCCAGAGCCCAGCAGGAGCATTCCTGTTGTTTTTCCCAGTGCCAGGCAGAGAAGTTTCTGTTCTGCTGGAGTGAAGGGTGCTCTGGATCTTCCCTTACTCAGAGTCAGATCCTTGGTTGGATGAGGGAATGTGCCAGGGCTGAGCCTCAAACAGAGGAGATGCTGGATGAGAGAGAAATAATAAGAATCAGATTAATTTAGAGAAATCAGATTAACTTAGAGAATTCAGATTCTAAATATATTTAAGTGGGATTTTTGTGGCATTTAATACCTCAAATACCTTTCCAAATCTGGATTGAGTGGGAAGATTATTCCCGCTCGCGATGTCGTTATAGGGAAAATAGTCATCCATCAGAACATTTTCCCTGTTCCTGTCCCTTCCTGACAATCTGCAAACACGCCCGGGCAAAGCCCAGCTGGAGCAGGGTCCAAAGTTGGGATGTTTACTTTGGGAAGAGCCTGGTGGAGTTCACAAAGGTCCGGGAGAGGTCACTGAAGGAATTACAATAGGATTTTTCTCTCTCTGATACCAAAAAAACCCCAAAATGCAGTTTTGCCTTGCAAAATTGCCCCGAATCCAGGTGCAATCCCTCAGGGATAATTCACCTCAGCAGTGGTGTGGGTAGGTTCTTTCCCCACTAACCCCTTCCTCTTCCACAGTTTTCAATTTTCCTGGATGCAGCTGGGATTGGATTTGGCACATCCCGGCCTGTCCCAGTATCCTCCACCAGTAAGGCCCCATTAACAGTCCCTGGGAGGTGACATCCCTGCAGGAATTCCCACATCCTCTCTGACAGCACTGAGCCTCCCCTCATGGAGAAGTTCAGAGACTTTAACACCTTCTCCCCATTCCCGGTGCCTCTGGAGCCGAGGGGCGCATTCCTGGGAGGCCGGCAGAATTCCCTGGATTTGCTGGAATGACCAACGCCACAGCCAAGGCCCAGATCCTACACTTAACTCTGGATGACTTGGCCCCGGCCCGGCCTACAACATTCCCACGGCTTTATCTGGGCCATGGGATTCCAGGATCAGGGGCCTGTTTTATGGAAACCTTCAGCACTGTGAGGGAATGGGATCTTCCAGCCTGATCCTGGTGTTTTTATGGCCAGGATGCGTTCATGTACTGCTTCCTACTTGGGTTTTCCTTAGGCCTCATTCATGGAATCTTGGAATTTTTAAGGCTGGAAAAGCATTCCAAGATCATCCAGTCCAACCATCTCCCAGCACAGCCAAGGCCACAACGGATGCATGTCCCCAGGTGCCACATTCACATGGATTTTAAATTCCCCCAGGAATGGGGGCTCCACCAGTGCCCTGGGCAGCTGTGCCGGGGTTTGACAACCCTTCCAGTGAAGGAATTCTTCCCAATATCAATTTAAGTCCAATCCCCAATCCAACCCAATCTAAGCATTGCAGTGCTTTGCTGATGTATCGTCCCTTGTCCGTGGTTGGATCCTTTCTTTCATCACAAGGATTTGGGATCACTGGTTTGCACCGTGGATCCCCCTCATGGAGTTTAACCTATGGATCTGCTAAAAATGCAAGGTTTGGGAGATCCAAAGGGATGCTGGAGGTCTCCACGTGCTCCATCATCTCCCATCTACATGGGATCATCAGTAACTACTGGATAATCATTGGCCTGCGGGAGCTCCAGTCGCTCTACCCCTGTGTCTCTTTGAAAATCCCAACAGTATTCCATCAAAATCCTCTTTTCCTTTGTTCTCTCCAGGTTCTTCGCCGCTTCTGCAGAAAAAAACAGCAGGGGTCACAGATTGAAACCCTCATGGTGACAACACCCGTGGGAACCACCAGGACTTCCCAAAGACCCCAAAAAGGCTCCTGATGCTGAGGAGCTTCGGGGTGCACCACGAAGTTGGCTTCCAAAGCCAACCCCAGGCTGGAATGGCATCAAATTATTTGGGATTGTGTCCTTCCATCTCCTTATGCTCGGGAGGAATTCTGGGATCAGTTGCTTTCCCAGCTGTTGTCTCCCTAGAGTTCTGTGCTTGGCCCTGTGATTTGCTGGGTGCTCTGGTTTCCAACCCAACCGCGCCAGCTCTTCCTGGGTCTTCTCCAGGACTTGGTAGAGCCCCTGGATTTTGGACAGAGCCCGCTCTCACATCTGGTCTCAGACCTCTTGCTCCGCCAAGGAGTGCTGGTGAGTTCCGGCCGCATGTTCCATCCCATGGTGACAGTCGTGACAGACAGGGGCATTGGGAAGTGCTGGGTGTGACATCTCCGGCCACGTGTTCTCTGCTGATGCAGGACACATCCCTGTCCGCCACATTCCCTGGATTCCCACCATCCAGAGTCACTGCCTTGTCCTCCACCCACTGAGAGGGGATCCAGGAGAGCTGGAGAGGGACCTGGGACAAAGGATGGAGGGACGGGGCACAGGGAATGGCTTCCGACTGGGAAAGGGAGATTGGGGTGGGATCTTGGGAAGGAATTCCTGGCTGGGAGGGTGAGGGAGGGGCTGAGCTGGACTAGAATTCCCAGAGAAGCTGTGGCTGCCCCTGGATCCCTGGGAGTGTCCAAAGCCAGGTTGGATGGGGCTTGGAGCAACCTGGGATAATGGGAGGTGTCCCTGCCCATGGCAGGGGGTGGAACTGGATGGGATTGAAGGTCACTTCCCCCCCAAACCATTCCATGATTTTATGATTCCATGATTTGGATATTGTCTCCAGAACAGCCTCCCCAGGGACGGGACAGGACATCACACTCACATGGGGACCTGGTGTCCATCCTGGTGACATCTCCAGTTCCTTTCTCCCGTCGTTTTGGAGCTCGGACAGGGCCAGGCCGGATCCCGGCGTTCCAGCGGGAGCTCTGGGCCAGGGCCTTGGCTGCTGCCTTGGAGGGCAGGTTCCCAGTTTGCTGAGGTGTGGCCCAGCTGGGACGAACTGGTGGCTTCGGGAGAGGCTCGAGATCAGCAGGAAGCGATAACTGGGAAGAGAAAAAAGAAGAGAAGAGAAGAGAAGAGAAGAGAAGAGAAGAGAAGAGAAGAGAAGAGAAGAGAAGAGAAGAGAAGAGAAGAGAAGAGAAATCATCCCAACAGCTTCAGAGGGAATGAAAACATTGGAATTCACCGAGAAATTCTGTACATTCTATAAATTTTATTCCCAAATTATATCCCTAAATAATATTCCTCAAAAATACAACCATAATCTGCTCTATTTGGGCTGTGCTGTGGTATAAATTTACCTTAAGGACAAAAGGACCCAATTAGAAATTGGTGCCAGTAAAGCTAAACCCACATTAATTAATTCTCCATGGCAATTAATATGCTAATGCCCAAATTCTCCCCTGTGCATGTGGCTGGGACTGATCCCAGTCATGCTCAGTGTTCGAAGACTCAAAAGTGTAAAGGATGAAGTTTATTTTAACATAACCAGCATAAAAATTAAGCCAAAAAAAAAAATCTTAACAACCCAGTTTATTCCTTGAGAAAGATCCCAAAAATTAAAAAAAACTCCCCAAGTTCTGGAAAAGAACAGCGTGGAGTCTTTTTCTGGATTGATCCAAATTATTTGGTAAGAATAGAGAACAAACATTATTATGTCGAATAAAGAACATTCAAAAAAAGCTTTACGGAATATAAATATACATTGCACAGGACCATGTGCTGGGAATCCTGGATTCTCCTGTAGGCTATTCCCACCTCCTGGAAATGGGATTTTGACTCAGAACAGCAATTCCCCGTCAATATGTCATGGAAAAAATGCGCTCCTGCCTTCAAATCCTGCGATCTCATCACCTTAGGACACAGGCAGGGAGGCAGGAACGACTGATCCTGTGAAAAAGATGTTATTTAGTGAGGGCTAAAAATAATTTGGGAGCAGCTGCGAGGGTGGGGCAGTGTCTGGGGCAGACAGAGGCAAACCCAGCCCCTCATTGCTGACATTGATCAATCCAATTTTGCCTTCTCCGTAAAATATCTGGGAATTTGCTGGGAAGGACTCGTGGGAAGGGCACCGGAGCGGCAGCAGTGACACCCGGGCTCAGAAATCACAGCTCTCAGCTGGAGTGGCATCCTTGGAGTATCCCGAGAGCATTTCCCTGGATAAAGAGAGGGCAGGAATTCCCTGCCCCCTGCCCAGACGTGGGGGTTCCCAAGGCAGAACGTGGCCCTTCACTCAGAGACCTAATTAACTTCATTCACTGTAATTTACTATTTATTCTAATTGGGCCAATTGACTTCAATTTATTGCAAATGAAGAGGGAGCCTGGTCACATTTTCTGCTTTCCATGATTGGTAACAAACTCCAAAACCTCCCAGGTTTACTCGAGGACAGCTCACTCACCGCATGCAAACGCGGAGCCAGTGGATGTCCCCTTAATTAGGTGTTTATTCTTATTTTGGTGAGCTCTGGTTGAGCCTCCTGAGCTGGGAGCTCCCTCTAATAACCCCTTTTTACATCTTCATTCTTGGCTGTAATATTCTTTATTCTCACCTACAGTCTGCACTTGGATCATTGATCTATTTGAGGGTTTCATTTTAATTTGACTTGGTGTTTGCTCGCCTTGGGCATTTATTCTTTCATCCTGGGCTATTCTTCTTCTAAGGATTTACTGAAAGATTTGCACATTAAGCCTCTTTATTTAGACTTGATTAAATAGGAGCCCTTTCAAAGGTCTTCATTTCAAGCAGGTTTCCCAATGCTACCTTTAATAAGAAATGGAAATTAATTTTGGATGATTCCTAGAGAATTACATTTATATATATTTATATTTTCCCTAAGCATCAGCCTGGTTTAACCTCAGCTTTGTTGTCTTTAGTGCTGCACTCATTTATGGCTGGGGTAGCAACAGGTTTGCACAGGAGGGTAAAAGAGTCAGCTCTTCTACTGACACGGGGACAACTCCAAAATCAGGAGGGATCCAGGACTGCTTCCAACATAAAAATTCTAGGAAAGACCCTGGAGCGTGTCCAGGGAAGGGAACGGAGCTGAGGAAGGGTTTGGAGCACCAAGAGCTGCTGAAGGAGCTGGGAAAGGGGCTCAGCCTGGAGAAAAGGAGGCTCCAGAGGGAATTTTCCCCCTCTGCAATTCCCAGACTGGAGGGGGCAGCCACGTGGGATTGGGATTTGTCCCAGGGAACGGGGACGGCATGAGAGGGAGCGGCCTTAAATCATGCCAGGGGAGGTTCAGGTTGGATATTGGGAACAATTCCTGCATGGAAAGGGCTGCCCAGGCCTGGCACAGCTGCCCAGGGCAGTGCTGGAGTCCCCATCCCAGGAAGGATTCAAAATCCCTGTGGAAGTGGCACTTGGGGACACGGATCAGTGGTGGCCTTGGCAGTGCTGGGAATGGTTGGACTGGATGATCTTAAAGGTCTTTTCCAACCTTAACAATTCCGTGATTCTCTGATTCTTTACCACTTAAATGCTTCCTGATTGGAGCTGCAGGTTAATTAACTTCGAAGATCACATAACTTTCCTAAAATCCAGGGAAAGAAAATCAAATTCGCCTATTTTTACTCTGAGTTGAGACTCTTTCACTTCCAGGCTGGCAATAAAGCAGTTCAAATTTGGGAAGGGGAAGTTGTGGTGGGCTGAACCCCTGTGAGGACACTCTGATCTCCAGGGGAAGAGCGTGCAAACTGTAAGGCAGAGGCTGAATAATGATATTTTCTGTTCTTTAACAGTGCCAGAATCAATTTCCTTGCACACAGGCTGTATTTGGGTCAGGAGGATGCCTCCCCATCTGCGGAGACAATGCCTCTCTTTTATGTAATCCTTCTTCAGCTGAGCTCCCAGGCATTCCCTGGCTTCCATGGCTCAGGGAATTCCTGGCTTCCATGGCTCAGAGAATACCAGGTCTGCTCCTGGAACCCCCGACACGCTCGTGAGCACGGCCTTTTCCTGGCAGTTGTTTGTTGCCACACCCACAAAACCCATGGAACTTTCTGGAATGGCTTCCCTGGGCTCCTTTCATGGGAGGATGACCTATTTTACCAGCCCTGAGCACAACGAGCTCATTCCCTGGCTTCCATGGCTTCCATGGCTTCCATGGCTTCCATGGAACAGGGAACACCAGGTCTGCTCGCGGAACACCTGACACGCTCCTGAGCACGGCCTTTTCCTGGCAGTATTTTGTTGCCACACCCACAAAACCTGTGGAACTTTCTGGAATGGCTTCCCTGGGCTCTTTTATGGGAGGAGGCCCTGTTTTACCAGCCCTGAGCACAACAAGCTCAGTCCCTGGCTTCCATGGCTTCCATGGAACAGGGAACACCAGGTCTGCTCGCGGAACACCTGACACGCTCCTGAGCACGGCCTTTTCCTGGCAGTATTTTGTTGCCACACCCACAAAACCCATGGAACTTTCTGGAATGGCTTCCCTGGGCTCTTTTATGGGAGGAGGCCCTGTTTTACCAGCCCTGAGCACAACAAGCTCAGTCCCTGGCATCCATGGCTTCCATGGAACAGGGAACGCCAAGTCTGCTCGCGGAACGCCTGACACGCCCGTGAGCACGGCCTTCTCCTGGCAGCTTTTCGTTGTCACACCCGCAAAACCTGTGGAACTTTCTGGAATGGCTTCCCTGGGCTCCTTTCATGGGAGGATGCCCGATTTTACCAGACCTGAGCACAACGAGCTCATTCCCTGGCTTCCATGGCTCAGGGAATTCCTGGCTTCCATGGCTTCCATGGAACAGGGAACACCAGGTCTGCTCCTGGAACCCCCGACATGCTCGTGAGCACGGCCTTCTCCTGGCACTTGTTTGTTGTCACACCCACAAAACCCGTGGAACTTTCTGGAATGGCTTCCCATGGCTCCTTTCATGGGAGGATGCCCGATTTTACCAGCCCTGAGCACAATGAGCTCATTCCCTGGCTTCCATGGCTCAGGGAACTCCTGGCTTCCATGGCTCAGAGAACACCAGGTCTGCTCCTGGAACCCCCGACACGCTCGTGAGCACGGCCTTCTCCTGGCAGTTTTTTGTTGTCACACCCACAAAACCCGTGGAACTTTCTGGAATGGCTTCCCTGAGCTCCTTTCATGGGAGGATGCCCAATTTTACCAGCCCTGAGCACAACGAGCCCTCAGTGTTAAGGTTTGGGGCTGTTCTGCTCAGGGCTCAGGGCACAGAGAACGAACGAACGTCAAACCGCAGCCATCCAAAGTTGTGAAATTTTGGGAAGAGATTCAAGAGTCATAAGAGAACTGTGCCAGCGCTTTGTAAAAAGCGTGGAAAGGGTTTTTGGGATTGTAAGGAGAGGGAGGAGCGGATAACAGGGTCACTGTCTCTGCACAGACAGTGCCGCCCCTTTCCCACCGCCAGCCGTGTCTGGGATGCGGCGAGATTCCCTCAGAGCAGCCAGCCATGGGGGGCTTTGTGTCCTCCTCCTGCCCAGGTGTCTCCTCAGGGGCAGGCAGAGCACTTCCCCAAGGGAAAAACTCCGAGCTCAAATATTGCTGGTGGTGCCAGACACTGCCCTGGGTGATGGAATCACAAACTGGTGACACTTGCCAGGGATTCCACCTTCCGTAGCTGACTGGATCCACGACCCCCTCTCTTCTTCCTCTCAGCTGCCTGCCTGCTCAGGTCCGGGGTGTGGCCTCCTCCCTTCCTCCTCCTGCAGAGCAGAACACAATGATATCAATAAATGCTGTGCAGTTGCTTCCCTGGGGTTGATAAAAATCAGATCCTTCGGGATATTGCCGCCCGGAAAGACATGGGTTGAGATAATGCGATTTTATCTCGCACCTGGGGCAGCTCCAAAGAGCACAGTCAGCTACCGGGGCTCAGGGGAAGGTGGCAACTTGATGTTTTGCAAGTTATGATAAATTCTGGCACTCAAACACAAGCTCAGGACTCAGTGATTTAAGCCAAGTCCACCTAAGATGTTACAGGTCCTCAGGGAAATTCAGAGAAAAGGAGGTGAGCTAAATCAGTTTGGGAGTTTTCAGTGAAGTCTGTGTAACCTGAGGTGTAAAAAAGGCTGGGGGGCTGCCCCTCCGACGAGGTGTTTATTCGATGTTTTTATAGCCAAATAATTCTTTATAGCGTTTGCGTAATTTTTGATATTGTATGCAGCTGTCATTAAATTCAACACAATTAACTGGCAGGACAGGAATATTCCGGAGTGTGAAAATCACGTGAATTGCACTGGAACGTGGCCGGCTGCCACATTTTTTCTAACATCAGGAGCAAAATCCAGACTCCGAGGCACTATTTTTAAGCACTCAGGCAGGTTCATTATCCGAAGGTGTTCATTCCACATTCAAATTCCCTGATATGGAATCTGGGAATTTAAAGCAGCAGCTCTGAATGATTCTCCCAGTGTCTCTGGGCCGCTAAAATAGCACAGTAGGAATACAAAGCCATGGATATAAAAGGTGGAAATAGACTTTAAAAGCAACTTTTATCCTGTAAAAAACCAGGACCACATCACATAACCCACACGCCCCACCAACACGTGCCCAGTATTCCCTCATCCTAGTCCAGGACCATGAAGTCAAATCCAGCATTATTTCAAATGGGAAATTGAGGAGAACTGCAACCTGTTTATAAACACAGACAAGTCCAGGAAAAAAATTCAACCCAAAATATTCCAGCTGGGAATGAACTGGTCATTTTGGCGGACCTGGCACTGTCCGGGTTATGGTTGGACTCAGCCATCTTAAAGGTGTTTTCCATCCTAAATGATGCCGTGACCTCTGGGCAGAAGCCAGCTCCGGCCTTGTGGCTGGAAATAAAGATATTATTGTAAATTTGGCTATCTGCTGCTGTGTTCTGGTGTCCAAATCGTGGTGTCACTCCCACCAGCCCAGCTCCAAGGCAGGAAAACGGAAGGAGCGAGGACGAGGAAAAACGCGTCGGAGCCCGGATGAGGACGGCAGGTCTCACTCCCAGTGCCGAACTCGGCGTTTCTCGCCCTGTTTTCCTCCCTTAAGGAGTTTTTAAAATTCCCACACGCCCACCGGGCAGGGAGCGCTGGGCTGGCTATTCAGCAGCATGAAAAGGGAGAGGCGAGCGTGGGGATCCGGGAGGACAGGGACGCTCCGTGTCCTTCTCACGCGAGCCAGCCCCTCTTTGTCAGAAGCGGGGCCTGGGCCGCTGACAGAACAATTACTGAAAGTAATTATTTTCTCGTTGGGTAAACACTCCAGGACAATATGCAACTGTTTTTTAGAGGCAGCCTATGGCCATAAATTACCCAAGGCTGGGGAGGGGGGAAGGACCTCGCGTTTCGGCCGAGCTGTTGTCGTGAGAAGCAGCAGGGGCCTGTCTTGAGGCACAGGGCCGCGGTCTTGGCGGGGCTCCAGCGCTCGGATGGAATCGGAATTCATTATTCATGATCAAGTGGGAGGCAAATCTTTTGATTTATTGGCAACCAGCAGCACAAACAGCAGATGCCTTCCAGCAGGGCCTGACAGAAACGCCCTCCTGGGCCTTTGTAGGCAGATCAGAGCCCCACAGAAAAATTTCCTAACTCGACTCCACGCTTCAGATAAAAATCTTTCACTTCCCCTTTGCAGTATTTCTTTGTGCCCAGAGAGGCAAATCCCTCCTTGCTGATCTCTGGAGGGTTTTTGTTGTATTTTTTTTTGTCTATAACAAAAAGTTGCTTGGACAATTCAGGCAGAAAACAAACCAGACCTACCAGAAATCATCGCTGTGATAAATTACAACACCGATAGTCACAGCTATAATTCTATTGAGGGATTTTGATAACCCCTTCCAGGCAATTTGTAATCCAACCCTGTCTGTATCTCTTCTCTATCACGTGGTCACTCCCTCGGCTGCACATCTGATCGTTGCTATTCTTAATTTCACTGCTCAGTGACTGCGAAGCTTTTCCCACACCGTCCAAAATAAACCCAAAACCTCCCAGTGAACTTGCTGGGGGATCTCTGTCCCATCCCCTCCACGCTGCAGGGGGCTTTTCACTGGGCACAGTTTTTAGGGTGCAAGCTCCTGCCTTTCTGAGCAATCAGCAAAGAAATCCAGCAGAAACCAAAAATAGGTTTCAATGACCATGCAGATTGCAAACGAACCCCATTTTTTGGGCACTCCTCAGCTGTGGCCAGGTGTTATTGCTCTCCTCAGTGAGCATTGGCCAGGCCAAACCCTCGCCCAGCTGCTGTCTGGAAGTGTATTGATCTGTTTTTCAAAGCCAGTTATGGTCTCATAGCCTGCAGAATATAGTTTGTATTTCCACTTGGAGGACTCTATTTCCGCTGCACTGCGTAACTGAGAATTGACTGCAGCTCGTTCTGCTTCCCATGTTTCCCCTTTTTTTGGCTAAACGAGGATGAGTTCTCCGCTAGGAATTCTCAGCAGCGTTGTTTCAGTGCCGCTGTGGAAGGGAGAAGGCAGCTGATGACTCAAAAGGCCAACCAAGAAACAGATGAAAGCTCTTCGGCACCACAGATGACAAGAAGTGACTTCTTACATGAGCAGTTTTAAACTGAAAGAGGAGAGATTTAAATTAGAGATTAGGAAAAAATCCTTCCTTGTGGAGGCTGAGGAGGCTCTGCCAGAGGGTGCCCAGAGAAGCTGTGGCTGCCCCTGGATCTCTGGAAGTGTCCAAGGCCAGGATGGACAGGAGCAGCCTGGGATAGTGGAAGGTGTCAGGGTTGGAACTGGATGATCTTTCATGTCTCTTTCCACCCAAACTATTCGGAATTCCGTGAACTCTGCCATTTGAATGTCAATATTTCACCCTGATATGATGAGCAGCAGAGTCCTCCCCTCTCTCTGGACCAGAAAACAACTGCAGAGTGGGGTTGAGCTCTGAGGAGATTTTAACCAGGTCTAAGACTTAGGAAAAACTTTTTTTTTTGTTGATTACCTCTTAAATTCTGCAAAATTCAACCTGGAATTAGGCAGATTAACTTGGATTCAAGGTAGCAGCCAGCGACTCGTCTCACGCGTTGCTTTGATGGTGGCGTCAGGTATTCCTTTGATGTGATCCTGTTTATTCACAAGGAATTCTCCACAGCTCCGCTTTTCCTCGGCACTCAAACGGAAAAAAGGGTTTGTTGGCTCAGGGATTTCCAGTCAAGGTGGTGGGCTTGAAGAGCTCTCTCCAGTCCTCTTCTCCCCACCACCACTTTGAGTTTCTGTGAGTTCTGCCACGTCCTCTCCCACACAGTCACATCCTCAAGGAAACCCTCATCCCTGTTCCTTTCCACGTGCACTCAGGCTGCAGCAAAACCCATTTCTCTCCCAGATTCCCTTTGGCAAACCCCGGGAAGTCGCTTCTGTTGTTTCAGGATCTCGTTTTACACCGATTTCATTCCTCCTGACATCCATTTTACATGAGGAGCGGTTGTTTTGCCCTTGAGCTCCAGGAATCCGTCTCGTCTGGAGGAGAACTGCACCTGACAGTGCCGGCGGGGTCGGAGATTTTTATCTTGGGATTCTGTTCTACCTTCCGAGCTGAGCCCTGGTCAGGCAGGGTCTGCCTGCATTGATCCTGCACAGCATTCCTGGGAGACTCCAAGCCAAGGCCTGGCATCCCACAGGGACACCGGGACCACGGTGACGTTATCCTGCCACCCCCCACCGTAACCTGAGGGACGCTCGAGGTGGTGTCTGCCTGCTCCAGGGATCCAGCTGAAGAGCTGAATTCCCGATCCCTTAGCAGCTGCCTGGAAGCAAAAGGTGGAGAACATGACACAGAGCCTTCGTGGGAGGATTTTTTGGGAAGGGACAGCAAAGTGTCCGTGGAAAAGAAGCATCAGAACGTCGCTGTGGGAGTGGGAGGCTGGGTCAGCACCTGAAACGTGGCACCTGCGCTGCTGAATAATCACCACAGATGAGTCTGAGCACCTGCAATTACCTCCAGCTTAAGTGATATTAAAGGCAGATCCTTGATAAACAAGCAAATCTCACAGAATTCCTTCCCCTCCTCGCAATAATCCTCTCTAATTGCGGATAAATGGCAGATTTGCTGGAACGCTCAGCATTAAAACATTCCCCACAAATGGAGAGAGGCTGGGATCTCACTGAGGAGAGGCAAACAGGGAGGGTATTTATTATTTACTGTTTCATTATTTCAGGTGAATTGTTTTCACCTGGTTCTCAGCCACATCCACAGCTCAACACTGCGACTTTTGAACTCTTCAAACATGGCCTGTCCCACTTTTTCATGGCACAGGAAAATCCTAAACCTCACAGAAACGGCACAAGAGAATCCTAAACCTCACGGAAACCCTCGAGAGCTGCTACACAAAACCGTTGAGCAAGGCTGGAAAGCAATACCAGCACGTTCATTTGCAGCAGGAAGCATTTGGTGAAAATACTCAGTTAAAAGCCTCAAAGAACTCGACCTGAAAGTGATGTTAGAGCTTGGAAAGATCCCACAGAAAGAGGGTGAGGTGGAAACCTGGAAGCTCTTTGAAGTAGTGCAATATCCGAGGACCAGGGGACGCGGATTAAAACGTGATTCATAAAGGGATTTTGCTCAGGCGCTCGGGAGCTCCGTGGAACACCCCAGAGGAGCGGTGGGTCCAGCAGGGTTAATCACGTTGGGAAAGAGCTCCCAGAGTGCTTGGCCAAACAATCCCCGGCTGGGTAATTCCTGGGCTGATTGTTCCCGGGCACAGGGATAATCTTGGCTCTGTTGGATATTTACTTAAACGCAACCCGGGTGCTTTTCGTTGTGGCTCCGTTGGTTCCCAAGGTTTTTGTTGGCACGGCGAAGAGGAATCTCCTGCTCTCGGCACGCTCGGCGTGCTGAGTCCGTGGGTTCCCACAGGAACCAGGGAATGGTCAAGAGGAGCCATTGCCTCTTTGGCAGGCTTGGATTAATGACAGTGCCACCCTTTTCACATCAGCTGGGCTGAGGTGACCCCCCGGGAAGCGTCAGAGGTGGCATTTCCAGGGATTTACACTAGAAAAGGGTGAACTCTTCCCACGGGTCACTCCCGCACCCTCCCTGCCCTTGTTAATGCACAGAAAACTGACCCTGCATCTAAGATTCGGAAAATCTGCGGTGCCAGAGGTGGCAAAAGAAAACGTGTGGCAGTTCTAACACAGATCCACGTGCAAAACTCTGCTTCGGGAGGGAAATGCCTTTCTTTTGCCCGTGGATAATCCTGGGAGCCCAGGAAGTGATGGATCCAGGCAGCGCAGACACCGTTCATCACTTCAGAGCTCTGACATCCTCTTACACCTGCGCTGCAATTCAATCACCCCAGCCTCCTCTCAGCCAGGAGATCCTCCGAGCGATAGAATTATATTTCATCACAATTAATTCATTCTTCCTCTGCCGTGCAAAGCCCACACATTCCTCTCTGCCTGGCAGCTTCATTTAAAAACCCTCCAACAAACCCTTGTCCTAATTCCTCTCATTCCAGCTCTGTAAAATCCCCCAGGAGTTCCCCCAGCCTGACAAGTTGCGCTGAAAGGGCACAAAAGCAGTGGCAGCTCCAGCTACAACCGGACCAAAACCCATCCAAAAAGAGCCAAAAGAGCAGGAAAGCGGGTTTGCAACCAGGCAGCTGAACGGGCAGAGTGAGCCTGCAGAGGACATGGAAAACCTTGTGCCACAGGGAAAGGAAAAGAGGTGAAGCTCTTACGCCTGCCTGGCCTGCTCGATGGGGTCGTAGTTGTCCAGGTAGTTGTACCGGATGGTGTCTGTGGGATTCCTGTCGGATGAACGCCAAGGAGGGAGCTCTTTTCTCCCCCTGCTTGTCCCCCGTCCTGCCACAGAAAGTTTCCTCTCTGGCACGTTGCTTTTTACTGGTTGTACATCGATAACTATGAATTCATCCTTGGACGGAGTCTAATAAGAGAGACGGAAAGAAGAAAATGAGATTTAGCCTATGATGAAAATCAGATTGGCCTAAATTTAGAGTCATAATAATTGGGAATTAACTCAAAATTGGTCTCTGCAGGCTCCGTTATGGTCAGTGGACAGAAATATGGACAGTGGACGTTGGCAGTGCTCGCCATCACCCAGGTCCCACAATCTGTATTAAGATGAGCTGAGCTGCTGTTGGGATGCATCCATCAGCTACAGAGAGCCCGCGGAGGAGTTTGCTTTAAATTAAAGGGCTGAGCTTTGAATTCAGGGCAGGAGGATCCCGAAAAGATAAAGAGGCAGAGGGGCTGGGAGCCGGATCCCCCCAGCTTTCCCAGGGGGCACAAACTCCTGCGGAGGTGGTGGTCGGGTACCTTGGGCCTGGTGACGCGCAGCTCCCTCACCATCTCAATGTAGTGCTTCTTCCAGACGCCCTGCTCGAAGGGCGTTGGGCAGAAGTTGATGTACCACCCAAAACGCAGGCACTTCAGCATCCACAGCTGATCCAGCTCCGACAGGAACTTCCAGTACCAGCTCACCTGTGAATTCCCAGCCAGCTGAAAACCTTGGGGTTTAAAGCATCCATGATTTTGGCTCCGGGTTTCTGTGCTGGGGATCTAATTCCCGCATATCCTTAAACTAATTCAATTCTCCTGCACTGTTAATGCTCCTTTTAAAGCTTTGATTAAACCATTTAAACCTTTCAAGGCCTTAATGACTTCCAACTCGGGATATTCTGTGATTCTAAGTAATTTTCTAGCCTACTTTCTCCCTGCCTGAGCATGGAGAGCTTGAGTGGCATCCACATGAAATGCTGGAGAAAGTTACTAAAGCACAAGGCTTAGCCAAGATGAGATTATTACATATTCTTAAATTACATGGAATATTACGTTAGCGCAGTAATAATGTCACTGAAAACAGAGCTTACTAATTTAAAACTACTTTGGGCAGCATCTCACAGCGTTTCATGGCATGCAAACAGATTTTTGGAGGCTTAACCGCTGTGCTGCAAAGCCCATCTGCAATTTTCTGCTTCTCCACATCCAACACTTGACCCTCAGGCATTTTAAAGGATCTGTTTTCCTTAAAGGAGCAAATGTTGTTCTTTGCCATAGCACCAACCAATGCTTCTCAAAGAATTAAGGGCTCTGCACACAGTGCAAAGTGTTTTAGAGGAATGTGATTTTCAGGAAGTACCAGGCTTCCTTTCTGGGAATAATCACTTGAAAGTGCCATATTTAAAATACTTTAGAACTGAGTATCTAAAATTATTCTTCGCTTCCATGAATCTTGGCCAATCTGGATTAATTTAGGATCTGAGGAACGAGCATCACTAAGCATTTAGCACAGGCTGCCATGTCAGAAGACCTTTTGTCTTCACCAAAACTCAGTGTTTTCATATATATTTTTTTTTAAACTACTTTGACCTGGCTTTCTGAACCCCTGGCAGGTGTTGGCTTTTCTACCTGTGCACATCGACAGAGGCTCCGTGGGTCCAGGAAGGAAAAGATGTACAAGGACAGGACTCGAGGGAGCCTCGTGGTAAAATCGACAGCCTCGGTGGGGACTCGGGCCTGGAGCTGCTTGGCACAGAATTTCTGCTGGGACAGGGAGCAGCGTTCCAGCAGGTCCACCAGGATCCTCCTTCTCTGGCCATCTGTCCACTTGTCAAACTGAAAAAAAAAAAAAAAAAAGGAGTTTCACGTGCAGAGAAACCGGAGATTCAGCTTCTTAAAATAAAATGAGGCGAGGGAAAGTGCACGAGCAGCAGCTTCTGGTGACTCATTCAGAGGGAGCAGAGCGCTGGGAACAAACGGAGAGGCTACATGAAAAGGAACTCTGAAGCCACATAATGTTTTATAATCCTCAAAGGATCCAGGGCGGCCTAGGCCGGGACTCACTCATCCTTGCAAGGCTCTTTGCTCCTGGGACCAGCTCTGGGCTTCCCTCACGGAGCTGAGGCGGCTCAGACGGGTGTTAACAGGAGCAGGCCCTGATGATGAGCTCATTGTGATTCCTTCTCCCTCCCGACACTTCCATGGCCCCCACCACTGCCATCTCGGAGTGCCTCACAATTTGTAAAGTATTTTTCCTCACAATCCCATTGCATTGGGAGAGATCCCCGCTGTGAGAAGCGGGCCAGAGGGAAACCAAACGAGCTGCCCGCGTCTCACAGGGAAAAATCTGCGGCAGCAGAGCCGCGAAGGATTTTTTCCCCAGCTTTTCCGTGCTTGTGGCAGGTCCCTAAGGAGGAGGATTGAATCCGTGTGGGAGGAACGGGGCGCTCAGGTAACCAGGGATGGCTCTGGAGAGCTGGGCACACAGGCCGGTGACAGTGGCGCCGGCCCGGGTTTCAGCAGGGCCCTGTCAGCAGCAATCTCCTGGGAGGAGACCGACCTCATCCCCACGGTCGCTGCCATCTGGCTCCAAACCTGCAGCCCAGGTGCCAGGAAAAGCCCCGGGATCGCGGGAGCAGCAGGAATTCCCAGTAGGAATGGCAGGCAGCAGGGTGGGATGGTTGGAGAGGGCTTTCCTCAGGGGGAATATGGATTCTGCTCTGTCCTGTCTACAAGAGTGTGTGATAACAGGACAAGGGGAAGAGTTTTAAACTAAAAGAGGGATGATTTAGATGGGATATTAGGGAGAAATCCCTCCCTGTGAGGGTGGTGAGGCCCTGGAATGGAATTCCCAGAGAAGCTGTGGCTGTCCCTGGATCCCTGGAAGTGTCCAAGGCCAGGTTGGATGGGACTTGGAGCAGCCTGGGACAGTGGAAGGTGTCCCTGCCCATGGCAGGGGCTGGAACGGGATGGGCTTTAAGGTCCCTTTAAGGTCCCTTCCAACCCAATCTCTGGAATTCCACGAAACTCCTCCTCAGCACAGCAAGAGCAACCTTGACCCAAACTCACCTTCTTTTCAAAGGGAAAACGGAAGGGTTTGGGGAATTCCCCTCCTTGGGGAATGCTGCTTTCCCCAGTTTGTTTCCTTCTCGGGGCTGGCCGTCCCCATCCACGCGCTCTGTCTGCACACCCCGTTCCCTGAATTCACCTTTCCGCAGCTCCCGACTCGCTCTCTGCAGGTCAGATCTCTGCCCGTCACTGTCTGCATTTAACCTCAGGGACATTTAAGTTCCTAGTTAAATGTGCCCTCCAAAAATTAAATGTGAATATAAATAACTAATATTAAAATAGTAAGAAAAATCTCTTCTTCCAGTAATTTTTTCATTATTAGAGGTAAGTAAATGGTTTAGTGTCCAGTGTCCCTTCCTTTCCGTTTCAGAATGAAACAGATTAGAAATGAGATTTTGTTTTTTTCTGCTTCCTCCCCACCCCAAATCTAAGCTTAAATGGAGAACTGTTAAAATAACAGTTTGAAATATGCTTTGCAGATGAAGGTAATTGAGAAGCATTTTATTTCCCGATCATTTTGAAGAATTAATTCTTTCTTTCTTTCTTTCTTTCTTTCTTCCTTCCTTCCTTTTTCTTTTCTTTTCTTTTCTTTTCTTTTCTTTTCTTTTCTTTTCTTTTCTTTTCTTTTCTTTTCTTTTCTTTTCTTTTCTTTTCTTTTCTTTTCTTTTCTTTTCTTTTTTCTCTTTTCTCCCTTGGATGAATTCCAGTGCTGGGGAATAAACTCCAGGAAGCAAATAGCTCTTCTTCTCACAAACACCTCTGCAAGACCTTCAAGAAGATCGGAATGAAGAAAGTATGGGATTGGCATTCCTGAGATCCTGGAGACACGAAAAGCCAAACAGAAAAAGCTCCCAGATGTCCCTGTCTTTTCAGACAGAGTGAATTAAGGAATATTCCCTTTTTTTAAATTCCTGTTTTTCATATAACTTTCACTTCTAATGATGCTTAGCAGGATATTAAGGGAAAACTGAAGCAGGACCTTGGGATTTAGGACTTAGAAATGTTCCCTGAGAATAAAATCAGACAAAGATGTCCCAGAGGGGGACAGAGGAGGTTCTGCCTGTCCCCTTCTCACCCTCGGCTTGAAATAAAAGGTTTTCTCTGTCCCACGAAAGGGGAAAACTTCTGCTCCCCATTCATGATCCCAGCTACATCCTCTGCTCGTTAAAACAATCCCCAATCACCAATTTGCACAGATAAATTTCTCCCGCGTGAGCTCCGGAGACAAGGGAGTAACTGGCTTAGTCTCTTCCACATCAAGAGATTAAGTGAACTAGTCAAAACAAATCCAGCTTCACTTTCCAGCAGACGGAAGAGTTGCTCCTTTTTAACCCTTCCCGCCCTGCCGTGGGTTTTCCAGTGAGGGAATTCCTTCCATCATCCTCAGCCTGTGTTTAAACTCCATTTAAACCAGTGCCGCAGCATCGGGAGCACTGGGAACACCCAGGCCCCTCTCCACTGTGCCAGCAGCAGCCAAGGAGTTAGGCTGGCACCCTTTGACTCTTTCCCAGCACTAGCAAGCATGTCCCCATCCCACATTTGGCTGCTTCCTGCACAGATCCTCCCCTCGGATGCGATTACAGCAGCCCAACCAGTCGGACCGGATTCCCCTCGCTTCGCCTTCCCTCTCCCCGCAGCTTTTCCCCAAAGCCCTGGCGAACAACGTCTCCGCGGGGATTGTGTGACATCGGGCCGTGCTGGCAGGGCACGGCGCCTCTGGATCGGTTTCCAGTTAATCCATGAGTGCACACACACAAATAACGAAGCCTGACACCGGGGGAGAGCCCGGAGAGGCCCCTCTGCTGCTGGTTTTACTGGCTCCAGCTGGACAGGGACACAGCCCTGATCCCCAGCCCCGCACGTGGACCCGAGTTCCCAGGCTGGGATCCCTGTGCTCGGCAGAAGCAGGAACGGATTCTCCAGTCGAGAAACAATTTTCCTCTCCCTCCCCAGCCATCCTCTCCCAGTCCTGCTGAAAGGATTTGTTGGAGACCCAGGAGCTGGGTGAGAAGGTGAGAAGCAGACAAGGCACCTGATATCCAGCAAATACCTTAATCCACCCAACCAAATCCCAGATATCTCTGCTGCCCAGCAGCTCCTCGTCAGCAATTAGGAACTCTTCCCCAGGATCTGTTTGGTTTCACTTCTATCTCTGCAATTAGGAACTCTTCCCCAGGATCTGTTTGGTTTCACTTCTACCTCTGTTGTTACACGAGGAAACCTGACATTTTACAGGAGAATCACGGAAAGACCGGGTTGGAAGGGACCTTAAAGCTCATCCCATTCCACCTCAGACACCTTCCACTATCCCAGGCTGCTCTGAGCCTCATTTCCGAGAGGAGATTCCTGGGATGCCTGTGAGGAAGGGAAGGTGACAAGAAGGAGCCATTGCATTGTCACCTGCAACGGGGTCAGCTCCTGGATGAAGGCCAGGCTGGACGGGGCTCAGAGCAACCTGGGATAGTGGAAGCTGTCCCTGCCCATGGCAGAGAGGTGGAATGGGATGAGCTTTAAGGTCCTTCCAGCCCGAGTTTTTCTGTGATTCCCCTGTAAAATGTCAGGTTTACTTGTTTAACAAGGTGGTAGAAATGAAACCTAGGCCAGGGACAATCCTGCCACGGGAACACCAATTATTATCAGCAAATTTGGGGGCAATGTTACTGTGCCCCACAAATGTGGTCCATGGGCACCATCCTGGAGGAGTGTCCCTCACCTGGAAGGGCTCAGTGCCATACAGAAAGGGGACAGAAGGAAAAAGAAGAGGTTAAATCCCAGAATCCCAGAATTACTGAGGTTGGAAAAGACCTCCGAGGTCATCAAGTCCAAGCTGCGCCCGATGCCCACCTTGTCCCCAGCCCAGATCTCCGAGTGCCACGTCCAGGCCTTCCTTGGACACCTCCAGGGATGGGGACTCCAAACCTCTCCAGGCAGCCCCTTCCAATGCCTGACCACCCTTCCCAGGAAGAAATTCCTCCTGATGTCCAACCTGAACCTCTCCCGGCACAGCTTGAGGCCGTTTCCTCCTGTCCTGTCCTTTATTCCTTGGAAGCAGAGCCCAAATCCCACCTGGCTGCCCCCTCCTGTCACGTGCACAGAAACCGAAAAATTAAATCCCTTCAGGTCGCCTCATTCCTTGTTTCTGAACCTGTGTTTTATGGACCACAACACTCTGGGAGACATCAAAGATGTCCTGTGGCACCAGTGGGAAAAAATAATGAAAATATAATGAAATAATGAAAAAAAATAATGAAAATCTAAACGCCCAGTCCCTGGATGCACCCAAATGAAATCAGGAAGAATTAAATAAACAATGAGCATCCCAAGTTTAATCTAATCTTTATTTGGAAAACCAGATAAAGGAAGACCACTGTGGCAAGGCCGCATGAGGCAGTTCCTGTTCTGCTTTTCCAGGAGATTGGATGTTCCTTCCGTGGAAAAAGCTGAGGGACACGGATCTGGTTCATCTCCTGCCACAAGGCAGGATCTGCTGTCCCTAAACCATTCCTGGCAGTGTTTCTGTAACCTCAGAAGTCTCCAGATTCCACCCCTAATCCCCAGGCAAGGTATTCCAGCAGGGAATTACCTGTAGCACTGGATTTTGCTTGTGTCTAAATCGTGTCTCCATAATTGCAACTCGAGCCCAGGATTTCCTGTCCTCTCCAAAGTGAACGCAGGGATCAGATCCTTCCCTCTCTCCTTTCCAACACCTTCTGAGTTCCCCTAGAAGACGTTTTTACAGCTCTTCTCCATCTTCCCTACAGCACAGGGATTGTTTCCACGTTCCCTGGACCTGAGTCTGCTCTCACATCTGACTTGTTCCCAGCTTTCCCAAAACGCAGGGAGCAGAACCGGGAATGACTCTGCCTTTGGGATATTTCCCTTTATTTTGAGACACCGTCAGCTTATATTCAGTTTGTGATCCACCCTCATTCCCAGGAATTTTCTTCTGCAGAACTTATATTCAGTTTGTGATCCACCCTCATTCCCAGGAATTTTCTTCTGCAGAACTTATATTCAGTTTGTGATCCACCCTCATTCCCAGGAATTTTCTTCTGCAGAGCTGCTGCATCCTTGGGTTCTCTCGGATATAAAGTTCTTGCGTGTCACTCTGTCATGCAGCGCTTTCCCCTCGTCCTCATCCAGCTGCCGACTTTCCCATCCTGATTTCTAAGCCCTGAAGTTCAGGAAACCCCTCCACGCCTGGCATCATCTGCAGATGGAATCATGGGATCACTAAGGTTGGAAAAAACTCTCAGATCATCCAGTCCAACCATTAAACGAGGATTTGTTTTCCGTTCCGTCATCTGGATATCACGGAAAGCGCTGAACAGGAGTTAGGACAGGCTTCAAGCTTCCAGTTCCAGAATAAATCCTTTACAACCACCCTGAGCACGATCCCGGCCGTGAAATCCATGCTCCAGCAGCTCCGTTTAGTCCATATTTCCCAAGACTACTTGGAGAAGGTCATGGGAACCAAGGTGGAAAATCCTGCCTGGAGCACCGAGATTTCCCCGCGTGGTTCCTCTCGCACTCGGAGCACTCCAGGCTCTCCGCAACCCCAGGCTTGGAAGGGGCTTAAGAGCAGCTTTTGTGCTTTCTTTCCTTGGAATGCTGGGCGGCAGGAGCACGAGGAGAATTAGCTCTGAAGGAGCCCTCTGAGAGCTGCTGATGCAATGTCACGGGAAGGGTCAGAAATGTGACCTTTCGGAGATGATTCAGCACTTGTGAGAGTGTTCGGAGCAAGGTTCTTGCCGGATTTTGGCATTTTTATACATCCAGCAATTTCCAAGAGATGGCTTTTAAGTCTGTCGCTTGCTGCCTATCCCATTAAAAGCTGTTTTCTGAACAACAATCACTCAATTATTTCATTTCCTTCGTGTCCCTGAAACTCCTTGTTATCAAAACACAACAAATTGTGGAAAGCCTATTTCCTATAAAGAAAAATAATCCTTAAAATCAAAATATTTGCCCCTGAAGACCAGTTCACACCGGAAAAAAAAATTTCATGAGTGACTTTTTGAGCATAAAGGATAAGCATCAGTTCCAACCCAAACCAATCTATGTGTGCACTAGGTAGATAAAATGTCATTTATTACAGATTTCAAAGACCTTCCAGCAGGCCATGGCAGCATCTGAACATCCAACATCCCCTCTGAAGACTTCACAGACACTTTCCCGGGGTTTTCTCATCCCATTTCAGCTCATTCCAGTGATGGAATATGATTTCCCAACTTCAAAACTTAGGGAATGCGGGCACTGGGGTAATTTACAGCTTTACTCTCCTCAAAAGCAGAGCAGTCACTTCCACGTAGGGGAAGTGAATTCCTTTTTCCAAGGAGGAGAGGTTTTGCATTCCCGTGAGATAAACTCCTGATCACTTCCAAAATCTGTCTTTATCAAATACATATTTAAAGAGAAAAGTTTACCCATTTTCCAAGCAGGGCTCTTCTTTCTTCAAATACCTATAAAACATACACACACACACAAAAAGAAAATTGAGTATTTCAAGGGGATTCAATACGTGCTGAGAAAAATCCAGCTTGAAAAACAATCCGCAAAATATCAACGGAATCACTGAATGGATGATTTTGGAAAAAAAATTATGGAGATCCTTAATCCAAACTCCCTGATGGGATCAGCTAAAGGAGTAGCTCAGGCATGTCCAGAGGAGTTTTGGGTATTTTATTGGATGGAGATTCCAGAACCTCCCTAAACATCAGGCTCTCCAGTTCCTTAATCATTCCTGAGGCCCTATGCTGGATTTATCCCAGGAAATCCATGTATTTCTTGTACTGAGGAGCCCAGAAATGGACCCAGCATTCCAGACCTTTCCTGTGGAGAGGGAAAGAATCCGCATCCCTCGTCCTGCCACCTACACTCTTCCCCTGTTGGCCGTTCCTTGGTGATCCTGTCAGGAATTTATCACCCCTGCACTCCTGAACCCTCCGGGATTCGATGCCCCTGGATCCCTGGAAGTGTCCAAGGCCAGGCTGGACAAGGCTTGGAGCCACCTGGGATGCTGGGAGGTGTCAGGGTTGAAATGGGATGAGATTTAAGGTCTCTTCCAACGCAAAATCCAGGGATGAGGAGGCCAGAACCTCTCTGGGCACCCTGTGCCGGGGCCTCCCCACCCTCACAGCCAGGAATTCCTTCCCAATATCCCATCTGTCCCTGCCCTCTGGCAGTGGGAAGCCATTCCCTGTGTCCTGTCCCTCCATCCCTTGTCCCAAGTCCCTCTCCAGCCCTCCCGGAGCCCTTTTAGGGGCTCTGAGCTCTCTCTGGATCCTTCTCTGGTCCAGGTGAACACCCCCAGCTCTCCCAGCCTGGATCCACGGGAATTCTGCTCTCCTGGACATGCAGCGATGGGAGGTGCCTCACGTGCCTCGGGATAACCAGAACCTGAACTTCCCACCTCTTTATCTGAGAAATTTCATTAATCCTGACTTGGAGGCACCGGGTGCCTGAATTCCTGCGCGGATTCAATCCCGACTCAGCAAAACCTTCAGGAATGAGGTAACGAGAGCAGCCTTTGTTCCCCGGCCACTTTACAGTGACAACTCCCACCAAGGACGATCCGTATCAAAATCCAGCGGAGGATTTCCGATGTTGACCTTTATCCATAGGGAGCTGGACCCCAAAGCACCAACACGTGGCTCCCCGCTACCACAAAACCACCTTCAGTCCTCAGGATGGTGACCTGGGAAGTGAGGGAATGCTGGAAATGATTTTTCCAGCAGGCAGATCAAAGAGGGGGGAAAAGAGCCCGGCTCATAACTGCACATAAAACAGCTATTAAACCCCGAGCAGGAAAACATGCTCGATCATTATAAACTCCAGACGTGTTGTCGCTCTGACAGCCTGCGGAGATGGTTCCTGCAGAGAAGGACATTATCAGTGCTGGTGTCTGCTGCAGCAGTTGACAGGTTGAGCTCTGTCTCTCCCAGCAGGAGCGTCTCATGTGAGGGCTGGAAAATGACATTTCTTTTATTTGCACGCTGACAGTTATTATTTCTTTTATTTGCATGGGGGACATTGGTAAAGAGGAAAAAAAAAACAACCCCAAAACCCAACAAACCTAACAAGCTAAACCTGGAGAAAGATTTGCCCCAAGGAAGTGATGGATAGTCAAAGATCTGAGTTTTGGGTTGGAGAATTCCAGGAAGGAGGGAGCTGTTTATGGTCTTTGATCAAAGGCAGACACAGATTCGCTTTCAGCGTTCTTGGAGACACATCTGAGCTGAGGCTCTCAGAAAGTTCTGCCTCTCCAGGCACTTGGGAGCATTAATTAGCAACAGAATGGCCCAAATTTGGTGTAATCACCCACTGCCTTAATCAAGCCCGTGTCCTCTCCTCCAAGGCCTTGCAGCTACACCTGTAGAGTGCCTTGGATGCATCCGGAGGCCTGGGATCATCCTGGGATCATCCTGGGATCTGCTGTCTCACACCCCTGGCTTCAGGGGGATGCTGATGCCCAAGTGGCTGGAAAATCCCTCCATCCTTTGCTGCAGATGCCGCCGGGGGCTCTCCTGCCTCAGCCCTGGATACCCAGGGGAAGGCAAATCCCCTCCGGAATTCCAGTCCTTCCCCACGGGCAGCGCCGCCCTGCGCTCCCAGGGTGGGGTCTGCAGGACGCTCCATCTCCTGCCTCTGCTTCATCCTTCACTGCAGCACGACCCTGGCACACCTGGGACTTCACCTTTGCTTTTGTCGCCGTGAGCAATTCGAGATTTCCCAATTCTGCTTCCTTGACTTCGGCCTGCCCCTGATGGTGATCCTGAATTTAAAGTAATCGTGGAATCATGGAATGGTCCCGGCTGGAAGGGACCTTAAAGCTCGTCTCAATCCAACCCCCTGCCATGGGCAGGGACACCTCCCACTATCCCAGGTTGCTCCAAGCCCCGTCCAGCCTGGCCTTGGTCACGTCCAGGGATCCAAGGGCATTGAATTCAGGAGGTTTTGGGAGTGCGTGGAATCACAGAATGGTTTGGGATGGAAGAGACCTTAAGGATCATCTCCTTCCAACCCCCAAAGAAGAGAAGATGTCAAACGTTAAGAAGAAATTCTTCCCTGTCAGGGCGGGGAGGGCCTGGAATAGAATTCCCAGAGAAGCTGTGGCTGCCCCTGGATCTCTGGAAGTGTCCAAGGCCAGGCTGGAGCAACTTGGGACAGTGGAAGGTGTCCCTGCCCATGGCAGGGGGTTGGATTGAGATGAGCTTTAAGGTCCCTTCCAGCTGGGACCATTCCATGACTCCATGATTGCTTGGGGTGGAACAAGATGGGATTTAAGGTTTCTCCCAACCCAAACCAATCTGGATCCTGTAATAAGTGTACTCTTACCATGTTTGAAAATCCAGGGAAATCTACAGGAACTACCAATGGAGCACCCCCAGGATTACCCCAAACTCCACGGGCAGTAAATTTGTGACGCCAGATCTTCCTGGCTCTGCTCCTAACCATGGAATTTTGACGCTTCTGCCTTGGACCAGCTCTGAATTCCCATCGCTCCTGCCCCTCGTTCCCTGCTCCAGCAAGTTCATTCCTCACACACCTCATGTCTCCCTGCTTTTCCTGCACCTTCCATCTATAAATTCCCGTCTTCAGTCACGCTGCCTCCCAGGAGTGCGGAGACACACGACTGTACGAAAATGGCACCTTCTCCCTCTCCAGCTCCCTATAAATACCTCATGGAATGTCTCCTGATTTCAAACGTCAGAACTAATTTTGTTGCAGCTATTTTTTGTTTTTGTCTTTTTCATTCGCTGCAGAGCAGCGTTGGGATGTAAAAAAAAAAAAAAAAAGGAATTTTGGGGAGGTCAGTGCTTTAAAATCTGAATCAGAAACAAAAAATAATATATTTTATTATGAATTTCCGAGACTCTTCAAGGTTGGAAAAGACCTCCAAGGTCATAGAGTCCAACCATTAATCCAACACCACCACATTCCCTGTGTACCAAAGGCCTTTCCAACACTTCCAGTTCATCCCTGGTTGTTTTTCATTTTGGAATATTCATTTCTGGTATTTTGTGGGATCTTCTTGTATACTCCTCCCTGCCTGGAACATCACCAAGCATTGGATTATACAACAATCCAGTATTAATCCCTAAAAGTTTTGCTGCAGCTCAATGCAACATCCAACTGCCTGAGGAGCAGAGGAGTAAAAAAATGTGGGAAAAGGTGGGAAAACGTGGTTTCTGTTTCTGGTTAGGTCATACTTTATTGCACAGCGATGTGTATCTGTAAAAATAATGTTGAAAGGGTGTAGGAAACATTAAAATGATTCAAAGGCGGGAGAATTTGCCAGATTGAAAGGACTTCAAAGAGCTCAATCTCCACAGTTTATCAAAAATAAAATGAATTCAAGTGTTGGCTTGAAGCAGGGTAAAAGCCCTTCCACAAGGAAAAAAAAATGCTGGATAGAGAGGAGTTTAATAAGGGAGCAAGGGGAAAATCAAATTAATTTTAATGCCAGAGGTATCCAGACAGGAGACAAAGCTTCATCTTTTTATGCTATAAGGGATTAATCATGAGAAAATTATTAGGGAAGTGGTGAAATTTTCCATTTTGTAAGGAATGACAGTCCTCAACCCCAAAGGAAGCTTGGATACGTTCATGGAAGACACATTTTAACCAAATTTTACCCACTTTAGCCAAATTCTGAGCTCAGGACTGAGAGAACTGCGCAGAACGAGCGGTCCCAAGAAATCCAGGAAGCCGGACCTTGATGGGCCTCTCTGGATCGAATCCCGAGACTCACCGACAGAAACGGGAGCGGAACTGGGAGGGAGGAAAACGCTCCTGGGGACGCAGGAGCCCAAAGGCCCCGAGCCGTGCCGGCAGCTCCCAGACACGGAATCCGAGTGGGAGGGTTAGGAAATGCATCCCATTATTTATAAACTGGTGCATCACGCCGGCTTCCAAAATATCCACCCAGCGTCATCACTGCGGGCTGAGGGCTCTGCTGTGAGTTGGGGCCGAGCCCTCAGAGCCTTTGGCTCACACTCAGTTTGCTCTGGGGTGAAACTGGAGGCTTCTGGTGCAAAAAAAAAACCCAAAACAACCAAAAAAAAGCATGATTTTGCGTCTTTCAGCAAAAAAAAAAATCCTTTTTTTTTCATTTTAAAAGCTATTGATTTGGCAAAATAGTGGTATTTGAATCAAATACTTTTTTGCTTTAAACAAGTAAATCAGAATTTTCCATCTTTTCATGTTAGATTTTATATACCTTTTTGTATCATAAAGATATCTCCGTGCTTCTAACAGGGAACAAAATCTCCAAGTTCTTATTCCACTTCCGATGACCTCCACAGGGAAAAATGTGAATTAAACTTTTCTCGGGCTTGGGAATTTGTGAACCTGAGGATTTCTCTTGGGGTTTGAGATTATTCCAAACCGACTGGACGCGATCCTGAGGAAATAAAAGCTTGAGCTGGCTTTGCCTTGAGGCGTTGGACTGATTGACGTCCATGAGTCCCTTCCAACCCCAACAATTCCGCGATTCCCTGAGTTTGCTGGGAACTTGCCTTGTCATTCATGAGCCGGTGGTTCAGGGGAGTCCACGTGCTCAGCTTGAACTGGAGCTTGGAGCCGTCCGTGTTTTTGGGAGGCGCGAACGCCATGGATCCAGGAGAGGGAGGATCCTCCCGTCGCCACCGGCGGCTACAAAACGGAACAAAGGTGGACGTTATCCCTCTGCTGCCCCTTTGTTTTCGTGGGGGCTAAAAAAAAATTATAAATTTAAGAAGGAATCCGCTGATTTCGTAGCACAGCAATGACACAAGGAAAAATTATTTGGGATTCGGGCAGGGTGAGGCTTTTATTTTGTGTATCCACAGTATCCATGAGATTAAAGTCCTGGCAGTGTCCAAGGCCGGGTTGGACGGGGCTTGGAGCAAGCTGGGATGGTGGGAGGTGTCCCTGCCCATGGATGGGGGTGGAATGGGATGAGCTTAAAGCTCTTTTCCAACCCAAACCTCCCGGGATTCTGTGATTTCCCACTGGAACCTCCGTTCAAACAAATAATTACTAATTAAGCAGATCTTCCCCATCCCAAGCGTTATGGGTTGTGCCATTGACCAGGCTGCCCGGGGCAGTGCCGGAATTGCCACCCCTGGAAGTGTTTCCCAGGAAATGTGGATGTGGCACCTGAGGACGTGGTTTGGTGGTGACCGTGGTGGTGGTTGATGATTGGACGACCTTAAAGGTTTTTCCCAACCTTAACAATTCCATGATTTTTGCCCAGGAATTTCCACACAAAGGAAATCAGACGTTTACCAAAATTTCCCCTTTTGGGACACCAAAAAACTGAACTTTGTTCAGACAAAGCAATTTCTTCATAAATTCTTGCCCAAACATAGGAAAAGGGATTTTTTTTCCCCCCCTTCATCATCTCTCCTGCAGTTGGATTCGGCAGGATAATGCCGTTCCTCACTTCAGCTCTCCAATTTCCAGACTGGAGCCTTAAGCTGCAGCAGCCTGAAGACCAAATAATTTCTTTACCACATTAAAAAAACATCTCCGTTCCCTGCATATAATTATTAGGCAATTTTTTTTTAATCTGGAAATACCTCAGATCGCTTTAAAGCTTCACGGTGGCAGGATGGATAATGGGATTTTTGGGACAAAAGAAAGGCAAATCCATGAGTTAAGTCCCATATTGTGTTACCTGCCTGTCCTGAACCCAAACACATCAGAACCCACCCAGAAAAAGGACTTTTGTAGCTACTCTCAGACCCCTATTCCTTACCCAGACAAAATTCCTCTCTATTTCAACGGATTAATCTTCAAAACTCACTGCGGGATCTGTCTGGGCATGGCACTTTTCTGCTTAATTTTTCCTTCCTTTCCTAAGTTATTATGGAGTCAAAGAAAGGAAAGGAAAGGCGCGGCAAGGCGCAGCGCGGCGTGGCGCGGCGCGACAAGGAGGAAGGAAGGAAGGAAGGCAGGAAGGCAGGAAGGCAGGAAGGCAGGAAGGCAGGAAGGAAGGAAGGAAGGAAGGAAAAAGAAACAAAAAACCCCCAAAAAACCCAAAACCCAAACCAACCAAACAAAAAAAAACCAAACAAAAAACCCCACAAAAAAACCCCAAAAACCAAAAAGAACACCACACAAACAAAACCCCAAAAAACCCGCAAAAAACACCACCAACAACAACAAAAAACCACACAAAACCCCAACCAACAACAACAGAAACAAACAAAGAAACAAACAAAAGCAAAACAAAAAAACCAAAACAAACAATGAAAAAACTGTTGCATTTTTCTCTCCGTGCTCAGGAAATAAATTCATTACAAAAATCTGAGTTTTTCCTCCTTTCTTGGGAAGCTAAAGACCCTTAAATTATTATCTCTGCAATTTTAACTTCCACCTGAAAGCTGAAGGACGCACGGAGCTTTCACACCCTCACGTTTCTGCGGCTGGACAACGTCAAAACCTTCTTGTGCAACCGCGTAGGCGGATTTGGGTGGGTTTGGGATCATTCCCTGCCCCGTTTTTTTTGTTTTGTTTTCCCGCACGGCCCCTGCAATTCAACGCCCAGGGTAGAGGAGCAGCTCTGCTGCCAAAAAAACAGGTCCAGGCTCCCGTGTCCTGTTTTTCAGGGACAGCCTCGTCCATTAGTCACAAACCCATCGGCTGCCGCCGCAGCACCTCCCAGCCCTGGCTTCCCGTTCCAGTTTCCCTCACAGATGTGGGATCTTTGGGCCAGGGAAGCTGCGTTCCCAAAGCGCCTCCGAGGATTTGGGAGGTCACCGAGAGAGAGCTGAGCTTTCGGAAACCCTAAGGAACTTTCTGTGCTAAAAGCGTGGCTCAGGATGGGTGAAAAGTCTGTCTGAAACCTCCTCGTGAGGACGAGTGGAGGGGCAGGTGTTGATTTCTTCTCTCTCCAGCTGGGGGTTCCGAGGGGAAGGTTGGAGATGTGTCAAAGGAGGGTTAGGGTGGATTTTGGGAAAAGGTTCTTCCCCCAGAGGGTGTTTGGGCACTGGAGCAGCTCCCCAGGGAATGGTGACATTCCCAAACCTGCTGGAGCTCCGGGCGCGTTTGGACAGCGCTCTCAGGGATGCGCAGGGTGGGAATTTCGGGGTGTCTCTGCAGGGCCACGGGTTGGATTGACGATCCTGGTGGGTCTCCTGGAGAAATCACATTCCATAAAATGGCACGAGCCACAAAACCGCCTGGATTGGATTTGGTAATTCGAGAATTTACTGACATTCCTCAAAGGCTGCACAGGCTGGGACTCAGTGCTTAGGAGATCATTCGTGGAATGGTTTGGGTGGGAAGGGAGCTTAAAAATCATCTCATTCCACCCTCTCCCATGGGCGGGGACACCTCCCAGTATCCCAGGGTGCCCCAAACCCTGCCCAATGTGGTCTTGGACCCTGCCAGGGATCCAGGGGCAGCCACAGCTTCTCTGGGAATTCTATTCCAGGGCCTCACCACCCTCACAGGGAACAATTTCTTCCCAATATCCCATCCTCTGGCAGTGGGAAGCCATTCCCTGTGTCCTGTCCCTCCATCCCTTGTCCCAAGTCCCTCTCCAGCTCTCCTGGAGCCCCTTTAGGCACTGGAAGTGGCTCTGAGCTCTCCCTGGATCCTTCCCTTCTCCAGGTAAGCATCCCCAGCTCTCCCAGTCTGGCTCCAGAGCAGAGGGGGGCTGCAGCAGCCGCGTGGAAAAGCAGCTGGAATGCCGTGCAGAGCTGGGCTTGACGGCCTGCTCAGCCAAGGCCCCGCTTCTCTTCTGCAAGAGTCGTTATCTCGGGACTGGCTGCCCAAAATAACATTCCAGAGATTGCTCCGGCTCGTCCGTCCCATGTGCCAGGATGAAATTCCTCAGGCTCAGGTGATCCCGAAGCATTCCAGCAGCAAGAGACACGAGGGGAGGTTAACGGGGATTGACCCTTAATTAGACATCAGGAAAATGTTGGTTCACTGCCCAAAGAGGCAAAACTACTGACGCACAATGCCGGAAAAATGATCTATTGTCATTCTAAAAAAACCAGAATGGAAATGTAGGAGCAGGTGGCAGGTATGGTAAATATCAGTGCAAATGAGATTTTGGGGAAAAAATAACAAACACCAAGTTTTGTGAGTTTATACAGGGTTCAAAAGAGCAAAACTGCCTTGGTTGCTACAGGCAGAGTCCCTGGGAATGGTTCACAGCTGGGGTGGGAGGATCCAAGAGATTTGCACTTCGGGAGATGTGTGAAGGAGACACAAAATTTCACGGGGCAGGAGACTGGAATGGTGCAGTCTAACAGCAGGAAAATTTCGCTTGGAGACCGCTGGAAATGGTTCCGCTCGCTCCAGTACAAGCTGGAATTTAAAACTGGTTCTAAGAGTAAGTGATTCCACTGAAGAAAGCTCAACAATCCATCATGATCATATCCCATTAACCAGGGCCGTTGGAATAATTTCCTTTACCTGGGCTAATCTCTGCTTAACCGTCCTCAAAACAACCCCTGCAGAAGCAGAACCAGTTTATTGATGATTTTTGACCACATCTCTAGAGAAACGAAGCCTTTGCGGTGCACGGAGCCTGGTGCATGCAGAGGTTTAAGGATTTATTTCCCTAATGCCATCGATCCGTGTGGCGACAGCGGAGGAGTTCAGCCGGGAATAAATGTGGAAATTTCGGAATTTAACTGAATCAACCTCAAGCTAAGGCAGGAGAGTAATTCTGATTGTAAATTATTACATTGAAATAAACGGCGCAGTGGTGGGAGAAAGGCTCCAAGCAGCAGCACCGAGCTCAGGTATGGGCAGGGCAGAGGGTGGATGGGGAAGGACCTGGGGCTGAAATCAATAATCCAGAAAGGCTGGGACTTTCCCGTGGATTCCAGCGTGTCTTCCAAGCATCTCCTGAGCTTATTTTCTTTGCACGACGCCTTTGTTCCCTGTCCCCTTTCGCCTCCGTCACTGGAGACTCCTTTCGTGGAATCCCGGCTTGGTGAAAGGCCCGTGAGATCCGCGCATCCAAACGCAAAGCCAGCACTAATCCGCGTCCTCACGGGTTCTGAACACTTCCAGGGATGGTGATTCCACCGCTTCCCCGGGAGCCTGTGCCAAAGCCTGGCTATCCAAGCGTCCAGCCTGAGCCTCCCCTGGCACAGCTTGAGGCTGTTTCTCCTCATCCTGTCCCTGTTCCCTGGGAGCAGAGCCTGACCCCCCCGGCTGCCCCCTCCTGTCAGGGAGTTGTGCAGAGCCAGAAGGTCCCCCCTGAGCCTCCTTTTCTCCAGGCTGACCCCCCTTCCCAACTCCCTCAGCCGCTCCTGGTGCTCCAGCCCCTTCCCCAGCTCCGTTCCCTGCCCTGGGCATGCTCCAGCCCCTCGGGGTCTCTCTTGTCGGGAGGGTCCCAGAGCTGCCCCCAGCACTGGAGGTGCCCCAGCAGAGCCAGCACAGGGGACGGGCACTGCCCTGGCCCTGCTGCCACCCCAGAACTGGCACAGCCCAGGGGCCATCGGCCTCTTGCCCACCGGGGCATCCCTATCCATAGGGATCAATCCTGCACTGCCAGGACGTAAACATTGGGAACACCGGTGCAATGTCGTACAGAGCTCCCGCTGACACCGCCGGTTTCCACCTTCCCCCCTGCATCCCAAATCCGTTATCCCCTCCGCATTCCCTACGGAGTTTGTGCCACCTCCCCGCTGCGTCCCAGCGCATTTGTGTCCCCGCCCCGCCATGCCACACTGCGGCTGTCCCCCTGTGACGACGCTCTGCACCCCCAGTGTCCCATGGGATGTGTCCCCTCGTGCTCCACAGCAGCGACACCCCCTCCCCACGCCCTCCCAGGGGTCCCACGTCCCCTCGTGTGCTCTCACCTTCCTCCTCCCGCCTGCGGACGCCGCCTCCTCTTCTTCCTCCTCTTCCTCCTCCCTCTCCTCTTCCTCCTCTTCCTCCTCCCCCCGGTCCGCATCCCGTCGCTGTGGCAACCCCGGGGCGGGGGCGGTGCCAGCCAATCAGCTCCCGCCTCCTCCTCCCGCCCGTCCGCATCTCGTCTCCACGGCAACCCCGGGGGGCGCCAGCCAATCAGTGCCCCCCAGCGGGGTTAGCCCGGCCGGGGGTTCCGATCTACCTAGCAACCAGCCCGGCGCGCTCTGATTGGCTGGGCGGCGCGGAGTGGGCGGGGCGCGATGGCGCGGGAGGCGTGGCCGCGCGGGGGGCGTGGCCGGGCGCTGCCGCCGCCGCCGCCA
>VWPU01011637.1:0-205663 GCA_013398955.1 Callaeas wilsoni | reverse complement strand
GGGCGGGAGGGCGGCGGGGGCCGAGGGCAGGGCGGCGGGTGCGATGCGCTCGGCCCCTGCCCGGCGGGGCGCACGGGGGCGAGACGCGGGGCTCCGCGGCGCTAATCCGCTCCGCCGACGGGCTCTGGCGCTGCCACAGCCCCCGCTGTTGTTTATAAATGATTCCTCCCTTCTCAATCAGCGGCAAGTTTGTGTTGCCCCCGAGGAACGCAGTCACCCGGGCTTTGTTTGCCTTTCAAGCATCCGTTTAAAAAGACGATGGATATATAGATAGATAGATGGGTAGGTGGGTGGTTTATTTGCGCCGAGCCACGTTTCATGGCATCCCGAAGGGCAGGCGGAAGGCGGGGGAGATGGCTGTGCCATTGCTTTTATATCTGGGGGAGAGAAAAAAAAAAGGGGGGGGGGGGGGGGGGGGAAGCAGGGATGCTTTGGGAAAATGTTAGCGGTAGATGTGCCACCTTTGCCCCCGCGGCGGCTCTGCCCCCCGTGTCACCCAGCTGTTGATGCGCCGCCGCCGGTCAGCAAAAGGGGGGGCGGTGCCGCTCCCCGCGGCAGCTCCGTGGGGGCCCCGCCGTGACCCCCCCACTCCCCGCCGCCATCCCGGGGAGCCATCTTAGGGCTCCCGCGCCCCCGGAGCGGGGGCCGGCGCCGGCCTCGTCCGCGTCCACACGCGTTCGCGGCGCTCCCGTGGTCTGTGCCCCCCGTCTGGAGCAGGAGGGCTGTGCTTTCTCTGCCTCTCCGCTGCTTGACGGGGAGCGATTTTTCCTCCCCTGCCTGGGTAGATCCGTTTCACAGTCATCTCTCTTGCCAGCCCGAATTCCCAGCACGTATATTGTGCCGTTCCTCCATTTTTTTCCCCACCCAGGCATCAAGTTTTGAATCGCACGCAGGAGCCTCTCCTTCCTACAGGTGCATGTAGGAGTAGACTGTTGCGCTAGTCAAAGAGCTCGCGAGGAAGGATCCTTGCGAGGAGGTGGTGTTTTGCCTCTTTGCTGTCATCTGCATAAAGAGGACTTGATTATTATTTGGAAGGTGCAGTTTATTTTCTAAATTCTCCTGAAAAAGCAAAACCAAACACCATCCTTTTACAGAACCAGAGCCTATCCTTTTACAGTGGGTTCATGGTTGTGATTCCTAGTGCGAAAGACAGCAGAGCTTTATGAACGTGTTTATCGCAGACAACATTGGATCTTCACTTGTGGGAGGCATCCACGCATTTTTCTTTGAGAATGCAAAGCAGGGCAAGATTTAACTTGCTTACAGGACTTCCCCCTCTACCTTGCTGCTTATTCTTAATTGAACAATGCGTAAGAATTTTAAACAACTACTCTTTCGACCAAAATAAATTGAGAGAGTAGTAAATGCTAAGGTGCTACAGCAAGCTTGATCTTAAGGGGTAGGTATGCTTTACTGAATAAACACTAGGACAGGAAGGCTTCCATCCAGTTAGAAAAAGGCATTGTAAGTGGAAGAATCAAAATGAGAAGTGTTTGTGTCTCAATGCTTACATCAATCTTGAAGTTATAAAACTGATTCCTGAGCATATTTTCTACTGTTCAATTGCATATAACACAGCACAAATGTATGCGTATATATCTGTATATGTAATGGAAGCACCACACTGCCTTGAGATCTTGAAACAATCTTTTTGGATTAGAACTCATTTTAGTGTAAAAAAATTATAACTGAGTATTTTTTTCTTTTGTCCCACAGAGGTGAACTATGCAAGTAGCACCAGGATTCCTCTGCCTGGTGACGGACCAGCTATTCAGTCAAACAGTTCAGCACCATCCAAGCAAACTGTTCTATCTTGGCAAGCTGCAATCGATGCTGCTAGACAAGCAAAGGCTGCCCAAAACATGAGTACCACCACAGCCCAACCTGTAGGATCTCTGTCCCAAAGAAAACGCCAGCAATATGCCAAGAGCAAAAAACAGGGTAATACATCCAATAGTCGGCCACCCCGTGCCCTTTTCTGTTTATCCCTCAACAACCCAATACGAAGAGCCTGCATTAGTCTAGTAGAATGGAAGTATCCTTTGTTGCAGTTTGCTTTTTAAAATTATTTTCTTACATTTTCTGATCGTATGAAAGGGATTTTTTTACAGGATCTCTTAGATCATCACAACTTACATGTGGCATCACTTGTATGTGTGGGTAACTGTCATTAATGTCAATTTGGCTTCAGTTGCTGTTAAAGATAGTCTCTTGTGTCATGTTGACACAGAATATAATTTACTGAAGTAGGTAGCTCAAAGCCAGAGAAGAGCTCATAGCTGTTCCTTTTTTCTGGGAGAAGTTGGGGGAATATTTTCAAGCTTACATTATGCTCCAGCAAATCTCTGCATTGCATTTTTTGCCTTTCCATATAAGGAAGAATGGGTAGGAATGTATTTAGCCATCCAGTGTTAGGGAGATGACCAAAGATGTCAAACCTATATCTGCCATATTGCAATTTGGGGTATTGCCATTAGGCCAAATGAATCAGATGCACAAATCTTTTTTAAAAAATTGTTTTTCCCAGTACTAAAAGTAGGGAAGGTTTTTACTTAAGCCAAGGAAACATTTTAAGTACACACAAGTGTCTGAAATATATAATCTTCTGAGATTTTACAACTTATATCTAGCACCAAACATATTTGGAAGCATGTACATCTAGATGGGAGATCAGAGATGGTGTTCATGATGACCTGTGTGATGGGAAGGATGGATTTCTCTTTAGCTCACTGGTTGTGATGTGGAAATATGTGTATTTCTCTGGCAGAACTGATAGCATGCTGCTTTGGTATATTATTTAATTACCAAGAAAAGGTTTGAAATAAAAAATAGTTTTGCTGAGGTACAAGGAGAAAAATGTTAGCCTATTAGCCATGGCAACATCCCTGTAATGGGAAACAGCTGTTCAAGACAGTAGATTATTGAAGTAAAACTCAATTTGTTACTATAAACAGAACAGCCAACCTGGCAATAAGAGCTGTTACTCATTTATAGGGTTGATGTTTCTCAGTTCTTTGTACAAAATTCAATTGCAAATTAAAGATAGTGAAATGGCTTCTTCTTTCATTTAAACTGGTAGAAGTCCAACTAATTTCAGTAAATTGGCCTCTCCTTGGCTAAGGTCAGGTAAATGAAATTACTATGGATCTAGAGTGGAATAACTCAGCGAGAATTTGTCCCAGTAACACCACATCATAAAACAAGGTTGTCAGTCTTGTGATGATATCAATTGCTCACTCCAGTCTGGAAAATGCTGCTGTAACTTTATCTTGTACACAGTGCAGCAGCTGTTGATGTTGATCTGCCTTGTAGACATAAACATGGCCCTCAAGGTGACAAACTTTTAATAGGCCAGCAAACAAAATTTAACACATCTTACAGGACATATGGGCTTTGTAGGACTTTTTTTTTTTTTCCCCGGGAACTTTTTAAACTGGCAAAAATATGCTTTTGAATATATTTAGCACTCTTATCCCAGTCTTTTATGGGACTCTTATGGAAACGTATCCTAAAGTTGTGCATCAAATACAGGAAAAGATGCCAAAAATCATAGCTGAGGTCCAAAGTACTTCTTCTCCAAACTTCCACAGATAGGTTCATCTGGATACCTTCACGTTTCCAGTTACTGAGAATAGCAAAATACCTTGGGAGAAAGGAAAATCAATGATGAACTGAAGGATGAGGTTCACATGCATGAATTTTAAGAAAAGGAAGAAATTTTTTTCTGGAAGACAGAAAGTATCTCCAGGTTCCCACTGCTGTCATCCATCTCTAGTATAAAAAGCAGAGCTGCAGTCTATGCTGTTGTAAGTGTGAAAGTCTGTAGCCTCTCTTTGTGTGGCTGCCAAGCCAGCCATGATATTCTATTTTCTACTCAACTCACCTCAACTTTCATCTGTCCTGGCCAAAGCCAGGAATTCAATTGCATTCAGGAATGCAATTGTCAGAGACATGGAGGGGCTCAGAATTTTCCTGTGCCAATTGTACAGCTTTCTAGCTCTCCTGTAGGAGAACAGTTGTGGTTTTCTGGGAGTCTTTCTCATGTCCTACTATGAGCTGTATTTCCAATGATTTTCCTCCTTTGGACAAATGTATATTAATGAGACCTTATACATAATTATATGAGGACAGAACAGCTCCATGACTATTCCTTGCCCATTATGTTGACCTACATGTTGATTTAAGAGTGGATAATTATATTCCTCTTTGGAATTTAATATAAAGTGCTCTGTGACAGCATGAGTAATAGTTTTCACTCTTTTCAAAAGGAAGAGGACGTTGAAGGATCATTGTGATGGAAAATAATATGGTATATATAGTGCTATAACTAAAGGTGGTGAAGTGTTTGTCAGAGATATCAGTCAAAAGATTGTCTTAAAGACTTGTTTTACCATTGTTGATGCTGAAAGGAGAACTAGACTTAAAAGTTTGTAGATACTCATAAGTCATGAGTTCCTTAACAAGATTTTTCAGACCATTTGACATATTTATACTACTGTCTATTTTTGCCAATTGTGTGGCCTTAGCTGTTTACATCCCATTCCCAGAAGATGATTCTAATTCAACTAATCATAATTTGGTAAGTACTCTGGAATTTTTATTTTATATTTGTTTGCTATGCTTTTAGCATGATTAACTGCTGGTATTTGAGACTGCACTAAACATAGGTAATTTCAGTAAAAGAAATTGGTATATAGTGATACTACAAACTGTACATGGAATTGCTTTGTGTTGTTTTCTTTTTTCCCCCCAGTATTAAGTGTTACTTTGTGTTCAAAATGAGGGGTTTTTTATCAGTAAAATTCTTTGGAGAGAAATGTGTATTAATACTGCGCTGTGGGTGTCCATCTATTTGTGTGGCACAAAAACTTTGTGTTTCTACTGCTTATATTGATAGCACATATTTACTAGCTGTTACTGTTTCTGACACTTGTTTCAGACTTGACAGTTTACTGCCTTTCCTAGTATACTTGTCTACTCTGCTTACAGTTTCGAATGGTGTTATTTAACTCTTTATTTTACTGGATATTTTAACTTTTAATGAGAGGGTGGTGGGAAATTTTGCATTAACACATTTTAAAGTGATAGGAACATCAATGTGAATTTTCAAAGTGGTCACTGCTGGTATAAATGATCTTTCAAAAAATGGATGGTACTGCAGTAAGTGGTGTGCAGAGATGTATTTTTTTGATTGAAAATAATATACTAAGGTTATGCGTGAAAAGATAAAATGGCAACTAATCTTTTCTTAGTTTTCTAAAACTTACAAAGGCTGTCACTCAAGAGTAATATCGAGTTACATTGCATTGATTTTGTTGTTTATGTTAAACTCCATCTTGAAATAGTGGAGTTGAGTGGTCTTGTGCACTCATAATCTGTGTGTGACTCTTTGGATGGGAGAGGAAGTTAATGAAATAAAGAATTGGATACCAATAAGTAGGTACTTTTGGATTCATTTACCTGGAAAATTAGGGTTGATATGAGGTCTTCTATTTTATGAACATGTTTGCATAATTTGTGGTGTTTAATGTTTATTTTCCTAAAAATAATTATTTTGTGCAGATGACCCATTTTTTATTTTTTTTTAATCAGGATTAAGTAAATATGGACAATAAAAATTGCTGATGAAAGGCAGAATAATTCAGGTCAATGCAAAGAATGAGTTACACAGCTGTGTATCCAGCTGACCAAGAGAGTTTCTTTTTTTCCCCTGAGAAATTCAGGGCACAAATCTCCAGAGCTGTCGATTGACCCCAAGATCTGCTAATAACTAATTTCAGAAAGCATTACATGAAAAGGGTAAAGTAGTTACTTGTGTCAGAGGCTAATCATTTTGAAAAATGTTTCTAGCATTAGTTTTGTTAGGTTATTGTCTGGCGTTTCTGACCCAATTTCAATTCTACAACGTGGTAATATTTAGAAAGACAATGGACATTTTCATCCTTGATGATTTTTCTTTTTTGATCTAATGTGGCCAGGTTAGTCTAAGGAATAATAACTTGTGTCTTTTTTTTTTCTTTTAGTAAGAGATTCTTAATCCTTATCTATTTTAAGTAGAAGAGTTCTTGAACCGCCTCCCAATTATATGTATGTAAAGTTTACTTGGCCATTTAAATTATCTCAAATTCTCATTTAAATTTGCATCCTGTTTATCCTGAAGTTGAGTCATTCCACTAAGTTTGCTCAAAGAATGGAATTTGTACTGACAATATACTTTGAGCTGCTGGGACAGATTTAACCTCAATAAGGGAGCACACAGACACATCCTGTGTATTTAATCTAATAAAATAAATCGTTCTGGAATGAGCAGCATTGGCTTTTCTTATGACTAAGGTTCTCCATCATGAAATACGTTAACCAGTGGTCTGGGTTCATGTCTCTCCTCTGGTAATTCACTGACAATTTTCCTTTGTTAATATGGATTCAAGTGTACTCTGCAGGAATATAGTAGAGGAGCTGAGTGAGAAATCTTCAGGCTTGCTTGGGAACCTGCTGCATCCTGTGTTTCCTGCTGCTTGAGGTGTACGTGTCAATAAGGGCTGGAGAGAGGGCTCTGTCTTACAGTGGGATTGGGGATTATTCTGTTGATAATGTTCACATCTTTCGTCTGGTTTGTGGACAGACCAAATCTTAATCATCATTGAACCTTATAATTTGGCAGGATTTTAGCCCCCTGCATGCAGACATGGATGCCTGACCTGAGCCCTGCACTCTGGTCTTGCTAGGAGACTACCCCACTCTGGCTTTAATTCCAGTTCAGCTTCATAAATTTTAGTTTGCATATGGATATTACATCTAGCTTGCTTCTCTCAATGCTGCTTCATTGAATTGAATAGATGAATTGCTTTCCATCAGCTAGCTGAACTGGCTCTTTTTTAAAAAATTTGTAAACAGAAAAATGAAGTATTTATACACGTGGGGTTTTTCTGTGAATACAAAATAGTCATAATTTGTAATCAGCCTCAGAATGAGGAAGCAACGGTACGAGAGCAAAAACCGGTGGAACACTGGTAAGGGGGAGCTAGAAGTGTAAACTTTTCCATTTTGGTTGGGTTCATGAGAAGGTACATATGTGAAAATTTGAGCAGTCCAAGTGTTCATCCTTTATGACTCGTGAAGTTTGCAGTGGCAACCTCAGTGCAAGGATGTATGTGCAGAGCAGGTGTTCACTCCAGTCTGGGGTGGGATATTAGAAGGCAGAGTCTGTATGATGGAGCTTCCAAGACTTGTAAGAGAAACCGGAGAGAGTTTCTGAGTCTGCCTTTGCTTGTGACTGAGCCAGTGAAACACCGACCCTGTGTCAACCACCCAGCCTCTGGTTGTGAGTGAGCCCTGTTCCTCCTTTCTCACTGATGTTTCCACGTGTGGTGCCTAACAAACACAAAGTCAGCTATATGTTGCAGTATTAATGGCAAAATAAATTTTGTATTTAAATAACCAGAAATATAACAAACATTTTAAGAAACAGGTATACATATCTTTAGAGAAATAGTAAATCAAATGTGTGCATACTTCTGTATTTTTAAAAAATATGCTGTGTCTTGGGTATCATTTATTCTTGGAAGTGACTCTGTCTTTAATCCTAAATATCTTAAGATAAAGTCTGTGAGAGTGTTCCACACACTTCCTTTTGGAACAGTAGACTATAGAAAACTGCTGGTGCAAGGATGGTTCAACTGTGTGTTTCTGTGTTGGTCACTTGTCTTTGATTTGCAAGTTGTGATTACTGGTGTTTTTGTGATGGAGCCAGCAGCATGCTATGTGATATTTATGATAATTTAGGGAAGCAAGAAAAGGTTTTTTCAGTATACTGGTGACTGAATTAAGCAGATGGTAATAGTAACTAATCATGTTGTAGGACAGGAGTCCCTTTCATTATTATTTTTTTATTTGTCTTTTCATGTTCTGAATGCACAAGTTCTGGTTTGTGTTTTGCCTCTTTGCCAGTCTCTGGGATCAAGGATGCGCTACAGTTACCTCCTTGCTCAGTGGATTCATGGTCATACTTACCCTCTCTCAGGAAAGAGGTGTTAGTCCTGAGTATTACAAAACAATGCATTCAAACAAAGCAGAAGTGCAGAAGCAAATTCAGACTGGACTGTGCTTGACCATTTGCCAAGTGTTACAGTCCTGTGTTCTATGGGAAATTTTGTCTAATCCTTTGTCTAAAACACCTTGATGTGTCTTTGATACGAGGCAGGAGGAAGGGATCTTCTTTTCTGTATTATTACTGGAGTAGTTCTCTCATGGTGTGTGCATTGCATAGACTGCAGTACAGAGTGATGAACTTTAAAAACTGTTACTGAACTTAATCCTGAATTCTACTTCATTAATAATTAGTCCCTAATCGTTGAATGTACTGACACAAGTGGGCCCTGTTCTTCTCCAAGTGGATGGGTGAAACTATTATTGAACTGAGAAGTTTTCTGTTAGAGCAGGGGCAATGTACTTTGGGATGAAATCCTGATTAGCTCACTGCTGCATTTTTTAAGGTAGTTTCTTTCATCTGCCTTCAGAAGTTTCAGGTGATCTGAACTTTACATGCTTGATTGAGCTCTCCTTTTTGGAAGTATTTCTTGCCTGAGACCGATAAGAAGCAGCTTCTAGCAGAAAGCACTTCCTGTATATCTCTTTCTTCTGTTTCTGTCTTTTCCTTTCCCCCCACCACCCTTATTTGTGGTGACTTATTTCTCTTCATGTCTTTTGTCTTTAACTTCCCACTCATTTCTTTCTTGTTATCTTTTGCCTCTATCCTCTGGCTTCCCTCTGTGTTTTCTCGTCTGTTTGTCCTCTGGTGCAGCATGCTTTTCTCTATCTCCTTCTCTCACCCCCATTTGTCTCCCTGGTATCGTCCCGCTGTCCCATGTTCTGTTCTGTGCTTTGCCTCCTGCTGCCTTTCCCATTGCCCTGACTTGCACTGGGCTTCTTTCTTTATCATGTGCAGGCAGACCAGCACAATACAAGTCTGGATTTTGGCCGTGGTGAAGACATTGTTGGTTATACTTTTTCTTTCCTTCTTTTTAATAAGTAAATATGGACAATAAGAGGGCATCTATCCATCCAGAGTTGCTGAAAATGACACTCCTGAAGTTTAAGTTGAACCTTTGGTTGCACTGCATCTCTTGTGACTAGACCCCCAAGGTTTGCAGCAGTGACACTGTGTTCTACTGGGGAAGAGATTGACAGCAGAGTCAGGGGATGGGAAAGCCAGCTGTATAAATTACAGCAAATCAGCAAAGTCTCATGAGTAAAAGCTTGCCTCTAATGCACAAAGGGCCTCTAATGTTAATTAAAGTCTCCGTGCCCCTGATAACAGGACTCTTTAGCCTTGTTTGAGTACCACTGCCAGTGGGGAGCCCTCTCAGAGTGAGGTTCCGTGCTAAAGCTTGTCTCTCCAGCCTGTGCTTGCAGAGCAGGTCAGGTGCCGATGGTCCTGGGTGCCTCTTCTTTATCCCGGATGGCTGGGACTGGGAGAGCCGTAGTGGGGGACACTGCTACAGAAAGGTAATGTTTGTGTCCTACTTTCAGGCAAAGATTTCCTCTGTAAGTAGCTTTATGTGGCTCTTTGAGTCCCTTCAGCAGGAGGAAAGCCAGTGTTGTGCCTTCAATCTAGGGCACAGCAGGAGAGTACTCTGAGAAGAAGCGGTTGAACTCTTGACTTAGAGGTGTCAGGCTTCCTGTCCTTATCTCATTAGCAACTCGGTGACTCATTCAGTTCTAAGGCCACATGACTAATTAATCCATCCATTGAAAAGTTGTTGGTTTTTTACCTTGAACCCAGTTGTCCTCTATATGGAGATTATCTGAAAATATCGTAGAATTCTAGAAATTTTAACCACATTTAGTAAATATTCTAAAGATTTTTGTGTAATTGCTGAGTGTTCAGTGTTGTATCTTAGAAGGATTTCTATGTTTATCTAATGTCTTTGCCATGTTTACTTTTTCAGCTCAAGGGTCTTTGAGGGCTGGCTCTCTTCCCACTCACGTAGAAAATCTTCCAATCTAAATAACTTTTTGATACTGTGTTTCTGATATTTTTCTATCTTTGCATTCTTAGCTAATGTTCTCTCCTAATGGCTCTGCTAGCTGGCATAAAAGTCACTCAAGTAAACTTTTTAGGAAAGATGCAAGATAATTTGGACTCTACTGAAAATACTTCACTTTGCTTGGGAAAGCATGGTGGTGACCTTATAATGACTTGTGTATATTTAGCCAAGCTATCCATACTAAAGATACCAGATTAATTTGTTATAAGAGACAATATAATTAAATGTAATCTGAAAAAGATTCAAAAATATAAGCTCTAATTGTAACTGATATACCACAGGAATTTTACATTGTGAATTGATTCAAGTCAGTGAAATGTATTTACATGTCTGTGTATGAACAGGAGGGGCCTCTGAGAAAGTCAGTAGTTCAATTTTGAAAAAATAATCCTCATACAGGCTTAAAATGAAGAGACTTGGATCAGTTTTCTTGTGTATCTGCAAATGCTCTGAGGGATCATTTTGATAATTTTTTTTGCTATTTTCATGTACATTGATACCCTGACTCGCATTTTCTCATTCAAAAACCTGTGAGATAACTATTTAACTACAGGAACAACATGCCTTACCTTCCTGAAAATTAATAATAAAGTTATTTGATGGTTATTAGGTGAGACAGAATGCATCAGTAAGTAACATTTGCAAGAATTTCTTAATAGATGACATTTCTGCCAGGGGAATATTAAAAAATATTGTAATGTAGTACTCAGCCCTATCTTCCTCTTTAAGTTTCAATTTTTTGTTTGATATTACTGTCAGCCCAAAACTTCAGTAATATGCATTAATTCATTATTATGAATTACTTTGATTTTTTTGGTGCAGATTTTGAGTTTAGAAAGCTTTTCTTTCCTTTGTGTTTTAATGCACACCTCTCCAAAACAGATGAAAATTCGGAGTTGTTAGTGTTTTAGTCCCACTTTATCCTGCAATAAGTTCCTGGGCCTATGCTGTCTATGCTGCAATACCCCAGTAATATGAAACAACTCTTGAGTTTTTCTGGTGAACATGATTGCATGTGTCGAGTCCATCTCTAGCTGTAAATGAAACAGAAATTTTATTTCACACTCTGTTTTAGGAAGAGGGACATTCCCAAAAGAAAGGTATGACCAGGATGACTGGCAATTTCCGACTGGTAGAAAGGTCGTTTGGGTTTGTAGAGATTTGGGAATAACATAGTCAAGTCCTTGTTCCTCTTTAGTTTATTTTGTGTGTCCCAGTACAACTTAATCTGTGCTGAAGTAGCTGAATCCTAAAATGTCTGTTTGGAGTACAAGGGTGTGTGAAGATCTGCAGTTTGGTGTTACAGATTTCAGTTAATGACACTACAAAACTTTTTTTTTAAATGGAAGAGACAGCTTCTCAGTTGTCCAGACCAGAAGGCCTTACAAAAAGATGTACTTAATCATTCCCATTTGAAAGGAAATGTTTTTTCTGTGTTCAAAGTTGCAAGCTGGTTCCTGTGGGGAATTCCTACTAAGGGCTTGTCTCTCCTTAAAGAGATTTGCTGGTAGTGCACTACTGGCAAACTGCCTGGGGAGAGAGAGCAGAAAAGTTCTTTTTCTATTGTAGCCTAAAGTCGGTCTCCCAAACAGTGCTGCACTGGTAGAGAAGACCTTTTTTTTGGGTTTCTTTATGCTGTGAAGAGCAGTGATTCCCCACTCTTCTCTTCCCTTACTCCCTGCTTCATGAAGATATGCCTCTGAAGTATTTAAGAACAGGCTGGTTGTAACGAAAGCAAACCTGTTCATTTAAAGCCTCAGGACAATCTTATTAGTTACTGTATCAGCTGAGTGGTCAGTGGGGAAAGTAGTTAGATTCGGTATTAAAATAGCTGTAATTGAAATATAAATTGAGCATTCAAGATGAGTGGGAGCACTTTGTACTTTATAAGCCAACTGTTGGAATAGAGTAAAAGTTGATTTTGAAATACTCTGAAAAAACCCATGAAAAATCTTGGTGCTAAAACTAGTTTACTGACTTTATGTAAACCATGTGAATTGCTTGTTTACTCCAATGTTGAGTATGTAAATTTAACAAAATACTGGTTACCGTTTTATTCCTTGACAATAGCTACTATGCTAAAGGGAACCCTGAAAGTTGTTTCTGAAAGTTTTACTCAAAAAGTGAACACATAGAATTGAGACGCTTTCCATGTTGCCATGTATCAATGCCACACCAAATCCAGATTGCCATAAACATTACTTGGATTTTCTGTATAAAACCTATTTTAAAACTCTAGGTTATGCAGAATATGGATGTTTACTTTCTTTTAAAAAGATGTTCACATCAGATGTATATTAGGTTTTGAGAACTGTGTTTGTTTTTAACGTGGTTTGTGTGTGAGTGCTGTGTCTTGAAATACCGCAGAGTTGGGATCCCTGGCTTTTGAAAGTGCTGGTCAAGGCTTGCTTGCTTAATTTGAGCAGAACTGGAGTAGTTCTGGGTGCTTTTATAAAGCTGGTCCCTGAGTAGTTCAAAAGATTCATGTATCTGTTCAATGAACTGAAATGCCGTTTCTAATCTGGTGAGCTTTAATGACAAACTGCTTTCAGTCATGGTCAATTGAATGTGTGATTTGGTTTACCATTCATTTGGCAAGAACTCAGATTTGGTTATCCTTCTGTCATGCACCAAAACCTTTCTTTTCCAAGGCCATCTGGAAGAATAGGGCCATGAAGAGAGGTTAAATGAATATATAGTGATAGTGGGAGAATATTAATTAGGATGGAAGTGATGGTTATTTTTTGGTCATTGTGTAATCATTTTTGATAACATTTTCATTTAATAAATTGCAAATTGAATATCATTGTATTTCCCCCCCCACTGCCTGCCTCAGAAGAGATTGAGACTGAGCATTCTATCTGCTTGAATAAAATTCACTTGGTAAACCAATTAGCCGCTTAAAATTGTTTGTGATTTTTTTCGTGGTTATTTTTATGAAGAAAAGGGCTTTTAGAGTTCCATTTTTGTTTCAATTGCTGAAGTCAAGCACCTACGCTTCTGAGAAATACCACACTGTTTAATTGAGGCGTTCTTCAAAAAAACTTTATTTAAAGATTTGAGATGTACTCTCACAATTCAATGATTTTTAGTGAAGTCAGCACAGCTGACCATGATACATAATTTGACTTTTCAGTGTTTGTAGGGATTGACTAAACTTTGAAATTATAGGCAGATTGATTTGCATGGATTTATTAAGTTATAAATCAAGATTTTTTTCCCCCCTTCTTTAGGATTAAAAGATATTGTGCCAGTACATTTTTGGTTTAGATGCATGGCTAGAAGTTTGGGCAGTGTCTAACTCTGCTGCTGCTATGGTTTTTTTCACAGTGATCATTATTCAAGGGGATAGAGAACTGTTACCAGTTTGCAATCTTGTAGAATTATACCTTTGGGCGATGCCATTATTAAGGATCTGAATCTTGCTATTTGTTAGTGGGGTAAATCACATAACACAAGCCATGGTTTGTCTTGGTTGGTAAAGCTGAAGGGATCACAGTAGAAAAATAACCTGCAGAAGCTCAGAATTTAGTCTTAAAATTTATTTTTGTTGTGAGTTTTCCAGTAATTAAGATAAGTCAAATATTAGTTTGAGGGAAATATTTCAGCCCAAAAATTCATTAGCCCAGTTGTTTTAGTTGTCCTTTTCTCATGTGAAACATACCAGGTGATATGTTGAATTTAATCACACCAGACAGCTTACGTGTGTTGTGCTGAACTACCAGGCAGCATTTCAGTAAAATCTTGTGGGAGATCCAGTGGCACAAAGGAGCCTACAGAGCTGCTTACATTTGTTCAGCACAAAGGAAGGAAATCTCTTTATAATGGAAGAATATGAGCATGAGAAGTGTTTGTTAATAAGGTTCAGTAGTTTGATAATTATACTTTTCTGGGTTGCTGACGGTGGCTGCAGAGTGCAGCAGCCTCCAGCAAGACGGCATCTTCTGCGGCTCAGCTAATCAGACAAACGCAGCCCTTCCAAGGAACTGAGTAGCAAATACCCCAGAGCTGTATTATGTTTATCAGACATTTTGTTAGCGCACTTTTCACTCTCTTGGATTTATTATGATGCCATTACTTATTTTTTCATGTATTCATGCAGAATCCTTTAAAACACATACCAATGATGTGTGGCATAAACCAGTTATTCATAATGAAATGATATTTAAGTAATTATATGCTTATCTTCATCACAAGAAGACTTAGTCGTTCTGAGTTCAAGTAACTTGTTATGTCATGATTTATTTCTTGCTATAGCAAAGGAAAAATCTGAAAGAAAGCAACCTACTAAATTATGTACCTCTTGTATGTTTATTAAAATGTCTCAAAATCTCTTGACACGACTGACTTCAGAACAATTAAATGAAAAATTCAGTGATAAAAAGAAACAGTGTTTAACAGAACTGTACCTACAAGTCTCACGGTATTAAATGATGCTTCCTAGTTTGTGCTCTGATTGAAAGCTAGAGATGAATAGTTGCAGGTACAAAGTCTGTAACTGGCTCTGCCTCCTGTTGGGGTGCCTCAGCTGCTCTAATTCTCGAGGCACAGCATAGACCAGAAAGCTTTTCTCCATTCTAGGACCAAGTTGAATGGTACTTAAAATGTTTTACATTTTTTCTTAAATATAATGAAATGATCTCATTTAAGTGAAAGTCACTTTGCTTTTTTGGCAAAGGCCATGTTGTTTTGCTGGCCAGTGCTGCAGTTCTGTGTTTGTGTGGTCACGGGGGTGTTGGTGCCAGCCCACCTCAAGCCGGGCTCGTGTGCCATCTGCATTCCTAATGCCATAAGAAGACCTTACCCTGAACTTGCAAACTCGCTGGAGGCTTTGCAGTCTTAACACCCACAGTTAATGCAGATTGAGCACAGGTAGACAGACTGAGCCTGCGCAGACCTGGCCTGTCAGCATGGGTTAGGCTTGTGACTTTTGTAAAGGACTTTGTCTCCTGTAGTAAAAGTCCATTGACTGCTTCCCACACCTCTGTGTTCCCTAAGCACTACATGGCTGAGAGTGTGTATCAGTGTGGATGAAAAATGCATGGGCTGCTGATTTAGCTTCAGCTTCTGAGAGCATCTGATTTCAACCAAATAAAGCAGAAACAAACATTTCCAAGTTATTTTTACATGAGTTTTGAGAACAGGAAGAGAGGAATTTTGTGTTCCCTCTTTCCCCCACATGCAGGCCGCTTGTCATCCCAAAACTCAAGCAATGGCAGGCTGAAGGGATCAGGCTTTATTAATTTTCATGCTTACAGAACTGGTTGTTTTCTTTAAAAGGAGCACTGAACTATGTGGGCTAAGGAAGTCAAATAGTTTGGTGCCATGGGGAAAAGCTAAGAGAACATAGGTAAGACTTTAGCCAAGAACTTCAGGGATGAGCACTGGATGTTTTAGTTTGCCCTGAACTTCTTGGTGCTCTTGGGCAGGATGTTTATATTTTAGCATTTTAGTTTCCTGCCTATAAAATAGCTTTCTGCTTTAAAAGACTGTCAAAAGGCAAGTAAGTTTCAGGTTGTGAAGGATCCAGATATGGTTACTAGGGTTTGTGTAGATAGAGGAATGATATCTAGGGAGTTCTCTTAAAACAGTTATTTTGTCTTTATCTGGAAATGGTTTGGCTGACGTTCTGGTGAATGCTTTCTGAAGAATTTTGTTGTTAGAGGCTATATTTTAAATTTGAGTACGTAGAGTGTTTTGGCAGCAAATTTTGGCGAAGAAAAAGTGATTGGTAGTGGCAATATAGGAACAGAAGGAACAGCCACTGTTCCCATAGTGATACAGCAAAAGCAGTGACATTTAGGTAAACAGCAGTAGGACAGGAAATTTGGGGGAGTTAATGTTAGATGTCTCAGAAGATACAGTAAGCTTCCATACGGTGTTTCATGTGTATCTGGAAATGCTAATGTTAAGCCTCTGTTTGTCATATTAGAGGCAAAAGCACCCCTGGATGTTTAGTTAGGAAGTTCAGTGACTGCTTGGACAGGTGATCTGTCAATGAAACCAAGGCAGGCCACAGGCCATGCAGCAGAAATTGCATAGGGCAAAAGGAAGGGTGATATTTTGAGTGTTCACAAATAATGGGAGTTGTCCGGCTGGTGGGAATGGTACCACTGAAGGTGTTTCGAATTGCAAGATTCTGTCTTCAGAAATCTTAGTTTAAATTCTGCATTTCACCACTTAGCAATAAAAAGATTAGAATCACAATCTTGGCTTAGCTCGGAAGGGACCTTAAAGATAGTCTAGTCCCAATGCCCCTTGCAGTAGATCAGGTTTTACAAAGCCCCATCCAACCTGTCCTTGAACACTTCCATGGATGGAGAATAAATAGTAATGTTATATTCTTTGATATATGACTTTGTAAAATACGACTAAAACCATGAAATACTGAAATGGCACTGAATTTGCTTTTACAGAAGTACAAAACTTCTAACCTCTCTTAGTCAAAAATTTCACTAGTATTTAGTCAAATACTTAGTCAAAAATTTCTTCTAGTAAAGAACAATGTTTACATTGTAATTCAGTCTTTGGATTTGGGATCTTTGGAGTAATTCAGTCTTTGGATTTGGGATCTTTGGAGTTCAGAATTGGGGGTTTTTTGTGAGATGGATATTTGTCATGTGAAGAGGATTTATTCTCTAGAAGAGATTATGAAATTTTTCAACCAGCTGTGTAAACAACATTTTTGCAGAATGTGGAAGAAAAAGTGTAAACCCACAGAAGTCTTACTTAAATCTTCAAAATATTAAAATGCAATTGAATGTGTCCATTTTATCCCACAAAATGCAAAAGTATTTTGTATCAGACTCTTGTTTCCCATATGGAATTTTGAAGAGTTTGTGTTTGAAATATATGGCTTGTCCTATTATTAGCCAGTAATCTCAGAGTAAGTCCCTGGCAAGTGTGAAGGACAAATTAAGGTGCCAAAGGTCCAGGTACTCAGACTATTTTCCACTTAGTTGTTTATTCATTTCCTTCTTCTACTTTTTTTCCACAGGAAGGAAGCTGGTAGTGGAGGCTCTAGGTCGATGTTTTCACATAATAATGTACTTTTTTTACCTTGATAAATAGTGGGAAGCTTATCTGTTCTTATGAGAACTAGATCTTGAGTGATATGAACTGAAAGGTAACCTCATCAGCTATCAATGAACTTAAAGGATTTGGGTGTCTCTCCGTAGTCATTGTGTGCACACTTATAGTCTGTGTAATTGCAGAGTAGAATGCTGACACCTGCTCCTTGCTAAACCATTAGAGAGGTCACTAATAATAGAGATACTTTGGTTTCTTGGGCAAGGGCAGATACGGGGCTCGTAATTGTCTGAAGGAGGCATTTCCTCAGCTGACAGGCAGCGTTCAGAGTGCCAGACACTGCAGCACAGGGCCAGCACTCTGCAGGCTGAGCAGGGGGACCCTGGAACATCCACCGTTCCTGCACTGAACAATTTGGAACCCCCTCGCAGAGCGTGAAGAGAAGAGAGGCAAATCTTAGGGTGTAAGAGCACATCCTATCCTTTCGCCTCTAAACTTTTGGAGATGTAACCATGAGTAAAAAGGTCTGTGAGTTTCCAGTCCATGGTTTACTGTTCGCAGAGACCGTTCAGGATGTTCCCTACCAAGCTCTGACCATGTATTTTAGAAAAGACTTGCAGAAGTGCAAGTACTGCCTCGCTTTGACTTGCTGTGGCTCCAGTCATGAACAGTGCATATTAAAGTTCTACTGGAATGAAAGAAAGTCCTTGAGGTTGAATCCCTGGGTTTGAATGTCACTATATGAATTTAGGTTTGTGGTGGAATATTTATTTCTTTAAAAATTTAAAAGGTGCAACTAGAGGCCTTTATCTTGACTTAGAAATGGGAATTAAAAGGGCTTATCATTATCATTCTATCTAGAAGACAAAACTGAATTTTTTATCCTTAAACTGTGCATCCTTATGCAAAGACAAATTTATATTTATTTCTCTTCATGTATTGAATTGATTAGAAATGACTAGGTGATGCTCTGAGACAACCCCAATTGCAGGGTGAATCATCTTAATGCCACTTTTTCATGGCTGCTCATATTTTAAGGGAATGTATTTTACTTGCAGATAAGAGGTGTTAAACACGATATACTAAAAATATAATGACTTTGCTAATGAGTGATAAACTGCTATGGTCTTCTGATCCCATGAAAATGCTTGACTCCCATGGAGCAGAGAAGTTTTTGGCTTTCAGATGTAATTAATTAAATGTTAGAATTGTTATAACTCTGCGTAGGATGTAGAGCCTCAAGGGATTGTAGATTTTTTAAAGCCAAGCCTAGAGTGTGGATACCATACATAGAACCTGCCTTTCTAAGTACCTAGCTTAGTAATTCACCTACTGTACCTGTTTACAAATCAGAAGCATCTTCTCTTAGTTAATATGTTGCTATATATAGTATTAACTCTAATATGGACACTTTTTCTTGCATCTAGTGAACTCTTTCCCAAGGTTAAAGACTGAATACAAAAGCCTGTGGTTCCCAGAAAATGATTGAAGAATTCACTCATCTTTGAAAACCTATAAATAAGTACATGTTACAGCAAATTTGTCAAAAAATCAGAAGCAAAAATCAGAGTGGATTAATTTTTTTGTAAATGTCATGACTTCATCATGGAATTTACTCTGTCAGTAGCTGTTAGGTTGATAAACATTTATGAGAATTGATTCCCTCATTTGTAAGTTAGCCATGTGTTGTGTGCATCTTCACTCTACCAAAACAGTTGGATTCTGGCACATTTTATTCTAAATCCTTTCCTAATACAGTTTTTCTTCCTATCCTAAAAGATTTTTATAAGCAGTGATATTTTGATGACGAAAATAATAACACTCCGAAAGACGTTAAAATTGGTGAATGGTTTCCCACAACTTCAGTAATAGTTGGATGCTGCTCTATTTTCCACTAACACAGGCGATGATTACTTGATAATTTGGTGCTATATCTATACAAGCATGCTCTGCGTGAGTTAAGAAAAATAGCACATATTTTAGCTTAGAGTTGCTAGCTGTGGTTTTGTATAAGCTGTAACAAGCAGTAAAATGTGTGCTCTGTGGTTTGCAGTGACCTTTGTTGTTGGACAAATCTCAGGAAAAAAAGAAAAATCAAAGACATGCTTAGAAATTCTTTGTTTAGAGGGCTAAATCTGGCCTCTATTCTGCTGTCCTAATTGTGCATAGTGATTTGAGACCTTTTCAGCTTGGGCAGACACAGATCTTCCAAAGGGGACAAGCAAAGCACTCAGGTTTTTTTCTATTTTACAATCCTTTGTGTGTGTGTGTATATATATATCTGCCTAAAATAGAGCAATGTGTTTGTTCTGAGCTGTAGATTTCTAGTCGGCATATATGGGCTTTACGTAAATTTGAAAAACATTCACACCTCTGAAAAGACCTAGAAGTTTATTTTTATCAATAACTTAGGTGCTGCAATTATTTGGAAGCTAAATGTCAAGAATTATCTGTGCCCCAAAATTAACTTGGGCGTGCTAGAAGCAACTCTTGTTTTATCAAGATTTTCCTCAGTGTAGGAACAGCAAATTATGGCAGCTGTACTGATCCTGTAGGATCAACCCCTCAGTCCTGGCTCTAACACTGGCCAGAAGAGGATGCTCAGTACTGGATCCAGTAATCCTCAGCTCAAGAAGTTTGAGCCAGAGGTGAGGTCTTCGTGTTCAGTGGTTTTAGGTGAGACAGTTCACATCACACTTAAGAATTCACACCATACTTTGCTGAAGCATCTTTAGAATTAAAATGATAACAATTAAGCACAATGACCAGATTATGTTCTCTCAAAACATTTAAACAGAGACAAATATTCTAACATCTTGCCCATAAGAAAACCTTCCAATGCGCAGCAGTCTCCAACTTACCAGCAATTTTTTTGTTACTCTCTCCATTTCTCCTTTAACAAGCTATTTTATCCTTTTATGTCACCGTAGTAGATATTTTTCTTTTCTGTCAGGAAGTAAAACTTAAGAATACAGTGATTGCTGCGAAGGTATTTTTCAGAAATAATGTTTTCCATCAGAGCACATCATGACACGATGACATTTTGATTCCTTGGAAAGATGATCTGAGGTGCTGTCGCAGTGGAGTATTATATCAGATTGAGTCTGACCCAGTATTTACCACGTAGTTACTAGAATGTCGTTGGGCTTTTTTCCTGCCTGTGAAGCATTTCTAGTCTCATTTAGTGTGTACTGGATCAATACTATGTATTCAGGAACAGGTACTATTTTTGATGGAATATTTTCTGTTAGCAGCTGCCTTTTAAAAGCTGTATTCAATAGTGTTTTGTCTGTTTATTGTAATGCTTATTTTGGCAAATAAACTTTAAAGTTCAAGGTAGTCAAAGTTTTCTTTGTTAGATGTTAAACAGAATCAGACAAGAAAGTTGATCCCTGTATGAATCTAATTTTCCCCCCTCAGCTACACCTCCAATTTAAGAGTTACTTTTTGGATACTACAACTAGTCCCCAATATTTCATGTTCTGTGTTGCTGAGATTCTGAATTGTAGTGGTATTTCTTGTATAATGAAAGGGTTGGTAAGAAAGGTGCATTTTGAGCAAGTGGAGCAGCTGTGATAATATATCTGCTTTTGTACCACAAGTAAACAGAATTCGCGCATGGAACTTACAGCGTCATTTAAGGCTGTGTCAACTGTGCCTTTCAGATGTCACACTGCCACAAGTTTCTCATTTTCTTTCAAACATTTCACTGTAGCACTTCTGAGTAATTTCTTTGGCAGAAGTTAAAGCCTATAGGTTTCGGACAGATTCTAGTTATGACTTTAGGTAAATCAGTTTATCTCCAGATATTTAAATATAATTTCCGTACATTATTGGCAATGACAACATATTACATATTGCCTACATATAATGCTGGCTCAGAACACTGTTCCTAAATATACTGTTGCATGCAGTATTTCTCATTAAAGTGTACCACAGTATTATAAATATCTTTCCAGTTTGTGTTAGTAGATGGAAACATATTCTGTGTCATGCCATCATAAACTTATTCACGTTCTCTGGTGTTTTTTGTGAAGAAGGCAGCTGGTAGTGATGAAGTAAACTATAGAATATCCAAACAATTTTCTCAAATCAAAATATATGATGGACACAACAAGTATCTCTTGCTTTATTTGCTTGTCCTAAGATTTTGGTCTAGTTTTGTGTCTTAATTTACTGATTTATAGTTTTATTGAAAACAGTTTTCTATTACCAGATTACTTAGTTAACGTGTATACAAAAATCAATAACATATTCTTAGTGTTGAAAGATGGTGAAAGAAGCTGCGGATTCCAGCTGAAGTGGGAGGAAAACACAGTTGGATTGAAATTGGTCAGCAATAGGCAGGAGCAACAAAGTCAACTGTTAGATTGTCTTCATTGCCTGATGAATGGTGAGTTAGTCAATCAAGTAAGCACGGAAGTATCTAGGAGAAAATAAGACATTGTACTTAAACAGCAGAAACAAGTACAGTTGGAATTATGTAGTGCGAAAATGTGTTTGCTTGTTTTATTTAGAAAGCTCTCTTAGCTCTTTGTTTCCCAGAAATAAAAACCTTTGTAGAAGTCTTGAAGGCAGAAAAGGGACAGTACTTGAACCCTGATTCATGAAGCTGTTTTTCCCCAGTCCTGTAAGAGATGATGATGACAATGACATCACTTTCCTGTTTCCCAGTGAGATTGACTAAAGTCTCTTTATGAGGTGCACATTGATGGAATCTTTATTCATCAGAAGAGGTTTGGGATCATGTTCAGGCATGTTTTTCATTATTATGATACTACATTTGCCAGTTAGGAGCGCTTCACAAAGGAGGAATGGAAATTCTTCTGAGGAGCAAACTTCATTATCAGGGCCTTCTTTTGGCTTTTGGGCCAAATGTTGTCTGTCTTCAGTGTTGCATTGGTTTTAAGAAATATCCAGCCAAGATACGAGAAGAGGAATTTTGCTCTTAGTGAATAGAGAGGATTCCACTCAGACTCTTCTCCTGGCTTGTCCAGCAGTTACGTTAAACTTCAGATCTCCTAAATGCTAGGAAGCAGCAGACTGCATATTTATTTCCTCTGAGATTTCTCTGTTGTGCAGAACCTTTCAGTTAACTGATTGAGAAAGGCAGCTACAATAAAGCAGAGAACCTGAATAACAAGCAAGGGATATAGTCATCTGAGAGTGTGCCTTTGTAAGATTGTTAACTTCAAAGTCTTCCAAACTCTAGGAGCTAAAACCGTGGGATTTTTTTTTTGGCAGTTGCTGCACACCTCCATGCTTTCTTTCCCTTGCCTTAATTGTTTAATGTAACTCAAATTTTAAGTGGGAGATTATTCTACTTCCTTGAAAAGAGCTCTCTTTAGCTGCTGCTGCTGCTGAACTGAAGTATGTAGTAATCAGTACAGTAAATATGAAGCTATGTTACAGGAATTTCTTTTTCCATTAGATGCTTTTGGATCACTGATAAGAACTTCTACAAGTTCCCAAAGGAAATTCTGTCTCCAAGTGGTGCAGATTCCTAAGTAAGGAGCCATCTCACGAGCAGCTACATTGCTTGTCTAAGGTCAGCAGGCTCAGTGAGGAGTATCTGTCACAGATTCTCTCAGCTGAGCTTTGTGGCTTTTTCTGTAAATTTACTTGTTTCTAAATGTGCATCTCTTAGGAAGCCAGACAGGAATCAGGGAGCTCACTGGGTGTGTTTGCTGTGCCCACACTTTGAGAGGGCAGGACTTTGGTTAAATAATATTGGCATGACAGTTTAGAAGGAAGTTTCCATGCAGGATGCCTCCACATTTTAGTTGCTCTGTTGGTGGTGTCTCTAGGAAAGCCCCCAAAATGAGCTCCCCACGGGGCAGGCTGGGAGCAGCTGGTCATGGTTTTCCTGTTCTCTATGAGCTTCAGGCTTCCACTTGGAGATGGGTGAGGAAGTTGGGAGCCTGGTCGTGTGGGGTTCTCCCAGCACCATCTCATGTCCTCGTGTTGTGCAGATAAGATTGGGCTCAGCTGTTAAATGGCGCCTAAGGGAGCTCTAGACACTTGCTGCATTTGTGCTGGCAGCCTGCAGTGATGATGGTGCTTGCTGAGATAAACATTTTGAAAATAGCCATCAAAAACCTTTACAGCAGGATGGACTGTTAATGATGGGATCTCATCTTGACCAGAAACAGTGAAACTACTTGAGGCAGATTGCAACTAGGTGGTCTTAAAGGCCAACCCAAACCATTCTATGATTCTGGAAAAATCAGGAAATACATTCTGGAAGTCATACATTATTTTTCACTTTTATAAATTGATGTGTTTGATGGTACTTTTATATTTTTATTCAGTGTTTTTATGTTTTCTGTCAGCCTCCAAAATGCAGGTTAGTGCAACTTTTGAAGTCGATACTGTAATTTTTATATAGTACAACTTGCCCTCTTTTTTTGAAGTACAAAGTTATTCTGTGCTGAAGGCTGATGTCTGTAATAGCTTGTGTACTTGTGAGAAGAATCTTTTCATTTAGCTCATCAGTCAGCTGTACCTCTCTTTTTTATCTTCAGATGGAGACAACAGCTGGGAGAGGCACACTCTGGGTTGCTTTCATTGCAGATAAATACTTCAAAAATCATTAAAGAGAGGGCTCTTTCATGCTGAGGAAAAGTCCTGCTTTGTTGCCTGTCCTTCTTTAAAAGTGTAGAAGATTTAGTATGTCTCATTAGCATTAGTTATCTGTTGCAAGTCTGCTGACTACCTCTGGAAGAATAAGGCAGCAGATTTTTAGCACTATTCTCAGCTACCATAATGTCACTTTATCCCTCATTTTGCAAAGTGAGCTTGGACTTAAACTCTGTGCATGAATCCAGTTTTGTCTGGGGTGCAGAGGGGGAAGGAAATAGCCAAGTCCTTAGTGGATGCTTTGTGTGGAATTAGTATTAAGGTCATATGCCCTAAACTCCATAGTGAATATAGAATTCATTTATCTGAAATTGTAGTCTAGAGGCTTTTTTCTTTGGACCAGAACACTTTCAAAATTTTAGTTTGGGTCAGAACTTTGGCCCATATGAAGATTTTCTGGGCAGCTTGTAAAGAAATACCAAATTTCTGTAGCCAGATGTCTGTTTTGCAGTGTCAAAATCCATAAGAGGCCAGGTTATACAAAGTCAAGATGCTTATGTGCATTCTGTGATTCTCTTTGGCTCTTTTTCTAAAATTAGATTTTTAATACCACCTTTAATCAACACTAGTGTCACAGAGCTTGCTTGCAACTTCAGTCGCTTTATGGAATATTATTAGGCAAAAACGTGTTGTGATATAATAATTTGTTTCGTATTTTAAACAATGACTACATACAGCAAATTAGGGCAATAATATGTTGAACTCAACGTGAGGTTTAGCAATTTGCAAAGGGGAGCTCATGACTGGAAGTTCATAAAGTAAGTGCTTTTATGTTGTAGTCTACTCTAAAATTATATGTTATATATATTATATGATTGACGATGAAAAAAGGCACTAGTAAATGCATATTTGAAATATTCATTTCTGTCTTAGTGGTATAGTCTTCAATTTGCAAGCTGATTTCAGATATCCAGCTGTGATAAGGATGTGGTTCATCACCTTTCAACAGTTGAAGTGTCAGTGACATGCAAGTATTCAGTGGGTTTCAGTACCTGAACCTGCAGTTAGGGTGAGGGGGGATAGAAAGATATTGAAATGTGGATACTTGATTGACAGTGCACAGGAATGGTGTTGTAGCTTTTTATCTGTCTTTTATTAAGAATGCTGCCAGACTCGAGGTGTAAGCGCTTTCGATTATACTTTTGAATTTGCTTTTGGACTTTTAGGCTTTCAGGACCATGTAATTGTAGATTTCAGGTGTTGAGCTGTGCCATGTAAAGGAGATTTGTGTGCGTGTGAGTTGGGGGTCCCGGTTTTTGTTTTACTCACTGGCATTTCCTAGCTATTGTCTGATATTTGATTTCTTCCTGGTTGGTGATATTTATATAAATTATGGTACTCCTCTCCTACAATTTGAAACTAGTAATGATTGTTTGGCTGAAAAAGCAGTTCTCATGCTAACACAACAAAGATGAAAGAATGGGAGCCCTTTTGTGTCTTTGGAGAGTGACACTTCTTACAAGTGGAGGTTGGGATTAAGAAGGACCAGCGGGAGAACTCTACTGCCCGTACAGCCAGGGAATCTGGTCCGCAGAGTCTCAAGGACGTTAGAAATGATCCACATTAGGTTTCCTTGCAGAACAGAGGACAGAGCCTAGAAATGGGTGATAAGGAATTTAGGGGTGATAGAGATGAGGCTGACACAGTTATTTGCGAATGAATTCAGAGCTAACAGAATGTATTGCTTCCAACCTAACATTCTTACTAAAGCTAAATTTGTGCCTGGATACTTAGTGAGAATTGTGTTTAATATTTTTGGGTTTGAAAGTCAAGTATTTAATAAACTTGGATTTTTTGTTCAGTTCCTGGGCAATGTCCCAGTTCATGATGCTGTTGAAATGAAAATGTTTTTAATGAGTAGTGTTGAAAGGCACAGCAGAGATCTTAATATTGATAGTATTTAAGTATTAATCAGGAACATGGCATGTAGTGGGAAGTAATTATGTTCTTATATAAACTTTGTTACTTTGATATGACAAGAGGTTGTTTCTTTTGAAGTTAAGACCTGGATTGATTCCATTTGTAGTCATGTAAACTAGGAATTTGTTCCTGAGATGTCTATATACAAAAATATTTTCCTCTTGTCTGAACTAAGTCTTTGTTGGTGTTGGCTTTGTTAACCATTGTAATTCAATTTAAAAGGTCCAGATGTGCCAGCATGGAGTTGGGTTACTTTGCATAAATATCACATTTGAGCTATTAAGCATTTATGGTGACAGTGCAGTGAGTTTTCTGACTTCATTGGTGGATGTGAAGTTACTTTAACAGCAAGGAGGGGGTTACCCTTCAGGAGAGTAAATGGATAGTTTATACCAATAAAGTTTCCATACATGGATGATTCAGGAATGCAATCTGAAGAGTTTCATAGCTGAGAAATCAGCAAAGTGGAAAAGGATTTTGATTAGCAGTGTGGACTACTTATGCATTTCCTGGCTTCCAGTTTTGATTTTGGCAAGCTAAATGACCATATCTCGACTCAATTGTTTTTCTGGGCCTGAGGAGGAAAACACAGAAAGAAGAAAAAAAGATTTAATTTGAAAAACTCTAAGCATTTCCAAAACATTCAGAATTGTCCAAAAGGTTAGGACTTATTTGCATCATGAATATTATAAATACAAGTGTTACATAAAGCATTTATGATTGCATATTCAGAAGACCTGGCTTATGGATGGCCTTACTTTTTTTTTCTTAAATCCAAACACTTCTAAAATTTAACATGACCTTTAGCTTGAAAAGTAGAATGCATCAGCAAAGGTGGGATAAATGTCTTTTGTATTAACTTGTAGAGAGGTTTTAGGAACCTGTTAGGCCTGATGTTCAAATTTGAAGTCAAGTTTAATTATACATATGAAATGTTATAAATAGTTTTAAACATGTATTGAATTGTATTAGAAACCAGATTCATCATTAGCTCTTGTCTCCTCTTCCCTGCTGGAGGGAACTTGTTCTCATATCTGCCAACTAAAATGTCACTGTGGTTATTACCTATACTCACGTTTCAAAGTGAGTTACCTAAGATAGTTTTAATAATAAGAGTCACTGTTTTTCCTAAATTAAGCAGTGATAAACAGCTAAGAATAGACTGAATGGGGTTCTCCTTTCTGCTCTACAGCTGGATCCAGATGTTTGCCCACAGTTGCATTTCCAAGTTTGACACACAGTATTGACAACTGCTCCCCTCTGTGAGGGATTCTGCAACCAGAATCTCCTTCCTTTTGTTGGAAGCACAGGAGGAGAGTGAGGTTGAGAACTTTATTATCACACAGCAGCAGGGATTGGACCAAAGCAGGCAGAAGGGACTTGCATGAAATTTCCATGATAGGTTGGAATCTATAGTCTTCCAATAAATTTCCATTGGCATTTGAATTCTGGTCCTTCAATTGTGGAGTGATGTGATTTCAGAACGAGTGAAGAAAAAGAACTAAATTTCTGCGACTGGAAACCCAGGTTTTCTGGTTTGTTTTTGTTTTGCCCTCTGTGGACCGTTTTGGTGGATAAATGGTACTTACATTAGCACATGGCCAAAATGTTAATTGTACTAGTTCAGGTAATTCAGAATTAATATCTCTTTTTATGCTTCAATGCATTTGCTGAGTAGAAGCTTTAATACATACATGAGCATGCAACATTTGGTAACGAGACGTTATTATCAATTTGTTAAGCGCACAGATGGTACCTTTAATGCCATACAAGGCATGAAGAGACATGTTGCCAAGTTCTTATTTTAGTTATACTGATTGTGACTATAATTCTGCAGTTCTAGAATTATATCTGAATTTAGTCCTGGCTTTGGGAGGAAAAAAACAAACATAGCAGCTGAAAAATAGTGCCTTTTTAATTTTTTTTTTTTTTTTCTCCCCAAGATCGAATGCACAGAGAGGATTTAATTATTGAATTTAACTTATCCTGTAGTGAAAAATTACAGATGCATACGTGCAAGGAAGTGAGTTCAAGTCTACTCTTAGGGGTTTATTTTTATTTTATTTTATTTCTGCATTATTAAACATGTGCGGTTTTCAGTTAGGAGCAGCTTCTCCATTTTGGTATTTTTAAAGGTAAGCTGACAAATGCCTCCAACAATCCACATACTTCCATGTGACAAGTGTGGATGTCATTTAAAGCATGTGTGTCAAGCTGCTGTTACCTCAAAGAGCTGTGTGCTTTGCCAGTAACAGAGCATCTGCTCTCTGTTGACATTGTCAGAGGTCGAGGTCAGTAATGGTATTATGATCTCCTGTATACTTAGCAGAGAGCAGAGGAAAGCTTTTCTGTCTCCAACGTGTTTTGCGAGCAGTGTTTGCCACCGCTATCACTGACGTGTCTGATTATAAAAAACTGCTGTTTGTAGTTTCCTTAGGTGAATTTGCACACTGGTTTTACTACTCTCTCAGAGATCTGAGAGCTCCTAGTATTCCAGTCTGATCATAAAATATAAAAGGTTTTGTCAGGCACATCTGGTGAGTTGGATGTCTTTGATCATCAGGATAACTTTCTCATCTTTGTAGCGTATCTTCTGAAACTTGGGTCTTGGGAATAGAGATCTGTGCTCACAAAGATCATATCACAAAGATGACGGTGTTGGGTATGCAGAGGAGCAGTTGGGAGGGCTTAGATGGCATCAGAGAAAGCTGCTGAGGAAGCTGAGGTATAACATGGGCAGTCTGAGTACAGCCTCATGTGCAGCAGAAAGGGGATGTGATCAACTGTTGCTGTTCTTGTATTGTTTTAGTGACATTTTGCTGATGCAGCAAAGCTGTGGCCAAAGCAAATCACACAGCAAAAATGTACTTTGCTGGTCTCATTTTGCTGATGCTTCTGGAGGAAAGGAAACCTAAAAGATGTTCCTGTACCAGGAAAGGCATTGCTAGTAATACTGTACCAGAAATGAATGTGCTTTGTATTTTCTATGAAAAGCATAAGAAACTAAATTATCCTTCCCAATGTGAAATTGTCAATAGTCTCTGCTTTGGTCTAACAAAATTCTAAGTGATTTAATAGTAAATCAGCAGGGCTTTTTCATTGTCATGGTGTATTTAATTAAACAGGTTTAGGAAAAAATAGGACACGAGTTCTGTGTTTAATTAAAATGCTAATTTGTAATTACAGAAGGCACATACGACCTTAAGTTATTGTGTTATAATCTGTTTCTTGTCAGATCTTGCTTCTAAATGGTGCAGTAGCAGTAACATTTCCTGTTAGAGTGGTTTTGGTAATCAAAAGCGGCTCAGGTTTGGTACTCTATGATCAGTAATGCATCTTAAGCACAGTTTCTTTTTAAGCTGCATATGCATGCTCTTCATTAGGTAGCAAAGCACAGCCTCTCTGAAACGCTACCAAAATTTTATTTGTGGTCCTGCAAGCTGGTCTGGCCGCAGCAACCTGTTCCCTGCCATGGAGAGCCGTAGGTTTTGCTGGTGTGCTGCAGCAGTGCCTGGAGAACGGCTGTGTGTGCCCACACAACATGGGCTTACTCTTAGACGTGTGAGCAAGGTGTGCAGAGTTGGAATGTGTTACCAGGGGTTTTTCAATACGTTGTATAATTGGATCTTATTGATTACTCTTCATGTCCCTCTGTGCTAGGTTAATATTTTATTACATTTGAAACGTGGGTACTGAGGTACTGGGGACGTCAGGCTTTGGGCACTTGCATGGCTGTTTATGCTGCTGAAACTTTTGCTGGCTGGCAAGGCAGGGGCAATTCTCCCCTGCGACTGCAGAGCTCAGGCTTGCATGGCATTGCATGTGTGACCCAGGGGCTGTTTGGTGGCTTATTTTCATTCTAAGGTCTGCTTGGGGATCATTTTTATAAGTTTGCTCGTACTTTTTAGATCTTGCTCTTTCTTCAGTGGTCTGCAGGTTGTGTAAAACATGCCACATATACACTGCATTTTGACATGAGTTATGTTCTTTGCTCTCCATTACCCTCAAATTGATTTGTCCCACTCCAAACCAGGCATGGCTACCTGCTGTTAGAAAGAATTGTTAGAGCTAAACGGGGTGAAAGGAAAGCATCAGGTGATAGAGACAAGCTTTGGTCCAGACCCAGCACACTGAGTACAGAGCCTGTGCCCTGTCATTGCGATACTGTGTTTAAAGGGCTATAATTGTCTTTGTGATGTGACAGAGAAGTCAAAGTAATCCTGAAAAGTTGGTATATGAGAATGGATTGTAATCATAAGTGTAATTTAAAATTTTTTTGTTGGTTGCAAACCTGCACAGCTTCCAAAATTTTCCTCCAAAGAGATTGTTGTGAGGAACTGTGTAAGTTACTTTGGCAGCAGATGCTTTCCCAAAACTCTCATTTATCTGAAACTATTTGGGACTAGTGAGGGATGTGCATGCTTTGAGGAGCACATGATTACAAACACTTGCAGTAGTTACTGGCATTGCAAATGTACAACATTCTACAATATTTGTTGCATAAATTCTTTTTCTACCCGGAGTTATAGATGAGAAATGCAGTGCCTGTGTGTGAACTGCAAAGAAAAGTTTAGAACCAAGGCAGTGAGGTCGTAGCTGTTGCTCCCAGGTGTGCTGTGGGACTTGGCAGGTGATAACACTGGGTGTGTTTTTGGGTCAGTGCCTTTGGGGACAGTTAACAGGGAGGAAAAAAGGAGCAGTACTTTATACTGACACACTGATGCTGTGGTAGTACAGGAGTGTCTGTGTGTGGACGTTGACTAGAGAATGACCCTCAGCAAGCTTGCAGAAGATAATCCTATTTCTTGCTCTTTATCTTTGTCCCGGTTCCTCAGGTTTGCAGGCATTTCTTCACGGCCTAATGCATGCTCTTAGGGCTCTCTGAGGGAAATATTTTCTTCCACAGCAGTGCAAATGCAATGATGAAAACTTCCTCGTTAACTATTTAAATAGTAACTGGGAACAAACTGCTAATACAGTGAAATCTGACATGTTCAGCCTACCTGTTCTCACTTTCAACACAGGTTTTGGAGCACCCAGGAGATACTTGCATAGTTGATGGCAAACACGTGTTGCAGGTATCTGTCCTGATAGTTTTAAGGCAATAACCTTGATTTTCTTCAGAGAAATCCAGAGATTAATAGAACAGTCAAATCTTAGATGATCTCAGGTTCCTTACTTGAATATAGAGTTAATCTCAAAGCAGCAATGTTATTCTTGAATAACTCTGCAGCTTCCCAGTGTTGCTGCAATAGTTTTCTAAATTAAAATTGCAAACAGTCATAGTTTTTTAATGTGACAACCAGATTCTTCATCTTATAAAGAAACTAAAGTGCACATAAAATGACAGAAAACAGTGATTTTGGTGTTTGCTGCTCACATGGAATTAATTTTCAGTTCTCTAACAAGTCAGAGTACAAGAAATTAGGATGAGAAATAAAACAGGATTCTTATGTGCAGTTGTGTTTAATTTATCAGGTTCTGTTTGCTTCTTTCTTAATGTGGTCAGAAGCTTGGATGTACACGTGGAGCAGAAGAACTGCACCCAAGATAAAATAAGTGTTGTCCTCTCATCTGTTGGCTGCCCTCATGATTATTTGCAGGATCAAATGCTGTGGTTTAGTCCGTATGAAATGTGCCGTATACACAGTGTAAGGGCTGCATGAAGTGCAGCATGAAAATTCTCACAAGAGAAATAAGGTTACAGGATTTCTTTCTTCAAGCAAGTAGGTTATTTAGGCCTGTTCCTTACCCAGCGACTCTGTGGCTAGGAGTGGTTCTTGTCTGAACTCAGCCTTGTTTCAGTGCTACAGAGAGTAAAAGAAGAATATGAGCTTGGGAAGAGACTGCTTCCTAAGTCCATTCTCAAAAGTAGTGTCTTTTCTCTAGCAAGAATAATGGCAAAGTTGATTACTAATAAAAGCCCTTCTTAATGCATCGGATTAATCAAGAGCACAAAAATGTGGGAGCTCTGAAAATTTGCAGGAAGAAAGGAAATCTCTGTGTGTATGCACATGTGTGTGGTGTGTATGACTGCAGACTGAATGTGTACTGAAAAAACTAAAACTGGAAAAATTTCAGAGTTTGAATAAAAATATGGTCCATGATATTTATAAACACAGTTCCCTAATTTGTCTTCTATGACCTTACCAGAGGTATAATTCCCCTCCATAGAAGATTTTCATGCTATTGCAGTAATTGGGGGTAAAAAATACTGAAATGTTTTAAGAGTGGTGGAAAGTTTGTCAGTCTACTCTTTGAACCTGCTTTATCTTGCTGAAGAATTGTGAGATATTATTTTTTTTTTTAGTATAACCAAATAGATTGATGTTGCATAATTTTCAGGAATGCCGTTAATCAGCAGCATTACCCTTTAGGATTTTTAAAATGCCTATTTATATTTTTAATGAAAAACAAGCCAAGTAATTGTTTTGTTCAGCTGGAATAAAGGTACAGATCAATAAACATGGATTAAAATGAATCCTGTTATTATTGCCAAATAGGTATGCTAGGCCTGTTTATGCCAGTAGCTCTAGTTCAGTTTTAAGTGTATTCCAAAATGACTTGGAAACTACTGGGTACCTATGTTTAGAAGCCTGCTATTGGAATTATTTTTATCAGAAGAAGGAATGAATCATCTTGAATAACTTATGATTCAAGTAATTTGATCAATACATTTTTTGCTGACTGTGTACAAAGATATTAATGTTAAAATGTCTATGGTTTATGCATTCTCACATGCTGTATCTTTCTCAGGAGCTGGGAAGTGGTGGTTTGAGTACTTGGTACAGACTCTGCCTACAAAGTTCTGTACAATTACGGAAATCACATTAAAAGTAAAGTTGATTAGAGTGGAAAGAGCGTCATAGCAGCCTGCCATGGTGATTCACTGGCAGAACACTTTTTTTCTGGAATTTTAATTTTTTCTTCTTTAACCTTTTGGTCAGGCTAACTTTTTAAGGAGGTGAATAGCACCTCATGTAAGATCACAAATCCCTGCAAAACTGGAGTTCCCTTCTGTAAGACACTAATCTTGTATATGAAAGTGTTGCAACTTTATATTTTCTCAAATCTTTTGACATTGTTTTCTTACATAAAGCTATGAATTTAAAAAATCCAAATGACTCATCATTGCAACTTGAAAAGCAAGTGATCCCTTTTTATTTTCTATTTTGACCAGGTCTGTCAGCTCAGTTAATGCTGTGTCTGATACCATGGTCCAAAGAAGGAATTAGGAAGAATTTAAAAGAAAAAAGAAGCATATGATTAAAAAAATAATAGTAAGGAAATGATTGCATTTCTACACAGCATAGAAGCATTTCTTAGGGAAGTTTGAGCAGTTCAAAGACAGCAGCTGTTGCAGCAGTTTAAATGGCTCTCAATGGAATATACTCTTTTAACTGGGTTTTTTGTTTGTTGTGTTGCTCTTGTTGTTTGGGTTTTTGTTTGTTTATGGTTTTGCAAGCCGGTCACCAGGAATGCAATTATGTAATCCTGGTTTAATCACAGACCACTGTAAAATTGGAAGACTGTTTTGCACATGAATCCAAACTGATCTGGCTCATTGGCAATGACCTGATTTTCCAGGAAGACTTTAAGGTTTTGATCAATGGAAATATGTAGTAGCACTGGTCACAAAAACGCATAAAACTGTCATTCTTTCTGCAAAAACTTTTAATTATGTAATATTTTGGAATGGAATCTTTTAACACGTAACGTGAGAATAAGAAACATGAGTCTCTTGGTTGTGTTCATGCCTGAAAATAAGAATCTCCGAATCCTGGTTCCAACTCATGGTTATGGGAGAAAACACTTTTATATCTTAAACAGAAACAATAATTCCATGTAGGTCCTTATAGGCTTTAAGGCATTACTAAGCTTCTGATTAGGAAACTGTGATACAAGTGGCAACTATTAATAATAGTTAATCTAAGAGAAAGAGGATATGCTGCTAACCTAGAAAAAAGATTATGCATGACACGTGCATGTTTCTTTTTATGGGACAGAATCCTTTTCTGATTTCTAAATACACTTGAAATGCTACCATTTTGGGACACTTTGAGCTTAGTGTTTCTGTATGTTTTAAAATTAATAGCTAAGAAATTGCAGGACCATCATCTAGGTCTTTTTTAAATACTCTCAGGGATTTATTATTGAAATTGCTTTATCTAGTGATGTAGTAAATCAAAGATAGTTTAAATATATTCTGGTCTGAATTACTTTGCCTTTCTCCTTCAGTGGTTACTCTGTAGAAGTTTGCCTTGTGGAGGATTAGAAGACGAAGACAATGAATGCCAAAGTCACATGCCCTGGGAACTCGTTATCTTTTCTGCAATCTTGTAATCAGAGCTCCATATAAAGAAAACTTCCCTTGTGGATGTACTAATCTAGGAAGCAAGCCCATATTAATTATGTAAGGGGAGTTGCTTTAGATGCAGTTTTCAAATGTTACTTTGTTACAGATGACTCTTTGCTCTTGAAGTGTTATTACGTTTACTAATTGCTTAAGAACTCTAAATTATTTTTATCAAAAATAGGTCATATATTTTGTTTTCTAGCAGGACTATTACTTTTATATTTTGAAATCTCGTTGTTCGTTTTTGGTCTAGCCCAGATTAGGAGAAATCTTTGAATTGATCTGCTTACTATCCCTTAGATTTTCTAAGTTACCTTTGTGCTTCCACTTGTATAAAATGTTTGGACTGTAGTGAAATGAGTAGGACATATGACCAAATCAGGAATTTGGTGGGAAAGGTACATTTATGTTGAATTGTGAGGTAGACATGTATTTTGATAGATACATTAATAATTTAGGAATAATATGATCCATATTCAGTTGCAAGTTTATTTTTTATTCACCATTTATTGTTTCAGAATATTTTGTTAAGGCACATTTAAGGATACCTGGTTTGATTTACTATACTGTATTAATTTAAATTTGGAGCACACATGGCCAGCAAAAGCTGCTACCTATCTAAGAATTCTCTTAAGCATCGTGTTAACCAATTTTGCAAGCAAGCCCCCAAATTTGTAATGTTAGTGCTCAAGTACGCTCATTTAACTTTGCTTAACTGCTCCACACTTTATTTTGTGGGCAGCAGTACAGGTATTGTAGCAAGAGTTGAACCAAGAAAATTCTACACCTGGATTGGCCATTTTTAGTAGCTCACCTTTGGCTTTTCTCCTTGCATGAAAACACCTAAAGCAGGAGTATGGCTATTCCTGCTGGAGAAGGAGTTTAAATATTAACTTGTGTGTATGATATCTATCAAGTTGAGCTGGTAGAGGAACATTATCCTGGCTTTAACATTATCCTGTGATTTGTTTTATGACCTCTACTGTAAATTGCATTTCTGTAGAATGACAAATGCTCTTAATTAGAATTGCTAGAACCGCTTTTATTTAATGCGACAGCTTCTATAGGATTTTGCTTAGTCATCAGAACAGGTATTCAAATGTAAATGGATACAAAAGCACAGTCAATGAGCACACATTGGTGTGAAAATGAATTTCAGCCAGTTTTATTCTAAATACTCGGTTATTGTGGTGCAGGACTTTTTTGTAACAAATCTCAGCTGCTTTGAAGCTAATGAGCACACAGCCCACAGCCTTAGTGGCTGGCCAACTCCATAAACATCTTTTTCTTCTCTTTATTCTGTATCTTCATTTAAATTGAGGTGTCTGAAAAGTTTTCTGACATGAATAATGACAGACTATTGATCTAGAGAAACAAGAACAGTTTGTCGTATAGAGTTCACAACAGTGTAATAGGACCTTGACAGTTTTCTTTTTCACTGATGGCTTTAAGTGTCTTTTATAGTAGGGAGAGTATAGACAAAAAGTTCTTAAACTTGTTTACTACTTTTTAAAACAGAAAGTGCAATACAGTCAAAAATCTTGACTATTATTTTTAAATTTTTCCCCAGATGGTTGTTTTTGCTATTTTTTGTTTGAAGCATTGTGAATATCAGAATATGTAAAAAAACCACCATTTATATATATCTGTTGAACCCCATGTAAATATCCCGTGACCCTTCCAAATAAGGAAATGCTGATCAATCTGAAGAAACTAATTAAAAAAAAGATTTTTATTACCTATATTGTGGAATGCTCTTGGAAATTCAGGGAAGACTCCCATTACAAATTTTTTTTACTCATCTTGGCCGTTGTGATAGAGGAGTTCATTGAAGCGTGCTGGCCCGTTGGACCCTCAGTTATTCCTAGGCTCATGAGGACGTCTCAATGCAGAATTCTTAAATTAGATTTTTGTGTATGAATGTATACCTAAGATATCAGTGATATGTTCATTAAATATTGTGAGCAGTGTTCCTGCAAAGAAAAAAAAATTTTAAGGTGGTTGCTGATTTTAAATACCTGAAATTGAGGCACTATGAATTCCACATATTCTTCTGAAAATTCACTTGAAAATCAAAATGTTACTCATTAAATATCAGATTTGTTGCACTGAGTTATTAAAAAGAGAGGGAGAAAAGCATTTGCCTTCTGGGCTTGAGTGGAAGTAAACAGCAGAGAGACTGCTTAACGTTATTCTGTATGAATATGAACCTCACGGTTCCCAGAAAATACTGTTTGGTCTTATTCTGGTTAATCTGAGGGTTAAAGTTGATCCTTTAAGGGAAGTGTCCAGTTTCCGTCACTCTTTGCCTCCAATAGGCAGGTTCTAACAATTTTTCGGGGGCATTTGGTATTAACTGGAGAGTTTATGGTTTGCAGTATTTCTGCTGGCATTTTTATTTACTAGCCTTACACACGAGATACCAGGCTCACAGTCCTATGGACTTGTAAGCCAAGGTCAAAATTATTTCTCCCCCAAACTGACCTTTGCTTGGTCTCCTGCCCAAAGGGAGCAGTACCTACTCCTGCCAATTTTTCCCGTTCATGATATGCAGTAAATGAATGGGGATAAGTGGGTTCTTTAGAAAAATTTCATTAAGTTCATGTCCCACACACATTCTAACTTCCTTCCAAAAGTGAGAACCAGTATTTCAAGCCTTGTTGTGATGCGCAACCTGTTGTAAGTAATGAAATTATTTCTGCACACAATGGAACCTTTTAAAACTTCGGGTATGATTCAGCTGTTCTTGCATTAAATAATACTTACTCAAGGTGTAATTCTATTTGTTTTGATTATTAGATGGTTATTGTAACACTTGATCAGAATGACTCCACTTTTAATTGGTCTCCAAGGACATGATGATGTGACTCATCTTCATGCTGAACTATTTTTAGTAAATATTTATATTCTTACATAGTACTGAAAGGAAATGGACCCCAGTATGTTGACAGAGGAAGGAGTCCTTACTCTGGAGGTATTTTAAAGTGTAGATTAAATAGCATCATTTTTTCGACATGACTATCATGAAATTAGAATTTTCTAGACCACGTTATTACTGAATGTGACCAGGGATGTGAGATTTGGACATAAATGTAATCAACGAAATTTCAGGTCCTTGTTTGGTTTCAGGTAGACACTTACTTTTTAAAGTTAATATGGCCACTGCCAATGTCCTTGAGCTTGCTGGTTGCTCTTGTTCATATTTTTATGTATATATATATGTATGTATATATATATGTATGTGTATATATATATGTATATATATATTTATATCTATGGATAATCTGTATACCTGCAGAAATATGAGAGACGACTTGTTCAATTTCTTATATAGAATTAAATTAGAGGATGAAAAATGTAAGAATGCTGAGATAGACCTACTTTGTTGAGTATGCAGTTTTGGAGTTTTTGTGAATATTAGTATCATTCTATATGGTATATATTGTATATGGTATCATTCTATATTGGTATCATCATATCAGTGAGTACTGCCTAACATAGGTGTTGGCAGGGGTGTATTTCTCTGCACTGCCATTATTCTGGTAAAGTACAGGTTTTTGAGGGCTTTTTTCCCACTTTAGTGTTGCAGTAACTTGTACTGATGTTTTGATGCCATTGAAGCTTTCACTTCTGTCATCAGGCTGTAAATTAAAATTCATATAACAGGTAATGGAAGAATGTTCAGCATTTACCTACATTTCATTCTGTACAGTTTAAGAGCTTTTATCCTGTGTAAGATTTTGATCTTGGTATTCCCAAATAAGGTAGTAATATTTCAAAATTGGAGGGAAGTCATGCTGTAAAACATACTCACAGAAATAGTAAAGTTGTCAGCAGCAGCTTCTAAAATACATCCTTGTTAAATATTTTAGGATTCCATCATGTTCTCAATCGTTTCCTTAGAAGGGACTGTGATCACAGTGGAGAATGTGTTACTTTTCTTTGAGCAACATGTCTGTAGTCAACAAGAAATAGTTGGAGGCTCATGACCTTCTAAAGTCTTGCCAGAATTCTCGTTAGAAAGTTATTCCATGGCTGTAAGGAGGGAATTAAGAATCCTGCTATATGAGAAGAGAAGCCTCTGGAAGCAGAAGGTGATTTACATGTACCGTGTTTTTCCTGAAAGGGCTTTGTTAGCCTGCTGTATTTTAAGCAACAAGCTGTAAAAAGTGCTACAAATAATTTCTGGGGACAGGTGATTTCCATATTTTTGCAGACTTCACTGCTGGGCAAAGCCTCCGGAGACTTTCTTTTATATCCAGTGCACCAAGCTGTCAGGAAGGTGTTTCGATCACATTTGTGAGCAGATCTTCCTGGTTATTTGTACTCGGATGTTCATTATAGCAAGAAGAAACAGTATTAGAAACTTAATATTTTAATGGTGCAGAGATATGAGAGAAATTAACTCTGATCAATTTTGAATTTTATACTTGTGTTTCCAGGGCAGTTGTTTTACTGAAAATATCTGCATTAAAAGAATTTTTTTAAAAAATGGTATAGCTGGAGGAACTTCATTAAACTGTAGTAGCGATGAATAAAATTTAATCTAGTAAACAAAGCATCTCTAGCTGTTTAAATAATACAAACTATTGAACAACTTAAACTATATTTTCTTCAGGCCATTTCGCATAAATATTGATGTATTAGTATAAGCTGTTAAAACTGAAATGGCTTTGCATTCTTGAACTCTCCCTTTCCAGTCTCCTTAGCATGAATCTAGTGAATTTTCAACAGTTTTTGCTACTTAAAAAATATAAGATCAGTACTGTATAACCAAGCTGCAAGTGATTACTCAGTGTTCTAGAAACATGATTATTTCATCGTGCATTTGAAGAAACTTGCTACTGCAAAATACTCTAGTGCAAAATTTGTTTGTAAAGAGAACATGCAGCATATGCCACAAGTTGGCTTTTTTGGTGTTCTGTGGGGCAATTTTAAATATAATGATTATGAAGCAAAGAACTCTATGCTTGAGTAAAGTGGAACTTTTGCTAAGCTCTTCATTATGAAATTAGAAGATTGGACAAGGTTACCTCCAGGTATATATCTAGGAGCAAAGACAACCTGAAGGAATTCTGGGGAAAAAAAGAAACGCAATTCAAAGAAAAAATAATTTGATCAAAGTCTTATCTTTTCTATCTTTTGCTTTCCAACTCGACTGTAAAAATTTTTCTTCTCATATTTTCTTCAAAATACATTTAAAAGTCTTCCTAAAAATGTTCACTTTCCTCTGTTAAAACCAGGTTCTTTTAAACAAGACTTCCCCTGCAGTTCCTGAAACAAGCTGGGTTAATCTCTGCAGTCCCAAAGAAAATCATAATCTATGAAAGCAATTTGCATGTCTCTTTCCTCTTCGAGTACTCCTGCATTTCATTTCCTTGCAATTGGTGCTAATCCAATTTGTTCCCATTATACTTTAGATCTCGTGATGTTGTCTAGAGCAAATTACTGCCTGCAAAATTATGGTAGACTCACTCAGTTCTTCCAACTTACTTCTGTGTAGGCTGACTTAGTTGTGACTACTGTTAACTGTGTTCATTCATTACGTTTTGTTTTGCTAATCAGATTTTTTTTTCTTCCTAGTCTAGTTAGAGTTATATTTGTATCCTCTTTAATTGCATTACCCCTCATTTTTATCATGCAGCTCTTTGCTAATCTTGTAATTCTTTCCACTTTTGTTTTTAGGTAGGTTATTGTGTATTCTGTTTTAGAGTACTGAAGGTAATTTTAGGATCTGTCAATACCTACATATATTAGAACTGAAAGAGTCCTGGACAGGCAATGAAACACTTGGACTGTATTCTTACATTGTTTTTGTCCAAATCCTAAACCTTTTAGATATAGTGATCCTAAATATCTTAATGCAGAATGATGAGGCTGTACAAAGTTTGACATCTAAGGTGAAAACTTTGAGCAATAGCACCACAACAGTATGGGAGTGGTTACAGGAGACGCCCCATGTGCATCTCACCAGTCTGCAAGTGTGGATGGGATGGTCTTTGCTGCTCAAAGAGGGCAGAAGAAAATTCTACATTTCTGGAACTGAAGATAAGGTTTATTTAGGGACGAGTCAGAGCTTTTGACCCAGCTCTTTAGTGAATGACATGAGGCTTTGATGTTCACTCTTAATACTTAACCACAGTTTCATGGGTTGTGCTTTTCTTCTGACAAGTTTACGTAGAACCTCAGCCAAGAAAGAGCAGATTCGGTCAGAGGTATGTTTGGAGGGCAAAACGGAGTTACTAAGCTTGTTACAGGACACTTCTTTATTCATAGATTAATTTCTTTCCTCTAGGTTGCTTGAAGGGCACTGCTTTTTGGCCCTGAGGAAGGGAGATGCTTTTATTAATTGAGTTGAATTGTTCTTGTTTTTATAGCTATAAAGTCAAGTCTGATTATAAAACATTTCCCTGGGTTGCTTTGGCAGTCACTATTTCAGGCTGGCAAAAGCAATCTAGGCTTTTGTTGTGTGAGATCACATAATGATGATTTTTGCTTGAGCTTTTAGCTCTGTTGCTGTTATTGGTAACTTCCACGGTCTCTTCTTCAAATTCCTGGAAGATGAAATCTGGTATCAAGCTGACTTTGCTTTCTTCTTTTCTCCTTCTGCAGAAGTTACTTAAAGGATCCAGCTCTTGATACTTCTTCAGCAATTTCCCTGATAAATATGTCTTCAGTTATGCTTTCTTGTGTAATTCTATTTTTTATATGGACTTCTACTTTTCTGAAACTCCTCCTTTTGCTTTTCCTTTTTTCCTCTGAACGTGGAATATGTAAGATTTTAGCTTAATGAACAGTTATCAGTCTCATTGCTTACTTGAGCATTGCCTGCATCCTCCAGTGCATGTTCCTCTGCTTGGACTGTGCTGATGTAACTGGACACTGTGAGGGGAGACAGACCAATGAACAAATCTGTGTGAAAATGGCCCCTCCCCGCTGTTTTTAATAAACCTTTTCACTTAACTGGATCAACATATGCCCAATATGATCTCATGTAGTTGAAATGGTATCGCCTTTGTGAGAAAGAGTGAAAAGATGGAAGTAAGGAAAAAATACTCTGTTTCATCCAGTACTGCTGCTGGAAAGAAAGGATTGTCAGCGTCCTTCCCCACATTTTTTTCCTGTCACAGACTGAATGTACAACCATGAGTATTTCATTGTAGGTAGAACTAATGTAAAATGAGGACCTGTGGAAAACTTAGCCTCCAAGTCAAAGTCCAGTAAATACAGTTTGGTTTGGGGGCTGAAAGTGCTACACCAGAAACGCCATATGCACATGGTGTAGCACTCTCAACTCATGTAGATTCATGCAGCTATTTCAAGTTTGGTAAATGTTTTTTTTCAGTTGATAAACTTTTCAGTGACACTTCATGCTTTGCAGGTATTGCCTCTTTGGCCTACTAGGTTTAGGGATCTGACATGCTCTAGAAGTCCAAATTTTTAATAAGATCCTTGTTGAATAATTGAAGATACATGTGATCATGGTCCATGTCTGATGTGAATCAAATTTTTACTACTGTGTGAACTGGCATGGATATACTGTAAATGTACAGCCTCAGCCCCCAGATTTTTCTGGGTTTAGAGTCTCTGAGATGAATTTTAAGAGAACATGGGGCATTGTGGGTTCAGATCTCCCAGCTGCAGATTTCTGGAGCTAGAATGAATGCATGTGAAAGTGTTACAAACATATTCCCCAAAATGACGGTAAAAGTAATGCTTTTGAGGCATAACATTTTAAAGAATATTTTTGAACCCTATTCTCTCCTCTGTCTTCGAGTTTTGTAGGCTAATGACTTTTAATTTGGAACTGATTTTTGGTGTTGGCAGTTTGATTACAAGTACATTATCATGGTTGCTTCTGTCACTGGAAGTACAAATATTATGTGCAGTTGTCAAGTGACTCAAAGTATTGTAATGACTACACAAGTGCTGCAGAGCATTCAGTGTTTGGGCATTGTAATGCTTTCCTCTAGGTTAGTTATGAAAATATTGAGGGGAGAGGATACCAGCTTAACACTTTGGGGTTTTTTGCTGTGTGACTTTAGAATCAATGCAAGAACATCAGTTTTGCAGAAAGTTAAGGATGTAGTCTCAGTATATGTAGTACTATTGAGGGATGGAAAGTCTTAAACTACATTTTTAAATGTTATCATGGCTTTGTGACTATTTTTAAATGCACTTTTTGGTAAGTTGAGGTAAGGTAGCATACAAACATACTTGCACAGTAAAGTATGTTGTATTTAGGTGTGATGCCATAATAATATTCTCTTGTAAATTAAATGCTAAAAAATTTCGATTTCTTGCATAGCTGATGAATAGAGTCACTGCTTGCTTAAATCTTTCATGTAAGGCTAGTACAGCTGGTACTGTTGGTATCTAACCATCTGCATTCTTTATGGAAAGTGAATTTATTGTGTGAAGCAGATTGAACTTCCTTATCTACAAAATGATACTATCCAGACAGTCTTCATGCAAGTTGTCAGATGCTTCATTGTGAGCTTCAAGTACTGTAGTTACTGTTATCTACTAAGAACTTGATCTGGTTGGGCAAGTGATTGAAGACAGATATGAGGATGGATTCTGAAGAACTTGACCCAAACTTTATTAAATTGACATTTTCCAAGCATACGCAGTGTAAGGATTACATGGCTCCTGCCACGTAATCCAGAATTTAGGGCAGATCTCTCTCAGCATGCCAAAAGGATTCAACTCTTTCCTTGAATTCCTCTGTTATCATGTTTCATGGAAGAACAGAAAATAGACAGTTATGATTTACAAAGTTATTTCCTCTCGTAAGTGTAGGTATGATCCTTTATTTCCACTGCTGTTCAAGTTTATTATTTGTTCTTTTACCTGCACTGAACCTGCATCTTCGCACAGCTAAATGCTATATCTAAACTTCAGTGTATATATTAGTATTTTAATTTTAGTTAATTTTAGTTAAATATTTACTAAGTAGAAAATAAATTCGCCCATAGTTCAGTCAGTAGATTGAGGTTGTTGGCTTTTTCACAGTTTCTGCCAAACAGATTGTCCAGCTGCTTGTGTCGCAGGCACTCATGGTAAGATTTGCTTGGATGTGGTGGTTTGTTATACTGGAGCTGCAGAACAACTTCCAAAGAATCCAGTTTCAACCCTTATGCACCTAAACTGAGTTTAAACAAATGATTGAAAGGTGATAGGATCTACATCCTGTTTTAACCTTCTCTTCACCTATGTTTTAAAGTTTTAATCCTCTACTAAGCTTTTCTTACATGAGCTTTCTGTATTTGTGCTCATCCTAAACTGAACACACAGGATTTTCAGAATTTTTGCCCATTTTTCTGCTGAAAACCAGACTTCATGCAAATCTCCGCGAAAAGAGTGTTAGTGATGTAATTTTAATATTAACAGCATCTGTGGTGGGGAAGACTTATTTTTGCATTTTGCTTTTAAAGAGCAAACATGATATAGTGGAAAGCAAAAATTAAAGAAAGAATTTTTTTAAAAAGAAATATTCATCAGCATTATATTGGTCTGGCAAGGAGATATTCTCTAGATTAATATCAGGGCAGGGATAATTTAGATATAAATAAAAAGAGCTCTGCATTTAGAGTTTCACCTCTGCTTGCTTCCTTTGGCTCTCTATATGAGCGTCCAGCAAACACGTGGAAAAGTTTCTGATGGATGTATGTTTGAAATGTCTTCCTTGCAGTCTGCAATAGTTGGCCAGCATAAACATGTCAGGAAACACAGCCAGGTCATATTGACCTACTTCATTTTTGAAGAGCAGGAGAATATTCCCCTATCCTTGTACTGTGCTTTAGATGGATTTGGGAACAAGCCCAGCTGAGGGGCTTGGCTTGAAATCTCCCTTTCTCCCCGCTTTTCAGTACAAGCTGCTGTGAGGACTCACTGCTGTTTACAACAACTGCAAATTGTTGCACTTTCCATTCTCCACTGTACCAGCAGTTTGTGCATTACCTGTGTACAGACTATATTACATATAAGCAGACTGTAGTCTGTGTGTACATACAGTGAATAATATACAGCCTGTGTATTATGTATTTTTTCTAAGCTACCATTAAAATATTAAAGCAAACAAGATGCACAGAGCAGCCTTTCAGCTGGCCCAGCTCCAGAGAGTGCTGTTGGGCTGGATTCCTGCTCTCGTTTGCAGTGTCTGCTTTCATCCCTGCCATATATGCAGTGGTGGAGTTTGTATTTCTGCACACGATTCTTGGATGCTGGAATAGAGACCCTGGACAGCCAGAATGCTGTCATGGATCAGACTGCTTGATTTGCCAGCCAATACCAGGTTTTATGGTGCTGTCAAACTGCTGGGTCCAGCTGGTGTTCACTGCAGCCAGAGGTTTAATTACAGAATACGTAGGGTGGATTTAAAGCTCGCTGGCCTGGGCATGAAGATGAGTGCAGCTGCAGAGTCAGTGAGTTCCCTCTCAGACTGCAGGTTATCACCTTGTGCTGGTGGATTGCTGCTACAATTTTAAGGCTGTTTCTCATCTAGATCCAGTTGACACTAATCTGCCTATTTCTCTTATGGTCACTTTGCTATTTGTAAAATAAGTACATCTGCATGCTTCTGTCCTTGACGCATTTTATATTATGCATGTGTATTAATTACTTTTGACGCCATTGAACCAATTAACAAATGTGATCAAAGCTTAATGGGAGTTTAGAAATAAAATACCTGTTGTGATAGACAACCTAAAGTAACATCACACCAAGTGAGCACAAGGTATCATTCTCTAGCTTAGAACAAGCACACTCAGGAATATGTATAAGCAGCTATGGTGTATTTTTCTTTCCTTTCTGCAAACAGGCTTTGCACTCATGTTTTGTGGAGTTTGGTGAAACTTGGAGGTGAAAGGAAACTAGGAAAACAAGGAAGCTTAATATCCGTTTCTGTTTTTAGTTTTCTGTCCTGAGCATGTCAATTGAATTTCCTTGTGCCATTACTGTAGTAATATTTTGCTGCCTGACTTGAGATTTTACTTGGCTTGTGGTGTCTCAGGTCCTCCAAGAAAGCAGAGTTCTGCTTGGCTGGGGTGGGGATGTTGGTGTGGAACATACCCTGGATCATTCAGAAGCTAAACTAAACTATCTTGGCCTTTTCTTGAGACTTTTTATGCTTTTCCAGAGTGGAAGAATAGATGATGTCTGAACACATAATTCTTTGGAAATTAAAATATGCCTTGTAATTTAATTTTATTTGATAACACATCTGTGCTGCCCTTTCTTATGTAATGAACCAAAACCTAATTGTGGCATGAAATGTCATTAGTACTCCAGTATTCCTGATTGGCAGATGGGATAATAGTTGCAATAATTGATGGTCTAAGTTTCAAAATAGCCTTTCGCCTAGGTTAAGTGTTATCAGAACAATTCTGTCTGAAGTAGGCTTATTATTTTTGGAGAAGCAAGTTAAGATGGAAGGATACACACTGAAGAGACAAGGAAAGAACAAGTTGACAGCATTTTAAATGACCTGTGCTAGTACATGCAGTAAAAACCACAAAAATAAACAGCTACAGAGCATAGCGCCTGATTAATCATACTTTTAGAAGACTGCAAGTAAAGGTTAAGAAAATTATTGTTCCTTTCAATGTGAAATATTTTTTACAGAAATGTCAAGTTTTTAATAATCACAGGAGCTGATTGCCTGACTAACTTCTCTCTGCTCCTCTCATGGCTTGTTGCTGTCACAGAATCTAAATGACAAAGCGTGTAGCCTGAAGACCTAATCCAACCACATTTTGTAACAGTAGTAAAAAGACTTTACATTTGTCCAACATATTTCATCCAAAGAAAACATTACTACAACTGGATGCTTTCCAGATTCTGGGTTCAGGCCTATTTCTTTTGACTTAAAAGACAGTGCTGTTTAACTCTGGACATAATAAATACTTGACAGCACAGACATCAAGGCTTATGTAACAAGGGAAAAGACAACTTTATGCAAATCTACCAGAATAATCCTTTTCTCTTCCAAGAAAAGTGATGTCTTTTAAGGATCCCCATGGAAAGGACTCCTCACATGTGAAATGTTAAGAAGCTCTATTTGCTTATATAGAAATGATAAATGCTTAAGATGCTCTACTGAAATGGAAGTCTGGGGACCTTCAAAAACTAATGTAATGAATTTTGATCAGATGTGATTGGATAAACTGTGTTGATTCTTTGGTGGAGTTCAAGTGGTGACAATTTTGACCCTAAAGTAAGGATTTGAAGGTGTGGAGTTTAAAGATATTCATGGAAACAGACATGTAAGGAATTCATGTTTTAAAGTTACATAACGGATTTATGTGCATACTTTGTCACAGTGTGGAAATTGCTTTCTGACAGAGGGTAAATTAATCGTCCTCTTGTGGCTCAATTCAAATAAATAGGTGCAGAGGAAGGATAATAGGATGACTGTGTAAAGAAAACTTATTTCATAAGAGGGAACTAACAGCATGACATTTTTCAGCTTGGAAAATTGAAGAATGAGAGAGAATTTCAGTGGGGGAACATGAGGGGGAGAGGAAAGCTGCTCTAGCTAAAGGGTAGTGTTGGCACAAGAACAACTGGGTAGCAACTAGCTGTGGGTAAAGTTACATTAGTGATTAGAAGAGCTTTTTAAATGCCAGAGGGGTGAGATATGGGAACAGACTTCCAGTAGGAGTGAACAGGACATTCATTTTGGCAGGATTTGGCCCCACAACTTCACATCTCAGTGCTGTCAAATCTGCTGCAAAAGAGTGCAGCAAAGAATGAAGAAATAAAGTAGGAAAAAGGGGCAAATTTTATTTCTCTGGCATATTGTCTTGATTTACTCCCAGTCCTGCTAAGGTATTATACTGTATACTCCTTGTGAAATTATTGTACAAAAATTAAAGCTTTAGAATATCTGCAAAACCACGAAATACTCAGAGTTTAGGCAGATCGGTTAATTAGTGCTGCTGCTTCATTTCACCAAAAACTTTGAAATTAGTGATTGATGGTTTATTGAAGTGCATAAAGAGTTCTAAGCAAGTAATAGACCTACTTTGAGTAACTGTAGTTCATGGGACTCAATAACAGTGCATGTTTTATTATCTACATGTATTTTTACTTTCTGACTTATACTTCACAGAACAGGAAAGAAATATTTCTAAAGCAAAAGTCACTTCCCTAGCTAGAAAAGCCCATAGTTATTTAATTAAGTATACTTTTTGTGGTGCTGAGGTATTAATGGCAATGGTGATTTGCTGGAATATAGTTTCACTATGACTTTTGAGCTACTTTCCTAAGTGATAATACATTGGAAATATACAGATTAATGGTGACCTTTGAAATTAGGAATAAATGAGGTACTTGGGTAGAAGTGCTAAAATGCCTTTATAAAAAGTAGGAAACTGATGGAGTTTTAATGCAGTTAAGACTGAGATGGAGAACTACATTAAATGCAAATCATGTTTTTATCCTTGTTGATAATGTTTGGTACAACAAGCACCATCAAGGCTGTTGTATATACTGGTGCAGAACAAATATTATGCAATAGTGTGGTAATAATGAAGTGCTTACTTGGTTGGAAGCAAAACCTAGATTTATTTCTGAGAAATGTTAAGTGATGTTGCTAAAAATATGCCAGGTAAGGTTAATCATAAGTAAAAGGAATAAGCATAATGTGACTTTTTTATTGCAGTGAGGTCATGTGTTTGTTGTTTTGGTGTTTCTTTACTGTTGAAGAGTAGGAGTAGGTCTTTCAGCAAACCTTTACTGCAGGACTCACAGCAATGTTTTGTGTATCTCTACACCAAATGCTGCTGTAGGAAATTGCTCAATTACTGGATGCCTCACCAAAATTAAATGACATTGTCAGAAAACAGAAAAACTGGTCTCTAAAAGAATCAATTTTATTTATGCCTGAAGAGTTGTGTTCTGTGATAGATAATGAGTCTGGAGTCTTTCAACATTGATTCTTCAAAAACTCATATACTCATCTAATTTATTTGATTTCAGTAGCATTATTACTGATTTATGCCAGAGGAAATCGAACAGCTGATTTTCTTGTGGAGTTATGATCCATTTCAAATAATTGTCACTTTAAGGCTAATCTGCCTTTCAAAAAATAGCATTATTCCAAGCTATTGTAGAAATTAATGTGTTCCTATTTCTGTGTTCTTCAGTTCTTTAATACATAGTTCTGAGAGTCATCAGTGAAACTTTTTATCATTAATATTATCAGTTGTTGTTGTGAGTAAATGAAAATTTATATTTTGTGTTCCCATAAGGATCTGTTAGGAAAAAAACCAAAAAACCAATCCCTAAGCTTTTAATTTCGTGTTAAGATGCCGCTTAACTTTTCAAGGAGAAAATCCAGATTCTTGGTTGACCCAACCAAAACAAAACTAAGAAATTTAGATTATTGCTTGGCCAACAAGCACATTGTACTCTTGCCAGTGTGTTTTTACATCGCACTTCTTCTTCCGCATCTTTCATCTTTTAACTATAATTCAGGTTAAACTAAGCATGCAGATTAAAAGCTTTCCACTGTCTGTACACTGTGTTAATTATGGAGTGCACATTCATTTACTGCTTTGAAGAGCCTTCTTCAGGTGTGTACCTTTGTTAAATAGGGATCATAAGATTTAGGCTTATGTGCCATAAACCTCCAAATAACTGGTTAATATTTAGAAAGAAAATGGTGTCACAGTTGAATTATCACATTTGAAATACGTGGTCATGTTGAGAATAGAGGTTCATTCCCTGGATGTCAGTAAGGACTTTAAATGTTCCAAAGTAAGTACATGGTTTACTGTGGGGCTTTATGATTCCTAACTCATAATATATGTAAGTATTAGTAAGAAATTAATGCGTGTAGTCCAGGGGGTCATTACGGAGTGTGCTGTATTTTACTTGCTCTTTTAGAGTATGGCCTATATGTATTTATAATTTAAGAACGTTTTTTGTTTCCAGAATAGCCAGATTTTAGGTCATAATTTTTAGTAATCTGTAGGATTTTTGGAGATCAGGGTAATTATAATTATTGTTAAATACTTTTCTGTGAGATTACTTTATCACTATGAACAATTCAGAATTTGTTGCTGATATTTTTGCCTGTTTTTAGCTTAAAAAACCAATAAACCCAAAACAAACCACAAAACCAGCCAAACATAAAAAAGTTCAGATGCTTAAAAAGGATGTGAACTAAGCCATGTAATATGGCTGAATTTCCCTGAAGGAGGAGGAAGGTGTCAGTTACGATTAATGTGAACAACATTTATGGCCCTGGAGATGTGACCTCTCGTTACAGTAAATGTGACAGCATGAATTACTTTCAATTACAGTGAACTACATTCAGCTACATTAGTTCTGACACACCTCACTAGGAGAATGCTGCTGTGGTAGCTTTAACCAAAGGAAAAAAAAGGCAAAACTTCTGAGTGCAAATGTGTGTGTCACTTGAGCAGAGCCATTGGGTTCTGACTGCGACGTATTATTGCCTCAGGTTTTACACACTTCTATTACATCATTTGTTATTTCCACTGGCACTTTCAGGTTTATGCCTTGGGCACTGGAGAATATAAAAACCACCTTCTTAATATGCTGCGTATAATAAATGTAAATGCAGAATTATTTTTTTAAAAAAAGATTAGATGTATTATTCTTTTCATTTTTATCCAATAATAACCTGCACCTTTACTTGGAATGATGAGTGTGGTCTACTAGCTGTCAGCATGTCCAGCATGTCCCATTTTGTATGGCATAACTACCTTTTATTCTTTATTAACACTATGAATTTATTCGTACAAATTAAATATATCTTAGCACAGGATATTTATCACTTGACAGAAACAGTTCTTATAATGTCACTACTTTTTCCTTCAAGGTTCAATTATCATGCTTCAGTTTCTACCTCTAAGCTTTCACAAAAAATAAAAGTTGCCCAGGGCAGAAGTCAACCTTTCACTTTTGCTACAGAGGAGATGCCATCTATTTCACGCTGTGCTAAGTATTCCATCGAAACACGGGTAAAACAGTGCCTTTGGCAAATCATAAATTAGAAATAGCACTAAGCAAAGGAAATAGCTTTAATTAAAGCATTTTGTTGCACTTTCAGAACTTGATTTGCAGAGTATTGAGCATTTTTTCTTCAGAGATGAGGACCCTCTTTTCGAATTCAAGGGACTGGTGTTGGAAACAGAGTAGAAAACTTGTGATGTCAAATAGTGAGTTCGCAAAAGGAAACAAAAAATGGTGGTTGCTGACTCCAAAGTGATTCTGAATTAAAGTTGTGGAGTGTAAATTCCTGTTAGTCTTCCTCTCATGTTAAAGATTAATTTCAGACCTTCATTTTTCCAATATTTTCACTGGTCGTTCAATGTGTAGTAGTGGATTTTGAAAATATTTGTAAATGTTTCAGTGGGCATTTTAAAAACCAATATGCAGTATAAACTGATTTCCATATGTCAGCAACTCCCAGGCCATTAAAGTACAAAGATTTGTATTTTAGTTACACTCACTGAAGTAGAATCACATAATTTTTGGAGCTGTCTTCAAATCACTGAAACAGTGGGAGACTAACAGAATTTTCAATTCGGCTCTTCTGGCAGTGAAATATCTTTACTTAGGCAATCAGATTACCTTGAATCCTGTGTTCAGTTTTGGGCCCCTCGTTTCAAAAGGAGATTGAGGCATTGAATTGTGTCCAGAGAAGGGCAGTGCAGCTGGGGAAGGGTCTAGAAAGCCCTGCAAGGAGCAGCTGAGCTTTAGTCTGGAGAAAAGGAGGCTCGGGGGTTCCTTTCAATCTCTTGAACTCCCTTAGAAGAGATTGTTGTCCTCTCTCATATCTCAAGAGAAAGGACAAGAGGAAATGGCCATTTAATTGTGTCAGAGAAGGTTCAGATTAGATAGTAGGAAAAAAAAAATCACTGAAAAAGTGATTAGGGTTTGAAAGGGGCTGCTCAGGGAGGTGGTGGAGTCACTGTCTCTGGAAGTGTTGAAGAGGTGTCTGGATGTGGCACTTGGGGATATGGTTCAGGGGTGATCATGGTGGTGGTGGGTTGATATTTGAACCAGAGGATCTTGAAGGTCTCTTCCAACCTTGATGATTCCGTGACCTTCAGTAAATGCATGATTTTTAAATTCTCTGCATATAGCTGAAAGAGAAAAAAAAATTTTTGGTTTGGCTCTTGGTCTCTGGGATTTTCATCTGATCAAAATAATATTTTTTTTCTTGCCTACTTGAGGATAGTAGAGACCTTGATTCTTTAGGGGAAAAGGCAGAGTTTTTCCAAAAGGGAGGTAATGCCTCTTGTTTCATGTGATTACTTTGAAGAACACTGTTTGTAAATGTGCTTTAGGGGTTATTCCACTGAATAGATGGGAGAAAAATCACAGGGACTATGGCATTCTGTATCAGCTGGAAAGCAGTTTTATAGTTGGAGAAAAAGCAGGTGTTGGTGTACTCAAACTGTCTTATAGTGATAATAGAAGTGAACTTGAAACAGTGACATAACACTTAGGAATATATTGTTGTGGACAGTGAGTTCTCTGGAAATCAAAACTGATATTCCAGATAGGGGAATAAATTAAAACAGGCTTAGATGCAGTTCAGATGGGAATAATAACAAAATAATCTTGATCAAGTGTTCTGTGTGGAGAAGCGGAAAATGAAAGAAGACATTCAAAACCTAAATACATCTCCTGGGATGCCAAATGGTATGGGAATGAAAGGAAGAAAATGATTTTGCATTGTAACTTAGAGATTACAAAGATGCACTTAGAAGCATTTGCAGAATCTAGAATTGTAATTGTAGCAGGCGCTGGAGGGACCCTAAATAACGTTAGCAACATTCCACAGGATAGAGGGAAAACTGATTCATCCAGAAAGAAGCAAGAAATTTGGCTTTAGGGCAGGCAGACTCATATTTTCCTTTCTATCAGAAGTTGAAGATTTTTATCACTAAGATTTGATCTGCAGATCAAAGGAAGTGAACAAAAATATTTTCAACTTTATTCAGGTATTTCAGTTGTTTCTACTGTGGCAAGTTTTCCTGATGCCTTAGCAGTGGATATCAGTAGTATTCCATGGTTTTCTTTATTTCAAAATTAGTACATTTAGTGTTACTTTGAACACTTTTTTATCATGGTTAGAATGAAGAAAATGGGAGAGCTTCATGGTGGTGCAATTACTAGAAAACAGTTAATGTGTTTGAATTTTTAATGAGTTTTCATAAGAGTGGATCAGTGTTGTACCTGAGCACTGCTGAAGTTAAAGCAAGTATATCATGGGTCTTGTTTGTGGGCTGGGTACAAATTATTGGTTTAGCTGTGCTATTTTTGGAATTTTTCTTGCAGTGCCTCTGTATTTATAGAGAGCCATTCCACCTTTTAGTATTTCTTCTCCATGAGCTTTATGTTTGCAGTGGAGCAAAGGGCTCCTGTTGAACACTCATGGCAAAAGAGCATGTCTCCCTTATATTTTCTCTACAGATCTGCATTTTCTTTCTTATGGAACAGCCAGAGCAATCTAACCCTCAGATGTGTGATGAATACATTTCTGTGTTCATTCAGCCTTGTGTTCAGGTTGAAAGAACTATAGAGATCTTCTCTCATAATTATCCCAATGCTTAGTGGATACACAAAATGGGAGTCTTCCTGCTCTTTACTGCTGCAGGGAAATACCAATTTCTACAGGCACATTATATTTCACGTATGTGGAATTTACTATGAGATATTTTTTCAGAACAAAGTCTTTTATTAGTGCATTATTTGATTTTTGACTGTTATGTAAAATTTTTATAAAATAGCTACCTCAAGCATTTGGCTCAAAAACTACCACAGGAGAAGAAAACTGCAAGGGACAACTTGTTCAGCAAACTGAGACAATCAAGGGTAAAGTTGTGCTTTAACTTCTTCATGGCTACTGCAGACCATTCTCCTGTCAGTTTGGATAAACGCATTTTTTTTGGTTCCTTGCATTGTTGTTCTGAGCAGCGTCTACCAGGAATATTCTATCCTGCCTTCTCCTTTAGTTGAAAATGTATTTCATCAGCAACATTGCGGTTGACATTTCTGTAGTTTATGACTTCTAGTGCTCTGGCAGGTTGTGTGCTCATAAATAATGCAGAGTTTCTAGATTTATTTGAGTGGTTTTTAGTGCAATACTTTGTTTAACCTGTTAACAAATATGTAGAGTAAATCAAAGTGTATCTAAGGAGTTAAGAAATTTTCTAAAAGAAAAGAATTATGAAGAGGTAATAGAGTGTGCAGCATGTAGTTCTCAGAAAGGCATTAGATGTTTCATACTGGAACTTATTTACCTTCCTCTCAGTATAGAATCATCATATCCACACCATGTATTGCATTCAGTGTATTCTGTATGAAATTCCAGTGCTGACCTGATGTATTAAAAAGAAAGAAATACAGATTTCTCTGGTGAAATTTCTTAACATTGTTATACAATTGTAAGGGATTCACATCCTCTAGTACCTTTTAAAGCCTTTGAATTTTTTTTTAATAGTATTTGAATTCTGTAGCCAGATACCCTATCCTGGTCACGGAAGCTGACCGCTCTCCAAAAGCAGAGAGTTGAAGAAAATATTCTTGATGCTGCTGGTTTGCAAGGGGCAATAGTAGACAAGTGTAGGACATAGTTCCCAGATTGACCACTGCTCTGGAGCTCTTTCATTTGAAATTTGAGAAGGGTGATTAGAAAAATTCCAATGAAGTAACAGGCCTAACCATGTCTGTATTCACCTCAAGGTCAGACCAGGACTGGGGTAGGCACAGTGTGTTTGAGTTTTTGAAAGCCTTATTCATGGGCATTTCTTAAACCTTTTCCACTGTAATAAAAACCAACCAACAAAACCAAACAAAGACAACCCAAACCAAACACCACCAAACTAAATTATCAAGCCTTACATAATGCAAGATCCTACCCTACTAAAGGTATTTAGAAAAACAAGCTGTCTCATTGAGTATGTTCCTAACAAATCATTCTGTAGTTCTTAAATGGACAAAAGAAAGAGCTAATGCAGTCATATATCTGACAGATTCATGAGCAAAGCATGGTGATGAAACTATTCTATCAGTTTCGTCCATTTCTTTTGTAATGAAAGTGGAAATTAGATTTGCAATCAGATGAATAAATCACAAGAGAAAACACCTACTCAGGAGGAATGTCATTGTTCTGTTTCCTGGCTGACACTGTCAGTGCAGAACAGAACTACAAACCCAATCTGTTCTCCATATTGTTTTAAAGTTTTTTGTTTTTTTACAGAAAGTCCCTGACATTCTTAAAACACAGCACTGGATCATTATAGAGCTGTGAATGGACAGTTAACCCACAAAAATCCTTACCTGTTTGGTCTTCCTCTCTTTTCATTTGGGATGCCATATTCCTTCAGAGTGGCTCAGAGCATTGTCGGTCTGTTGGGACAGACCTTTGCTTTGGCAAGGTCACCTACAGAAAAGCTGAGCACAGAGTGACCATAACTGGTGAGAGCCACTCCTGCACATTTCAGCATCTTGGTGGTCAAAGAAGGAAGTGCACGGGTTGGAAAACCAGGGGAAAAATGGGCATCGGTATTGAGCAGGTTTAAATCCAGGCTATCGCAGCATCACCACAATGGTTAAGTTTTTATGGCAGTGTTTTAAGAAACAGGCAAGTGGTCTCAAGATATGTTTTTGAAGTATGATTAGCAAAAAAATACAGGAAGAGTTCTCACAGTAGTATTGTTAAAGCAGATTTTTTTCATCTGTTTCAAAGTAAAAGGCTGAAATAATTACAGTTTGATTTGATTGGTGAGATTTTAGTCTGTAGTTTTTTAAGAAAAAAAAATTATTTTGGCTTTTGGAATTTTTTTTTTTTAAACCTACCTTGCCCTTGGTTTTTTTCCTTTATTTTTTGTTTCTCTTTGAATGTTCTGGCAAGTCTCTATCTACAAAACACTTCCCACACAAAAGTGGACTTGTTATAAGTCTTGTAGCATCTGAAAGTTTTCCTAGCTGCAAAATATATATATATAAAAAAAAAAAAAATTCATTAGAGGATTTAATACTGTCAGTGCTCCTGTCTGTTTTCTACTCATGGGTTTCTATATGGTCAGAGTGAATTTATAAGGATTAAAAAACTCTTGATTTTTAATTCTCAGAATTTGAATATGTTCTCTAAGCTATCTGAGACCTACTAATATTCTTATACCCTGGTTTCTGGCCAAAACTTGATGTCTTATAAATAAATAAAAGTGATAGCAATTATCAAAAGATATTTAACATTAATGCTGTTTTATGACTATATACAGGTTTAATTCTTGCTTGACTCTGATTCTATTCAGCTGTGTAAGGAAAATGATGAGACCATGGGCCAGTATACACAAATATTCTCTTCTGCTTATTGTTCTGGCCTTGTCTTCCTGAATATCATCAGTTAGATGGGGGCAGAAAGACACCCAAGTAAACTGGTTTTATTCCAGTTATGTTCTTTGTTGCTTAGTTGGTCCACTTTCACTTCTGCAGTTCTTTGGAATGCTGTGCTCAATCTTCAAGTGGATTTAGGAGTGAAGCTCACGTGTCACTGCCTTGTTGCATTTCTACAACCTGCCTTTCACACCTTGCAAGAATGCAGTCATTGCCAAGTGATTGCTTTGTTGGCCCTTCCTTGATAATTTTTTAGTAGTTGGTCAATTTGCAGGTGTTCACTTATGCTTTTAGTTATTTATGATTGATTTTTCAAAACCACACCGTTTCTTCAGAACAATATGAAGCAGGAGGGCTGTCTGTGGCTCTAAAAGGGTGTGCAAGGCAGTGCCAATAGTGGATTTAATAATGCACAGAGTGGATGTCTGCTGTTTTCCGCAGCTGTTGCTCAGCAAAGCTCTGCATTACCTGTCCTAGAGTAGAGCTCTGCCTAAATGTAACAGAGGAAAAAACAGACAAAAAAGTTGGATTTTTTTCTATTTAATGTTATGAACAGAAAATACTTAATTAGTGTCTACTAAATAGAACTTTTCCATGAATAAAACCAGTGTGGCTCCACACAGATGCCTGTAATCTGTATGAAAAATTGTCATTTGGGTGCAACAATTTTCTCTCTGTACAAATGCTTATTTGCAGAACAGAGTTGTTTACATCTTCATTATTGTGTTACAACGTAAAGTGCAAAATACATGATTAAGAATATGAGAAGCAATCACACTCAAAGATGAAATGGCAGGTCTACAGTGCATTTAGAGGAAGTGATTGCAGGAAATAATGAAAAAAGTAATCAGTGTTAAACCTGCTCTGCTTTATTCATCTACCTCTGCCTGTCAGAATCTGTCAGATGAAAGTAGAACTAAAACCGTCTTTGAAGCCTGAGATAGTATTGCAGTGATGTAAGTTATTCAAATGCTCCTTCTGACTACATTGATAAAAAGGGACTTTAAGAAACTTAATTGCAGTTAGTTTTAATTACACTTCAGTGTATAGCTTGCACATCCATTTTGTTCCTTTGCTGTGCTCAGTATTTGAGAGGTTCTTACTGCACGTTCTGTTCCTGCAAACACAAATGCATGCTTGAGATCTGGAGAGTGGAACTGTTGTTAATTGTGACCAGACCATCGCATTCTGAATCCTCAGTACAAAAAAGATGAAAAGATTTTGTGTCCTCTCTGAAAACAGCAAAAATATTGTGAGTGAGATTTGTTGCTTGGCAGTGGCACCACGAATGCGAAATCCTGTTCCTTTCACAGAGAACTGGGGTAAGAATGTTTGTGCTGTGTAACACCTACTTATTTCTACTCCAACGTATGGAGTTTGCATTTGGTGTTGGCTTTCAAGTACCAACCTCGCCATCAGCCGCAGCAGCCCGAAACGCCAGAGCATCTGGGTCTGCAGCAGTGTGAAGGTGTCCCATAAAGCCCCTCAAAAGACTGGAGATATTTCTGGGCCTAACGCCGAATTCCTGTCTCGCCCTGGATTTTACATGCATTCAATGTATTCAAACATAAAAGGTCTCACAGACATGAAATGTGCACTTGAAGTATGGGAACAGCGCTGTTGCCTGGGTCTGTATTAAAGGAGCATAATTTTGTGAACGTAATTATGTTTTCTAAAGTTGCTGCAGAGCACTGTCTAAAGCAAAGCTGCACTTACAAGGACAGTAATGCAGATATCTGACAAAGTAGAGAGCAGTGGTTGTATTCCCTCCAGTGGGTCAGGACTGATGAGGGTGGCGAAACATGATTTAATTGGATTGATCAGAACATGAATCCTTAAAACATGTTTTTCAAACTCGCCCTCCTTGTTTGCTGTTATGTATCTCAAGGCACAGTTAATCCAATAATTATCACCAAATTGTTGAGTGATAAATAGTTCCAATTCTTCTAATAAATTGAGAGTAATTCCCATGTCTAATCTTAGAAGTACATTATTTTGTTTCTGCTTTTGAAGCTGATGAAATTAAGGCAAGTATATCGATGTATTTTTGCCAGGTGTCTAGATTCCATTTGTGTTTCATTTTTTATACTGGGAAACTGCTATAATATTTTTTCACGTGTGGGAACAAATAGGTTTTCTTTCCTATTTTTTCATTGCTACTGTGCTGCAGGTCACAGATGATTTTCAGGGGAATATAGGTATACAAAGTGAAAAATTAAATCATTATATTTTGAAATTCAAAACTCAAGTTACTTTTCTGTCTTATAGATGCAGTCTTTTCCCAGTGCCAGAACTTGAAAGAATGGCTGATTGTCAAAAAGATCAATGGCTTTATATATGTTGTCAAAATATCAGTCACACAACTTATTAAACAGCATGTGATTTATTTTTTTGTTTTTGGTCCCTAAATCAGTAATGTCAAAGTATCTTGCGTTATGGCTAAACTTCAGAAAGTTGATTAGTCTGGTTAATTTGCTTAAATTGAGTCACTTTACTTACTAAGCAGTTTTTACTCTGATGCATGTCTCTTAGTCAGATGCAAAAATGCATTTCCTCAGTTAAGAAATAATTCCCGTCTCTGATGCCAAGGGAATAGACATTTTAATATAGTAAGACTTAATTACCTAGCATAATAAATTAAGGTTTTGCAAATTGATGACTTACTATTTTGAAACAGTTATCTTGTGAAACATCTTAGTGTAAATGCAGAATTTTGGTGTGTCACCTTATGACATGTAACAGTAGCTGTGCATATTTCTTTCAGATTTTGAAAATATGAAGATAATAAATGATGACTAATGTACACCATCTGGCTAGGATGGGGGAAAAAGATTTCCTGAGCAACAGGGTTTCTGCTAAGCTGATTTACTTAAAATAAGAGAGCAAATTTTTTTTTTTTTTTAGAAAATAAAGTTTTAATGATTCCACCTAAACTCATAGGGTTAAGGGTAGCCTTTGTTTTGTGCTACATGATCAATATCAAAGGCAAGCTCCGTGGATTCCATGAGAAAGGCAGTTTATCTTATCAGCCTGGTTGCATCATATTTTCAGAAAAAGATTGCTGACACTTGAAGATTTCGAGCAGCATTAACAAAAGTGTCAGACAGCCTTGCTGGAATCAACTTGCCTGTAAGGAGGGATGACCTAGCTTTATCAAATCAGTGAACAAACAACTATTAATCTATACAGCCTCAGGATTAGATCCTTCAGAACACAGACATATTGTTGTGCTTCATATCTTCTTTAGGTTTACAGCTGTCACTTTTTTCTGCTAATTTTATGATGCAGTGTAGAACTAAATGTAATAATAGATATTAGAAATTATGTGCAAATTCTACTTTAGTCACTGCAATTTCTTAGAACCAAAACTGGCTTCTCGGTTTCTTTTAAGAGATTTCCTTTTGCAAGCACTCAATACATACTCTTAGGTATTTCCTTATTATTTTGTTTAGCTGTCTTCTTTTTTAGTGTTCCTACTTCCATTTTGAATGAAATTAAGTGTTCATTTAAGGATTTAAACTAATTTGAACAAAATGTGCTTTCTCCACTGTGGAGAAAAGAGAGCACATAAATATGTGCATCATATTCTGCCAGAACTGCAATCTTCAGTCTGTATTTTGAATTTATCTCTTACTTTTTTGTTTTATTTTTATAAACCAACCCTGCCTCTACAATTCTATCATTAATAAAGAAAATTAAAATTATTTACTCTTGAGAGTAGTGGTTGCTTAAGCTCTGGACATGCAAGGTGATGTGTGGCCTACAGATGTATCAGGGTTGCAGAGGCAAAAATTGATGTCCGTAGTGACCAGCAAGAAATTATCCAAGTGTGAGAAGAGACTGCCAGAACCTTCCCGAGGGTGAGCAGGTTGTTAACTCTGCAGTTTGGGTGAGAACATCTGTTGGCTGCCTACTTATTAAAGAGCCAAACAGTCTGTAAAGAGAGCACGGCCTGTACTTTGAATGTTGTTAATTATGGGGCCAAGTCATTCATCTTGCCTCCGTGGAAGACACAAGTTGTGCTTTAAAAATAAATAAATAAATAGAGTGTGTGAGAGCATGAAAGGGAGGAAAAATGAAACAGTGAAGATATGGAATTTGTCTGGTTTACAATGAGCACATATTTAACTTAGTGCCCACTGTGACTTCCAGGTCCTTTCTCAGCCCATATTGGTGTGGGATTATTTAACCCAAGGTGCAACACTTCCCATTTTTGCTTGCTGAGGTTCACGTGGCTTCTGTTGGTGCAGCTGTCAGGGGTTCTTATGGTCCATCTGCGAAGCGACACACACTGACCTTAAGCCCAGAAGTGGGTTTAAAAATGAGATTGTCCTACATTCCATATGGCTCTAATGGAATGTTTGCAATACTGTTTAGGAAATAAGAAACACTCCTGCTTCCATGAAAGAAATGAAATAAGTGGGAATGAGACCAATATTATTTTTCAAAGATGGATGGCAAATGATAGGGCAGAGCTGTTCAGATTTGAACTGTCACATTAAAATGAGCTGCAGGGCTATGTGACCATTAGCAAAGTTGTGTAACTTTGGCACTGGGGCTGGTGTTCAGCCCAGAGAGCAGAAGAGCATTGGAATATTTTTTGAAGGGAAGCAGTGAAGAGCAAAGATGGTTTCTAGGATGGAACTGGTACGTTAATGAATGAAGTTAAATTACATTGTTGCCTACAAAACAGGACACTGGACATTGGGACCCATGAGGTCATTTTGGCTCAGAAGGTCCCAGCCAGTCCTGGATCCTGTGTTCCTTTTAAGTAAAAAAGCTATTGAAATTTGGCATATATGAAGCATATATATTTTGTCTCATTTTTACTAGTATGATTTTGATATATATTTTGCCCATGGCAAATGACAACCACAATATTTTTGTCTTCCTTATGTTTTCCTACATTATTTATCTTCCTATAACCAAGCTGTAAATTTAGTTGTATGCAGGGAGACAGAAATAGCTGTTATTGTGGAATGTGTACGTGGTAGGGTTTCCTGTACTTAAGCATTTCGGAGTGTTTCTCAGGAATGCTGATAATTCATATTGTTGCAATCACTGTGGTGCTTTCTAGCAAAAGAGATCTGATGGATTTTGGTGCACAAGCCATTCACATTTCTTGTGTGAGGCCACTTCACTCTTCTTATCCAGCAACTGTCCTCACTCATTGGTGATAAATCGATGGGTAAGTGGAAGGGACAATTTTGAACAAGTATTAGGAAGTTTGAGGAGAAGGAGGACGTCCATCGGTTTCACTGGGCTGGAAGATGTCACACAAAATGTAAAGTAGCTGAGGAGCCTTGGATGAAGCTCCACAGTGTTTATGAAATGTACTCAAAGGAAGGGAAAATGGCAGGGGTGTAGGACTGAGCTGAGCAGGAGATGAGATCCAGGAATCCTTGCTTTGCAATAAGAGAGCCTTACCTGCCATAGTGATCCCAGGGGCTGCTTGCTGCAGGTAAAGACCTGGAGAGAAGTTTATTGACAAGCCTGTGCCTCTATTAAGTCATCAGTGTCAGATTTATAAATGCATGTATCACATCCTATACATAACCATCCTAAATGGCCTTTTTGTCAGGAGAAGAAATCTAGCTGCCCAAATTCAAGATTTGCACGTAAGGATATCAAGATCTTTGTTCAAGTTGCAAATGATTAAGGTTTGATTTTTCCTTTGGTTGTGTATGAAAGTGCCAAGCTGTATGACAAATAAGGAATGTGTATTTTTATGTGTAGCAAATAAGGATAATGTGTTATTGTGTGTAATGTTGGTGTTGTATTTGAGTAATGATAGTAGAAGATGGTAATCCTGACTGAACAGTTACAGTCATGTAATTAACCTTGTATGTGATAAATGAACAACATCATGTGTTCCTGAACAAGTTTAAAAAATGAATCATACTCTTTGTGGCTTTTATTCTTGGCTGTAATATTTGAGTAGCAACAAATAACAAAATGTTATAGAAAATGATGAAATGATCATGTCTGAAGGTAAAAAGGACAGACATGTTAACTTCTCTGTTTTGATAATGGTGACTTTCTACAATTTACCGAATCAAAGGTGCCAATAATATTTTTGGGGGTTTCTTTTTTCTCAAGTAACTAGTTAGCTAGGAAAAGAGATTCAGTATATAGCTCTGAAATAAGAATTTTGGTAAAGTGCAGGAACTAATAACATTTAAAAAAACAATGAAATCTGATGTTGGAGCTTCAATGATACAAGGCAGTGGTACAGTACCTTAAAATTTCTTCAAACATAATAGGGTATTTTAAAGAAATTCTGGTGATGTGGAAGGGAGAGCAAGTCAATGTAAGCTTCCATTTCAAGATTAAAAAGTTGCAAGACAATGTAAAATTAAATATTAAGCAATTAAAACTTTTTGAGTAGTGAAAATATGTGTACCACTGCTTGCCTTCCAAGGATATTTCCAGAGCTCTGTTCTACAGCATTTTCTGGTTATAATGAATGCAGAGAATCCTATTGACCTGGGTGGGACTGTTTGCTTAAGCAAAGGCGCAGTATGCTTCCATGTTTGCAGAAACAGCTTTTTTTCCTCTCACAGAACGTGAAAACAGGAAAATCTCGTGCAATTATGTAATTATAACCTTGTCAGTACAGTTATCATTAAGTGTTATGCAATTAAAACCTGGGAAATAAACTGCCATGAAGGTATTTCTTTAGTCCTGATCAGTACCCTCTTGTTGCAAATTGTCAGTAGTAAAAAGACCTGTTACATTCATTGTCTTTCATTGAATTTTTTTATCTTCTACAGGAAAAAGTAGAATATGCCTTCCTGATAATTTTTACAGTTGAAACATTTTTGAAGATTATAGCATATGGATTATTATTACACCCCAATGCATACGTTAGAAACGGATGGAATTTATTGGATTTTGTAATAGTAATAGTAGGGTAAGTAACTTATCTTCCATTATACAAATATTTAAAATTTTCTTTACAGTGAGGTAGGTATAGGTCTGTTTGGCTGTGAGTAACAGCCTATGCTGGATTTCTGTGTCTTTGGAGTAAAAGAATGAACTGAGTGAAATATTTTTAAAAGTCCTAAAAGTTTTCAGTGCTATCTGTGGCTGTAAACTGCATTGCATTTATAGTAGAAATTCCCAGGGAGTTGAGTCCTGCTGGAGATTTCCAGATTTGTCTTTCAGAAACTTTTCCATCTGATTTTTTCAAACTCCTGATGTCTTTCCATATGTTGATCTGTTAAGGGCCATGGATTGTTATTTCATTTATTTATTTAACCCTTCACTGCAGTTATGTGGAGTTCATCTGTTTCACAAGACCTCTGGGAGGACCGACATGTTTCAAAGTGGACAAGAGTAGCTGGGGAGACGGAATTAACTGAGTGATTCCTTGATATTCCCAAAATCTGAGTAGAATTGAGTGCTGCACATCAGGCCCCAGATACAGATATGATTTTGACTTGCCTGGAGTAGAATGTATGCTAAAAATACCTTTTTTTCTTTATCCTGTGCACCTTGCCATACCAGGAAACCTTGGAGAGTTTGTTCTTTGCCCCAGAGAAGGAACTGCCTGGGCTTTGTGCAGGTTCAGAGGAGTGGAGAGTGGAACATCTCACACTTATTATGCACCTACTTACGATAAATAATTTTTGTGTCAGCAACTCCATGTTAGTGGTTGTGCCACTTCATTAGATCCTACCTTCAGTTATCTAGGGAATTAATCTTGAGATATATATTCACCAATTTCCTAAATATTATGGAGATTATGTTAAAAAACTGTTTAACCAGTACTGTAAATTTTGTTTGCTGAAAATATATATTATCTAGAACATGGAGAACATTATCCATGTTGCCTGTTGCAGCAAACACGACCTTGGCTTGCAGTGTGCAATTCCAATTTCTTTTTTAAATTCAAACCATATCAAGTGTTGCCTGTAATTGAAAAGGCTCAGAAATTAGAGTATGTACTGCTTTTAAGTTGTCACTGTATTAAGAGAAAAGAAGAAGATGCAAAGTAAAGGACTTTGTGGTAAAGCATTTTTAAATTTTGGGAAGCACTGCGAATATAAGAATTCCTGATTTGTAACTATTTGATTATGAGATACTAAATGTTACTGAGAAGGTTGTATTTGGGCCAGTCCTTTGGCATGCAGGCATTTTTGGTCTAGGACTAAAATTTGTGTATAAATAGATCCTTCATCAGGTCAGGTCGTTCTCAACAGATTGGCCTCTGTGCCTGAAGGGGAAGCTTGGTGGGCAGGTTGGAGACTGTCACACACGAGCTCTGTTCCCTTGCCAAGCAGGCACTTGAATAGACCTCTTCCCTTTTGTCAAGTGACCACAGAGTTACAGTAACCCTGGAGCAGTCTAATTAACATGACCTCTATCTTTGGCCATGTCCTAAATACATGATAACTAAAAAATTTTCCACTAATTCCTAAAACACTCATTATTGGAGGCTAAATGTGGTTAGGTCAAATGCTCCAGCCAAATTTGTTGAAAATATGAATAAAAAAGGACTATAAAATGTCTAAAATATCACACTAAAATAAAGTCACAATTCAAATCCAAAAGTTTGGAATATAAACTGTTGTGCAGGTTATCATCAGCCTACCTGTAAGACAAGGTGGACTTTTCCTAACATGTCACACACTGACAAAACTGTGAGCAATGTTTTTGTTCTTTCAGTAAGAACACAAACTACATGATTAAGCAAGCATGAGTCCCATTTATTTAATTAATACATAAAAACCCAGTGAAAAATTGATTTTCATATATAACCCAAGGTGGATATGGAATCACTTCTGGACCTGATTCTATTTGACTAGCTTCAATGTGAAATTTCATTAGGTATTCTAATAGCTTTGAAAGAGCTGCCATGATGTCCTATATTGAATGTATTGAAATTTCCTTTCTCAGCAGAAACTGTAGCAGTCCAAATGCATTAATCTTAATTATACCTAAAAAAATCTTTACAAGCAAAAGGGAAACACATATAGAGATGTTTTTAAAATCAGATCTTAATTAAACCTTTAAACTTTGGTAAACTGTAGAGGAATATGAATGCAAATTTCAATAAAGAAGATCAATAGTTTTATACCTTAATGGCTTTTTAGGAATGACATATGTCCTGGTTTCAGCTGGACAACATAAAATGACAGAGCTGTAGACACAGCTGTGAATGTGATGCTTTCTGCTCTTTGTCCCTTCTCTCTGTAACCCATCAGAGTACGAATTACTCTGAGTAGTCTACTTACCTACATGGTCCCTTACATAATTTCCATTGATTCCTGTCACAGAATAAGGTCCTGGTAGAGAAAGCTTTTATAGCACCTTCCTATGCCCTTTAATTTTCTGAATGTTGTATGAACCGACAGGCTGAAAGGTTCTCTGAATTCAGGACTTGATTCAGAAGCTTTTTTAATAATATCTGTTTTTAGAGCATAAATAGTCACTCTTGAAATCATTGAGGTGGGTCGTTTTCCTGCAGTTATGCTTCTGTTAAATTCCAGGGCTGAATCAGGACTGTATTCAGTGTCTGGGTTTGGTGGAACAGTGCGTGGGCTGCTGATGTTCCTTGTAACATCTGTAGAGTCTTTGTGGCTGACTCTTTCTCTGGAGCAGAACGAAGCAGTCTAGGGATGGGTATTGACTGATATGGCTCAACTGCTTACTGGGGGAGGGCAAAGCCTTCAATAATCTGGTTTAAGAAACCTATTAAATAATATATGATTTCAAGTAACTATCCAGTGTGACAGAGTTCTAAACCAGAGCTGTGAAAACTTTTCATGACCAAACTAAACCCCTGCACAGTTCAGGCATCCTTTACAAGTGTGAAACATTTCTCATGATTGCAAAACTCTATTAACTTGATAAACCTTTCAGGAGAAGTGTAGCTCTGCAACTACTGAGCTACAGACTGTGCAAAGGATAACACAGTTTGTGTGGTCTAGTGACAGTCTAGAAAACCATGCATCTGAGATGGAGCACCGAACTAAAATAAACCTAAGATTAATTTGGCTTTCAAGAACAAGCATCACTTTAAATTGCTGCTGAAAGTGGGAAAGCAAAATAAAAGTCTTGTCTTGCAAACTGTTCTAATGAACGACTAATTCATTTCTGCAGGGAAAAAATACAATATAATAAATGAGCCATCTGGGAATATATTTTTCCTCAGAGGTATTATGTGTAAGAAACAAATCTTTTTGGTGTTATTAAATGGTGAACTCTAATTATTTTTAAAATGTTCAGTTTTTGCTGACTGTATATAGAATATTGTACTGCTGTGCCACTTGGAGTTCATATATTCCACCAAAATTACACCAGATGGTTTTAGTTATTATCTATTTCTTCTAAAGGGAAGATTAATTCTCCAAATGTTAAAGCTAAAATGTTTGAACAGAAGTGGCAAAGTAGCTTCATTTATTTAAAGATAGCAAATTGTGTATATAAGCTGAATGCTAAATTATTGGATACTGTGTGATCCTCATTCTCTAGAGGGATTATAACTTTCATAGCTCTGTCATGATTTAATGTGTAAATATACCTCTCAATTTGACATCTGAACAGCTTTTCAGAATGATCTGCTGTTCAACCAATTTCCAAAGTAATGTCTTTGTCGGCATGGTGATAGTGGATGACCTTACCTTTTGTCTCATTTTCTAGATTATTTAGTGTAATATTGGAACAATTAACCAAAGAAACAGACGGTGGCAGCCACTCAGGTGGCAAACCTGGTGGCTTTGATGTCAAAGCCCTAAGAGCCTTTCGTGTACTGCGACCTCTCCGGCTTGTATCAGGAGTGCCCAGTAAGCTCTGCTCTCTTTATTCCACTGCAACGAGGAACGTAACTGCTTCGATTGTTTAACTTTGTTCTTCCTGACACTACAGAAGTGAGATGGGAAAAAGCTGAGATTTTATCTGGCTATATAAAGTGAATTATTCTATCTGGTATATAAAGTGAATTTCAAGATGAATGATACCCTATTTCAAGTTGAACAAGGATTGTGAATTCAGTCAGTGTATGATCTCCTTACGCAGTTCAATAAGCAGACAGGGGAATACACTTTCTTTTTAGAAGCTTTATATAAAAGCAAATTACATGTTAAAATGCAAATACACCAGAAAATAAAATTCAGGCTTTCTTTTTTTTAAATTCTAAAAGCCTACATCTGAAAGTGTAGGTGGTCCTAAAATAGTTTGTATGTTGGTAAGTGTATGCCAGAGCACATTACATGTTTCGTGTTTCCTGCCCCCTCCAATGCACATGAATGCCTTCTGTTTATCTCAGCAGAGCTAACAGATAAATTAGGAAACTTAAAAAGTAGAACAACATTGTTAAAGGAAAGCAATTGAATTTTCTGATATTTCCTGTTTTCTTTTAATGCTTTATTAATTATTGAGGCTATTTGGGCTATATGAGGTTCACGGCTTACAGTTCAGCTCTTTCCAAGGCATTCAAAGGAAGAAAGCTAATTCTGTGTTTATTGTATCATGGACTGTTACATGGAAATGATCGACTTTTGGCAAAAGGTCTTCAGTGAGGACAGAAGCAGTCCTATGAAAGGTCAGAGAGGAAGTCTATCAAGTTAAAAAAGAGGCATATTTTATTCTTATTGGTACTATGGCAGCTTCATTAGTCTGGGATTAGCTCATTTTGGTAAAGCTAAAAATTAGATAAATATTTAATTGAAAAAAAGAAAATAGAGCAGTTTTGAAAAGGATTAATAATGAAAGAATAAGTTTGTTCAGATTAAAAATGTGTTTTCCCAGTTAACTATATTTTTCTCCCCAGAGCAAAAAGACAGTTCTACAATTAGCAGAGTGTACATTTTCTCAGAACTTGCAACAAAGTTTTTGTTTTAGCACAGAACTTCTTAAGGGTCATACAAAATGACCCAGAGGCACACACTGACTGTGTGCCCGCCCTTTATAAAAGCACCCACAGATTCTTGTGACACATTTCAAGCACTGACTTCTGTGATATAACCTTTATTAACAGAGGAACTAATTAGACAGAAAGTTTTAGATTCTTACGAAGACTGTTATGTTACAGGAATATTTTGTGGTTCTGGGCAGTAGATGTTTTAAAAACACCTGATTATCTCTGCCTGTCTGTATCATTAAGTTCTAATAATGTGCAATTATATAAAATTTGGTAGAGCAAGACATAGAAACATGGTTCATGTCTTGTACCCTCTTTTTTTTTTTCAGGTTTACAAGTTGTCCTGAACTCCATTATAAAAGCCATGGTCCCCCTCCTTCATATTGCCCTTTTGGTATTGTTTGTAATCATAATCTATGCTATTATAGGATTGGAACTTTTTATTGGAAAAATGCACAAATCTTGTTTTCTTATTGATTCAGGTAAGTCATTAAGGTGTTGATTAAAATAAGGGTTTTCTTTTAAATCTGTGAGATTTCAGTTTGAAATAGAACTACGGCCAAAGCACTAAAGCTGTTGTAACCCCAGTTTACATTGGTTCATAATTTTAGGTACAGTGCATTAAATGAAAAAAAAAACCCAATACCAAAGTCACAAAAAAATCAAAGTAGTTAAAGAATAGACTGTGCTCCATGTAGGTTTTCATTTCTGATATGTGTAGTTGAAATACCAGCAGTGAATAAAAAAAGGGTGACTATCTACAAGGGAGAAATCCAGATTGTGGCAGTGTGGTAAGGAGAACAGTTCTGAAATGAGTGAAGAGGGAAAACAGTGTTCTTCCATCCAGGTGAAATAATGAAATGGAAGTGTGTGTTGTGGGAGAACTTTGAAGGACTGAAAGCATCTTACCTGGTGGCTAAAGGTGCTTTTCTATCAGCTGAGTACTGAAGATGGCTCTGTACAGGAATTAGATCCATTTTCCTTAGTGAGTCATGTGTTGGTGTGAATTGCCATGAAATGAAATAGCAGCAGTGAAGAGGAAAGAAAAAATCAGCATGACTTTCTAAGAAATGATATGTTATTACATTATGCTTCTTTCTACTGCTTAATTACTCAAGCTCTTTTATATGTTATTTTGATTAACCTATTTTTGAGGTTGTAAGGCCCAGATCTGAGAGGGACTAAAAGCTCCAAAGATCTCATGTGTTGCCTTTCTCATCTTGAAATCTGGAATTATCTCACAACAGCACTGATATTTCTTCATGTGGAGGGGTAACTCGTGAAAACTCGAGAACTCAGAGTTGTGATTTTTTGGTCATTTTCCAGATATACTAGTTGAAGATGATCCAGCACCTTGTGCATTCTCAGGGAATGGCCGTCAGTGTGTCATGAACGGCACTGAATGTAAGGGTGGATGGGTTGGACCAAATGGAGGCATAACCAACTTCGATAACTTTGCGTTTGCAATGCTGACTGTGTTCCAGTGCATAACCATGGAAGGATGGACTGATGTGTTGTACTGGGTAAGTCCATAAATCACCGAGCTTTGTTTGCTTTTAAACAAGCTTCTCTGTTCAAGTGGGGATTGAGCTGTGTTTCACGGTATCATCAACAAGAAATCTTGGTGAGTTTTACAGGAGACTAGCTCAGCTGCATACTTGTTTCAGTCACAGCCTGTTACTGGATTCCTCAGGCTAAAAGGACATTTTAGAAACAAATTTATTCATTGCTTATGTGAGGGTTTTTTTCCTATTCCATTTGGATAAATGTAAAACTACTTTTATGTCCTTTGGACTAGCGTTTTTTTGTGTGAGCCTACAGATATTAAGTATGTCTTCACTGATTAAGCTTAAGAGCTCTCTTTTTGCAGTATTTGTGCAGAATTTTTCACAGTGTTAACATAAATTAGAACAAAGCAGGCTCTCAGCTGACCTTGCTTGCCATGGGGACTGAAAATCATGTTAACCATTCAGAAACTGCAAATTACAGAGCTGTGGCCCTGACATCATCTCCATGGAAGCAGCAAAAGGTATTCAAAAACCTAACTGTGTTCATCCTCACCTTTAAATGTTCCTTTGGAAGTACCATACCTTACACCAGAGTCTTGCAACATCAACAGTCAGCTGGACATAGACTGGGAAACTGAAGGATGGAGGAAAACGAACACACAGATTTTTAAAGGAATAAAGTCACCTAAAAACACAGATAGACATTTCTCTTCTTAACCCCATTCCACTCTAAGGGACATGACATTATTTTGTGAATCATGGAGTATCTCAATATCTGATGTGAGTGATTTGTCCAAGACCATTCAAGAAGTCTGTGACAGAACCTCCCATAGGTGCTGAACATCAGTGAGATTATTCTGTACTACTTGGTACTCAGCAGTGAGTCTTTGCAGCTATTAGGGCCTTATAAAAAACACAATTCTAACAGTTTAAATGTTGGAAAATCTGTGTGGAAGAAGAAAAGTGATTACTGGTAAGGATCACTGTTAGCAAGCTTTTAGAAAGGGATGAGTTATCTCAAGGAGTATCTTAGTGGAACTTTAGGTTATGTTGCTGAGAGCAAGCTGACATTGTGAGGTTGTTCAAGTTTGTCTGGCCAAGTGGAACTATTTACTCATAATGCATCCGTTGTGGAATCCTGGATGCATTTAAGAATGTGGTATTACCCAGTGAATGAGCACATGATTTTATTTGGTCATTTGTTGCAAATCAAGGTGAAATAAGCTGTTGCTAAAACGTGTAACACCAGAGTGTAGTCTCAGATAAAATCTGTGATATTGAAGTATAGAATACAGAGGTGTTTTTAAGAGAATATCGCTGTTAAAGATAATTAAGATGGCAAAATGGCATTCTTTTAGGATTGAAGGACAAAAAAAAAAGCAACTGTGTATATCTGCTTCCACTGTCTGTTATCAGTTACAAAACTGGCTAGAAACACACAAATCTTCAACACTATGAGTAACAATTACATATGGCTACATACAGGTTATTGCATGGTTTCCCATCGTAAAGGTTTGTCAGTTCCTTGGGATTTGCACTCCAATTCTCCCTAATTTTCTAGGAGACTGTGTGAATGTACAGTTAGTATGTGCTTTATGGTTTGTGTTCATGGTGATGGCAATTATTTTAATTCTTCCTGAAAGGGAAGGTGTGCCATAGTTATCTAAAAAAAAAATTACACATTTCATATCTTTTGGGGGAAAAGTATATCCACATTTCAGGAGCTGATAATTCCTCGAACTTTTTTCAAAGAAAATTAATATAAAAGCTTTGGAGAGTTGCTGTGTTTAGAATACAATTGTTACAAAACATATAGAAACAATTTGAGTGGCTCAGAATTAAACATGTTTTTCCCCTGGGATTTGGTGACCTAATTAATCTGCTGCCCCTTAAAAGCTATTTCAGAGTCTCCACTGACAGCATAAAAAATAAAATCATTAAAATAGGATGTTGAATTTTTTCATGATCAGACAAAATGAAAATGTATAAGAAAATGATAAACAATTGAAAACTACATGAATTGTTTTTACTTACTTCTCTCTAAGGAGTTTCTAACAGAATGTATTTACAGATACACAAGTGTGTCATGTCTCATTTTATTAAAAATAATACCGAGATTATTAGACAGTGAAGCAAATATTTATTGACCTAGTGAAATATAATCAAAATCAGATATTCAAATGGCTTTGGAATCTACCTTAACTGATGCTTATATAATTATAGATTCAGATTCTGTCTATCTATAGACCAACAAATTTGCCTGTTGTCAAGCTGAAATTGCTGAGGACTAGAGGAATGGCAGTTTATATGCTTTAATTTTATCACTGGATCAAGCTGAGGTAGATCTAGCTAAGAACTGGAAAAGATTTCATTTCATCTGAAAATTGTAAAAGCATTAGAGGGATACCAAATTGTAATAAAAGAATGTTCAAAGAGTCTGAGGAAGCCATTTTAGCTCAATGTGCACGGGGTTTGTGGGTTGCTTTTTACTTAGAACTCTGTTAATAATACAGAGACTGAATGAGTTTTATACTAAACAAATAAAACCAAACCCACAAATATTACAAACTGCACAAAATTCTAATTTTTTCATTCGGTCACTGTGTGAACAGTGAAATAAACTCATGTAGGCTTCTCTTGCTGGCAGGTGTAATGTGAGTGGGTGAAATCTGTGCAATATTTTGCATCGTGTTAAGTGGCATTCTGTCAGCAAGGATGACATCTGAAAATGACAGCTTCCAACAGCACTCACTGGCACAGCTCGTTATCACCTGGTTAACGACAGTAAACTTGCTTTAAAAATTCTCTAAGCACCAATAATGATTTTTCTCTTATGCATATCTATTGTGAGTCGAGGCCTTGATTCTGCTGCTGCTGGGCACCCTTCGGATCGTGGTGGCTCACGTGGGCATCCTGCTGCTCAGCAGTTTGCATCCCAATCCCATATGTCCTCCTGGGTTTTAGTGTCTTCATCTGGCCTCTTCTCTCTCTCGAACTTACTTGTAACCCACTGAATAGTAGGCATTATGTGGTTTACCCACAAAAAGTATGACTCCTTGGTGAAAAAAGGTTCGAATTTAGAGGTTAAGGGGTGTTCTTGTTTTCAGCAGCCAGTGCAGCACGTGTGCTCCCACATTGGGTGTTTGTGCTGTGCATCTGTATATGTTTTCCATTTATATTGGGACCGTGTTTCTTTGCAGTCATGGTCCTTTCTGTTTGCTAAAAAACCCTAACTGGAGGCTCATGCCTTTAGTTTTGGATCCTGGTGCAGTCCTTGTTATCAGCCAAGTGGCAGCCTCTGCGTGCCCAAGTTTTTAACGCTCTGGCTCACATTCTAAAGCTGAGAGCATAGTACTCTCTGCCTCATTTCCAATTTATGCTAGCAAGCTCTCAGGAATTGCAGAACTTGAATCTGCATTTGCATATCTGGCTCCAGATTTTTCCCATGTCTTTGAGACATCTTGATGTATAATCTATTAATGGCAAACACGTATTTTGTAAATTGCTTTTTATTTTTAGCTGCTTCACTTGATACATGGGAACACAGATAATGAGCAGCAATACTTGCCAGCAAAACCCCCAATTTTCCCATGAGCACCAAAATTATCACATTTAATTCTTCTCGTTTTCACCATAGTGAAGTTATCTTGAGTTACTACACTGGAATAATCCAACTGCAGCTTGAATGAGAGATGGTCAGGGCCTCTGAGAAACAAAGCAATGGGATGGGTTGCCAGCACAGTTTTTTCAAAGATAGGACAAATGAATTAGTGAGTACTGAAATTTACTGGGTCAATTTTATGGTCAGATCCTGCATTACTAACTCCAATTTTAAAGCTCCCCAGTTCTCTAACACCTATCTAGCACTCTTCAGATTGATCTTGAGATTTCTGAGATCGAAGCACTTGAGCTAAAATTGCTGAATGATGGTACACTGATGTCTTATATGGTTTTGTCTATTAATACACCTACTGATGTGTTAACAAGATATTCTCTAAAGGATTCTTGTTTAAAATACTCAGTTCATTATTTGAAATGTCTAGACAATTTAAAATGTACCTAAAACTCATATAAGGTTTAAGGAAAGGGATGTCAGGGTTTTTTTAAAATATACTTTTTTACTAATATGTCAACTTTTAAAAACTGTTACTACTTTTTTTGCTAATAACATATATTGTCATCAAAGAAATACTTCACTGATTGTTCCTCTGCTTTTATAACAAAAAACTTAGGAACCCATCTCCTGTTTTACAAATTGAGCTTTATATCCTCCAATATACTCCTTGAAGCATCTTAGAACATCTGAAAAAAAATCCATCATTTCCGTGACACAGACTGTTTAGGCTGCACTGCACTCTTATGTATGTCTACATGCGCTTTTGCATAAGTGTCTGCACAGCCAGTGCACTAATGTCAATCAGATCGGGTCAGGAGCTCAATCGCTACTCCTGACACTTTTTAGAATTCTCCTATTCAAGGATCTTAAAGACAGACTGGGATATGGTGTACTTGAAACCAGCTAATGTGCAGCCAAAGGTATTTCCTAAACACAAGCAAATGTTTTACAAATACATAACACATGAGAAAACCCCCTTGGCTCATGCACAAAATGTATTATTAGGCTATAAACAAAAAACTGCAAGATATGTTTGAAGTATTATCAAAACTGTCATCAGAGTGCTGACAAGGAGTCTCCTAGAAATACCTTTCCAAAAATGTGACCAAGACTCAAGCAATAATACTCTAGAACTTTGAATTGAATGATTTAATAAGCTAGTGGGAATCAACTACTTAGGTTGATTTAAGCCATGTCAGTCCCATTCCACCTGCAGAAAGGGAAGGCATGTTCCTCATCCAAACAATATCTGTCAGCAATGATTTTCAGCTTATTGCCTGAGAGAAGTCAAAGAATGCTTCTCAGCTTTTTTAAAATTTCTAAATAATTTGCAATTATTTAGTAATGTTAAAAATTGTGAGGAAACATGCCTCAAAAATCTTAGAAAATACTTATTTCTGCCTTTTCCTATTACGTGCCTAAGGAAAGCTTAATGCTGTTCTGCTAGCATTGCTCAGCACCACTCACAGGTCATCTGAGGGAGGCTCTTGAGTGAACCAAGTCAGCTCATCCCCAAAGGCATCGGCGTGCTGCATGCACAGCGCTCCCAGCCTTCCATGACTACATAGGCAGAAAGTTAACACATGATGTACAGCTGGAGAAAGAAATTTTGGATGACAGCATTAATATACTGCACAAATCTCCCTAAAGAGCCAGGGATTGCAGGCAGAATTTTTTCCATTTGCGTGTTAACTACTTGAATCTGGTTTCATGTTAAAATCAAGATTAACCCCTCTGCCTTTTAGGTAATGATTTGGACTAACTACCTTTTAATGTTCTCTTGTTATTAAAAGCTCTGAATCACCCAGTTTTGGATTGCAAAGAGACAGGACTTAATTTCAGAAAGAGAAAAAAGAGAATGATCAAATTCAGATATGCAAACAGATATACCAAGCCAAGGAATACACAGATTAAAATTTGAATTAGAATCAAAAAGGATGTGAGATATATATATATATATGTATATATAATTTCATAATATATGATATAGTGTAATTTTTTTCCAATTAGCATCTTAATACAAAGAGTCCACTCAAGGAGTTAGTTAAACTAACTCACAGGGAAATATCTTTCCCATGAGGTGAACTTGATTGACTTTGACAAGATATCTGGTATCTCAGCCTCAGCTGACTGCTGACCTGTACTGCAGTCAAAGTGTGGAACTAATTTCTTGTCACAGATCATTGCAAATACTAAGAAGAATTTATTATTTCTCCCCAGAAATTTTAAATAAAACTGGGTAGAAACTGGATTGGAAATAGAGACTAAACTTGGGGTAGTGCTCAGAGCTCCACTAGTCCATCAGCTAGAGTTTCTTCTGAAAACTTTGCCACAAGAAGCAAACAAATATTTTATAACAATCCTAGTTCCCAGTCTGTCCTAGGAGAACAATTTAGTAGATAAATTTAGATCTCCCTGAGTATTGAGGCTTTGCTCATTGGTGCTACATAAACAAAGGTAACAATTTTGCATCATCTATCTGAATAGTAAATGCATTGCACTTGTATTTTTTTGTATCCAGTAGTGGGAAATATTAAATACATCCAATTGTTGTAGTATGTATGGTACATATATAGGTGGAATAGCAGATTCAAAAAGAAAAAAGGTGTTTAGTACATATCAGATGTGTGGATACTATAACTTTGTTCATTTTCATACATGGTAGCTAACTATTTAAAAAATAAACACATTGTTCATCACATTAGTTACTTAATTTTAGTAGTTTTTTGAGCCCTTAGATTTAAAAAACCAGATCTATGCATAGGTTTTATAAATTTTTGTGGAATTAGTTTGGGCGATATAGATAAATAGGTACAAGCACTAACAAATTGTTAATCTGAAATTAACATGCTCCTATTCATGAGAGGTGTCAAACATTTGGATTTTGTTATATCTGGAATACAGATTTTGTTAAACCTGATAGTGCTCAACAGCAAACCTCTGGGTTACTGTTTTGTAGATGTAGCACTTCATTTTGTAGAGGTAGCACTCTTCATTTTGTATGGTTTTTGTCCATCTGCTCTGCAGATTCAGGCAGAGATAGACAACGATCTGAAAAAGATAAAACAATTTCTTAACAGTCACGTTTGACATCTTGGCTTTCCTTGGAACAATTATTTGATTTCTGGCCAGCCCCTCCTCCCAGCTAAAGGCAGTAAGCTGATTAATGGAATGCCACTAACAGGAATTAGCTAAAATAGTATTAGATACAATGCAGTGTCTGAATGAAAAAGAAAGACCTGCATCTAAACTCATTTCCAAACCATCATAGTAAAAATTTATAAACAATAATGTTTTGAAGAGTATATGCTTTATGGGAGTACCAAAATTTTATACTTCATTTGCTAAGTATGGATAAAACCAACAGAAGGGAGAAAATGAGGTCTATTCAGATTGATCAAAGCAAATTCATTAAGCTGAAGCAGCATCTTCCAAGTTGAGATTTAACTTGAGAGGATCACTCATATGTGTCCTGTAAGCAATTGTACACTACAGTTTACACACAGAAGATAGAGGCCAAATTTAAGAGGCGATTAAGCAATTATGAGGCTTTCTAGGCCCTGTGACAATTTTACACTTCTCGATGGGATCTCTTTCTCTTTAGGCCTACCTTGATGCCTGAGCCATGGCACTCTCATCTTTCCAGTTGTTGCTGAGCTGAAATGCTTAACAAAGGGTGGTCCTGGGGTGCGCCCCACCAGTTCATCTCCATATTCTGTGTCAGAAGCACAACAAAGCTGAGTCTGTCCAACCAGGAGTGTCAGGGAAATCTGTGCTTTGACTCCAGAACACTGAATATAAAATTCCATGCTTTTATAAACTGACCTGGAGGCTGCTGTGCTTCAAGCACAGCCTGTTTTAAGTCAGCTTTAAGTTAACTCCACTTCAGGCAAGAATATCTCAGGACAAAACCTTTGAAGCAAGGCAGCTTTGAAAAGCTCTCTGGTGTGCTCGAAACTGAGCAGAATAAATAGCCTGATCTGGGGTTTTGTGAACCTCCTTTGCATGCTTCCATGAATGCAGGGTTAGTTCCACTTCACAAGATACTGATGTCCACAGGATTTTTACACCTGTCAAGAGCCTAAGTTTGTCAGTCTGAACAATTTTTAAGATGATGAGGCAGATTACAGGTAGCACTAAGTAAACCCATTAGTTGTGTGTCTATTGGAATATTATGAAAAGAGGAAGGTAAAATTAAAACCTAAGGAAGCTAACGAGCTTAACGAAGTTAAGAGGGTTTAAAACATTGCTGAAAATCAAGATAGGTTTGTGCGCATTGTATCTGTAATGGTACAAATGCAGAATTAGAGATTTTGTTTTATCATTGACCTCAGGTAGAGTGCTTATTAATTGCAAATTGAGTTTGCAACAATTTTCAATATAAGAACACCAGGTGTACAGACAAGTAAGACCTTGATTTGCATGCAATTGCATATGAGGATTTTACTCTCGATTACCATAGTTAGGGATAAATTAGATTTTAATGATTACTAATTGATGTTTTAGGTTGAAGTTTGCCGTCTGCTGCTATGTAACACCGACTGTTATATCTGTAGTAAATTGACTTTTTCCCTGTTTCACTTTAGCCTTGATCTCCAATCATTTATGCTGTGTTGTAATGATAGTTGACTCCAACTACAGCACAGCTCACAAGATAATTCATCCAAATGCCACTTGAGGCAGTTTCAGATTGTACCAAGTTTGTCCAATCAGCTCAAGATAATTCTCCAAGACTTCAGATTCACCAACATATATGTGTAAACATAAAGAGCCAGTTAAATAATATGTAGTACACATTTACTGTTATGGCAAAACAGAATTAAGGGATTTGAATAATCCTTTGTCCTTCATATTGAACATTATCTCATCTGCCCTCTGGTTGATGTGATGGACAAACTGCCAAGAGCTGACATTCAAAAAGTAAGACTAGATCTTTAAAAAGACAAAGGGCAAGAGGGATGATGCTTGGTGGTGTCCTTGCCATAGGTGTTACGAAGGCTAAAAGCCTCATGGCCTCAAAAAGACAGAAACAAGTCCATTGAGAACCATTAAATATTACACCTCCTTTGGTATAGTGCATCCCTGAGCCATAGGGCAGGAGGCTCTTGCAAGATATTTTGCTGAGGATTTCGGATGTGAAATCTCCTTGAATTCCTGGTGTTGCTTTAGCGCATCTGGAATTTGTGATTTTAACTCCTTTTTCTGCACTTTGGGTGAGAAGTCAGCATTAATCCCTTCAAATGAATATATCTTGTTTTCAACGATGGTGATTTTCCCATTCTCATATATTAACCAAGCTCTGTCTCTGTTTTTAATCAGAAGGCAAATCTATTCCTTTAATCTTTCTCTAATTGGAAGTTATGGAAAATGCCATTTGACATGCATGAAATGAGGAGCAAACTTTTCCAAAGGGAAAGGACTTCTTTTTATGCTTTGATCTCTGGTATTAGTACAATCTGAAATATTACTTCATGAATAGAAATTACAATGCATTACTTGATTAGAGTTTAATTGTATCTAGAATTAAATTGTAAAGTTGTTAAGTAGTTTTTAGGAATTCAATCTCAGATTAGGACCAAGGTGTTCTACTAGGTTCAGGTATTCTACTGAGTTATGGAATGCTTTTGAAATAGTTCAGCATTTGGCCAAACTGAAGCATTTCTTCTAGTACTGGTTAGCTGCAGTTGCCAGTTTTTGCTTCACAAAACATTAGTCCTAGACAGATTAACCTAAAACACAGGGCTTAAAATCCAGCTGCATAAATGAGGAAGAATTTTTTTATATATTGCACTTTATAAAGTGAATGCAAATCACAGCTGCTCATACTAATAGAGCCTTTGCGACAGAGCACGAGAATTTCAGCTTTGCTCCTGGGTTACTAAGTTAGTAGAATGCCCGGCTGCTTGAAAATGTTCTCTTTATGAGCCAAAGCAGAGCATGGAGTTGTATTGCAGTGACTCCCAGAGCTCTGTTTTCTGAGCTCTGCTCAAAGTAAAATTGCAAATATTAGTCTCTCAGGTTTTTCAAAATGATACATAGCAGAAAAATGTTGGCACCAACACCAGATGAGTTTATGTCTTCACTCTGAACTCTGGTGATTTGGAAACAACTGTCTGCTAATGGTATAGTTGTTAGATGCAAAGTGCATTCAGATGTATTTGAAATATAATTAAAATGTTTGCTCTGATCAGTTATTGCTAGAAAAACACTTGGCCTGTATGGTATGAGTCAGGTCTATGAAGAAAACTCATTTCTAAAGTAATAAAATAATTATGAGTATACTTTAAAAAAATAAAATTGAGTAAATTTTATTCTTAAAACATAAGGCCAGATGCCTATGCTTGAAAGAAGTTGCAAAGGGCAACATCCATCCACTAGGATGAGGCAGAAATTCAGTCTGGGCAATGAGATGTTCTACTCATTAACTTTGGTGCTTCATTGCTAAAACTTCTAAAATGTAGGGGACTCTGGTAGGGGAAAGAATGGGTATGGATGATAAAACCCAAAACATTGCAGTCACTGTCCTTAACAGAGGCCCCTGACGTGCCAAGGATTGCTGAAAGCATTGCCCAGGAGACTAAGTACGTATAATGGCAGCACTGTGAAAGACTTTCCCAAATGAATATTGCAGAACTGAAACATCAAAGCTTGGGATCCCTTGAAATTGAAGGTAGTGATCCCAATCTTGGTGAATGGCTAGAACCCCTTTCTATTTTAACTTCTCCAAAATACAGTTTTATTGGAAGAGGAAATAAAAATCCAAATCAAATACATATTTTCAAGTTTCTTTCTTTTTTGTAGCAAGTGTAATTTAAAGTTACTTTTCAGTACCTCAGTTCAATTAAAAAAGCATTTTAAAAGATGATGCATAGACTCTTTTAAAAGGTACATGAAGCTGTGTAAACTAATCTGGTTTGGTTACTTAGGTGGTCTGTTTACTTTAGTAAGTATAAACTGATGTTGTTACAGATCATCATTGAAGAAAAGGCCTTTGGGCCTTAACCTGCAAAGACTTAATGCTTCTGTCTAACCATCCATAGGGGCCCCTTGCAGAAACCGAGATTATGATATTTAATTAAAAGACAGGAGAAAAAATAAAAGAAGAAATTTTGAAAAATGCTTGTTCCCATGTTTAGTAGGTTTATGCCAACAGAGATGTTAAGGAGAGGTGTCAAACTTGACTGTCAATAGAGCTCAAAGCCTAATCACAAATTTCAGATACAACAAACACGACACTCACAGAAGAGAAAAGAGATTTGCAATTAGATTGTTCTACAGTACCATATGTAATTTTATTGTCTGCTGAATTTTCATGACTATGAAACATCTTAAGAAGAATTTAATGCAAAAGCCAGAATAATTCGTTTTCAAGAAGAGCCATTTCCAAGAAGCTTCACATCAGAATTATTTTTGTGACTTATCAAAATGTCTTTTTGCACCTGAATCCTACACACAAAAACAAATTACCCTGTTTTAAAATATCTGTTTTTCTGAATAGGCCTTTTTAGATCTCCATGGGTATGTTTCACAAGTCCATCCTTTGATAGGTATAATGAGCTGGCTAAGAATAGCAAGTGGAAGAGATCTTTATAGAAACTTGTGTGAGTCTATAAAGAATGTACTGAAAGCTCAGTTACTTCAACCTCACTTAAAAAAAAAAAATCAGCAACAACTTTTTAAATTTCATTCAACCTTGATCTGGATATAATTTATGTTCAGAAGTTTTCCTGGAATGTTTCCATGTTTCCATTTTGTTTCTAAAATTTGTTTTCAATTTTTCGTTTTCCTAAAATTGTGTTCATGCTTTTTACATAGATTCATTCTCATTTATTTCTTTTTGAATTGATTTAAAATGTCTGACTGCATTTGACTGTTGCATTTCAGAAAAAACTGTGGGAATTCCATCTTACAAAAAATAATACTGCTTGTATTGTTGAGATAGACATTGCTGTTTATTTTCTCAAATGATCATTCATGTAGATACGATATACATGAACTGAAAATCCTAATATTTCAATATACTTTATGATCACCATCTTAATTCGAGGTCTGAAATTTAGTTCATGTTCTGAGCATTAAAGAACAGAACTGTTGCAGTGCTCCATTTATGTTTGATAATATTTCTGATTCAAATGCTAGGTTCACTCAGCATTTAGTTTTAGGGTAAGTGTTAGAAATGCAAAGTGAGTGTGGCCAGTGCCTTCCTGCTCTCATTGTTCTTCTTTGATTTCTGAAGGAATGCATAGAATGTTATCTAACCTGAATGATCAAATTCTCCTTTCTCTGATTCTTCATTGCTGTTAATATAGTGATCTGCTCTATAAGATCATCTTATTTCTTGCAGATGAATGATGCAATGGGATTTGAATTGCCATGGGTGTATTTTGTCAGTCTCGTCATCTTTGGGTCATTTTTCGTACTAAATCTTGTTCTTGGTGTATTGAGCGGGTAAGCATACACCTTTTTCATCATGAAGGCAGAGTCCTGAATTCAGTTGCCATGAACACACAGGTTACCTCATACAGGTGAGACTTCAGTTGGGATGATATCTTTTAATAAACCTCTATGGCTTCCTCCTCTAATTAGAACGCAAAAAGTTTTCTTGTAGCTCTCATATAAATAGCATAAAAACACCAAAATTGGAGTTTAGACCTATCAGTACATATTCTTCATGTCCTTTTGGCAAAGTTATAAAAAAGACTAACAATTCTCATGCACTCATTTAGGTGTTATTTCAATTAATCCTCTAAGGCCTCACATCTACAACAAAATTTGGGTAAGTAAATTTAAACAATTGTTCATTCACTTTTTAAAGATCTGGATAAGCCATAAAGTTTGTGTTGAACCTACGTGATCTGGCAGCTGCAAAAAGGACTCTGCTGTTTAATGAATGACTGAACCATAACTTATTTCCTTGCGTTTTACAGGTAAATGATGCAATAGGATGTGAGTGGCCATGGATCTATTTTGTTAGTCTTATCATCCTTGGCTCATTTTTCGTACTTAACCTGGTTCTTGGTGTACTTAGTGGGTAAGCAGTTGAGTTAACATTGTGTATGCTACTGCTACTTGTAAGATGGCCTCTGCATTTACTCCAGCTTCTCAGCAATGGCTTTTTTGCATGCACTTGAGATTCTTATGTCATCCTACCAGTGTTTGCTCTTTGGACTGAACTGTGATTCGAGTGCCTGTATCTGTCTTGACATCACGTTCACCATGCTTGCCAAAAGTATTCATTCAGTGAGGCACTAATCTCCTTATTCTATAATATTCCTGCAGGGAAAAAGATTTTGTGCACAGAGGTGGGTGGTGCACCCATATAAATATACTCCTCTGTTGTTATATACAAGTGTCTTTTTCTGAAAGACCAACTTTTGCTTTTCTTCAAATAGTCATAAAGAATTGGAGTGTTATTTGTGTTTACCACTCACACAGTTTGCTCAAAATACGACAAAATATTTTTGATAAGTGCTTCAAGATCGGTCTTACAGAGAGTGTGGCTGCACTACCCCAACACAGTGTTTAGTGCTTCCGGGGTTGTAGAGCTGTGATCTGCTGTGACAACCTGCACCAGGAACTGATACATTTATCAATAATAAAGTATCAATTTAATATGGTTGTCAGTGGGAGGTTGTCACAGCTTTTTGTTTGTGTGCTCCAGGCTCCAGCCAAAAACTAAAGCCATGTCAGTTCTAGCTGTATAATGTGCTTTAAAACTGTAGTTCATGGCAAGAGTTTGCCAGGTTTTCTTTTTGCAAAGCCCCCTTACCTGAAGTTACAACCCAATTTCCTTTGCCATTTCCTGATTTCTGACACACTTGAGCCTGGGATACTCTAGTTTATGGTAAAGATATTTTTTGATAAATATATAAAAGATCCAGCTAGCATTTGAATGCCGAAAAGAAAATTATTATGGTTGTGCTCATTAGTTTTTAGTTGCACAGCAAACAATATTGCCAGAACAATTCTGGCAATCTCAGGCAAGTTGTGCCGTCTTTGTTAGCCAGCAGAAGAATTTTTCTTGCATGGAAGGCAACCTGACACTGCAGTTGATGGTGTCATCAGGATGCCGATAGTGTGTGCAGCCTTATTCGTGGTTTTGCCACATTGTATCTGAAAGAAGTGATAAGGCATTATTATATTCCTGGAAATCAGACCAGCAAACAAAATTTCCAGGTGTTGATGTAACTTTGTTACACGAGCACTTTTATCTGATGAGTGGTTTTACAATGTGCTTTTTAAAATCTTCAGTCATTTGTGATAGATTACTGTTGCACACAGGAAACCAGGGAAAGCAGAGCTTTACCTTACTGTCAGACTTGCTTAGCAAAGCAGATTTTAAAAGCAAAAAGGTAGTGCTAAAACAACACTGCTGATTTGTAGATTTAATCTCTTCCTTCCAAGACCTGTCCTGCAAAGTCTGATTTATACAGTCGTATCGGCTTTGTTTTATCCAAGGACAGATGTGTAAATTATTGCAAAACTAAGGGCCCAGCTTTCAGCCATGCTGGAAAATGAAATAAGAAGGAGAAGGACAATAAATGAGGGTTGTTACAGTGTAATTTATTTCTTCTTTTGATGGCATTACCTAACGTTGCTGTGTGACTGGACTTTCCGCTGAAGTCATTACAGGATTAGGCTCTCACAGTTCCTTCTCTGGCCCTTAAGAACATCACAAGCACCAATTAGTTTCTTCCTGTCCTGTGAAGGTGTCTGTTAGCAGATAATGAATATTCCTATTTTTCCTCCCATTACTCGAATTGTTATTGGTTTCAGATTTTTCTGTTTTTTTCAAAAAAATTTACAGGGAAAGTGATGCCAAATTTGGTGTTTTGTTGCACATGTTAATTTCTTTTCCAGAAGTCATGGAAATTTAGAGATACTCTTGTGAATTAGCTTAATATTTGATTTAATACATCTAAAATACTGTGTGAAGTTTGCGACATTATGATACATATATTTTTTGGAATATGGAGTACTTTTTTAGCTGCCATTCCAATACAGGGAAGAGGTGTCACCTTGTCTTTGGGTTCCTTTCTGCAGACAAGAAATCACCACCGATTTCTAGGTTTTGTGTGATCTATAGAGCTCCAATGCTCCTCAGAACCCTTGCTGGCTTCCCTTGGATTTTCAGTGCACAGAAACGGCAGTGAAAAGTGGGATGTGAACTCTCCTTAAATTCATCAAGTCATTAATTGCTAGATTAATTTTTCCTCCATAGTGTCAGCCAGGGTCAATTGAGTGCTCAGGGTTCTTGATGAATTGTCTGAATCCATATTTGCCCTAAATACATGAAAGAGCCTTCCCAAAACTCCCTTTTTTGTTTTCTTTCTGAAGACACTAGACACACTAATGACAATAGAGAGCTGCATCATGTGATGTATAAATATCACCAAGGACTGACATTGAAAGTGCAAGGAGAAAGTCAAAGGGAATACTCCTAAAAGATACCTATCACAGCAAACTGATGTTTGGTATAGAAGTCAAGAGAATATCCTGCCATACTTGTTTGAAATTCTGACAAACAAGGGCCAGTGTGGAATACTGCTGCTCTGATTTATTTTGATCACTATATGACAGTTGTATACAAATAATTTTCCCCATACTTTTTGTTTAGACCTACTAGTCTAGTCTAAATTTTATGGATAAAGCTGACGTACTAGTAAAATCCAATGGATGTTTTTGTGTTTTGTAGTAGAAAGATAATATTTTTCATTCTGAGCCAAGCATTGAATATGTAACAAATTTTTTTTTTGTTTTTATTTAAAAGTTGTTAGCTTTTGTTTTATACTCTTCAAACCATAACATGAAACTTGGTTTATGATAAATCTACAGATAAAGTTATATTTTGCTAAACCAATCAAATGTCAAGAATGCAAAAATTATGCCAACTTACTTGAAAAGCATGGCTTTGCATACAGATTTTGAAAGTGGAATCTGAATGCCCAATACCTTTTCTGTATGAAAGTGTTACTTCCTTTATATCAGGTTGTGCCGTGTACATTTAAATCTGTTTGCTGTTTTTGATCTGTTTGTGGTTTTAAAATATTCGGTTATTCTCTTTGCACTCCTTTGTTATTCTGTGACCATCTGCCCCTTTGTATTTCTGTAATGCCTCTTGTGCACTGCATGTTTGATGTATTTAGATACTGTAAAATGGATGAGAATGATGATTTGGCAGATCTTTTGTCTTACATCTAGCTCTTTCTGAAGGTGAGTATTTCCTGGCGATCCATGTCAGTCTTGCCTGCAGAAGGTGACATTCTTAAAAATAGAGTTCATATTTTTAATATCAGTCATGTAAATGAATAGAAACAATGTGTGTATGGAATCTGCATGTGGTAAATATTGTAAATTCTGCATGGAAGCTGACTGTGGAGATTTTTTCCTAAGTAATTCCCCTGAATAACAAGGATGGAGAGAATTCATAGGCTTGAGTTAATTCAGCTTTTTCAAAAAAACTCTAATTTTTACTCTGTATTAGAGACTAGAAGCATTCACATTACTCTAAAAGTGAATTCTCTGAAGGCATGAAATACTAGGCACAGAAACTGGGAGCTCAGGACAGGCCTCCTCCAAATATTCCAGTGTAAAGGACCAGAGCATATCATGGCCATTGGTGCAAAACAGTGAGCTGAAACTGAAAGTTAGAAATTATAAGGTTAATGTTATTAGAAAATTAACAAATAAAGATCAGGATGGAGATACTCATCCATCCTGAAAATGTTAAAAGTTAAAAAAAAAAAAGAAGTTAAAATAGACATGTCAGTAATTCAGCATGTATTAAGTTAGTTTGCTATGAACAGAGGAAATAAATTATAAAAATTCATAACTTATTTATCAAGAGGCATGGCTTTTAATGATGCATGATAATCTATTCCTGAAGATAGTCCTTATCATTAGGGGATGGCTTCTGCTGATGGCATTTTCTGCTCAAGGCATTAATATTTCTTTGGGTAGCCATGAGAACAAATAAAACCTTTCCAACATATTTTAGTAAGTCTGTAAGTTGAATTTATTGCCTTGCAAAAGGACACCAAAACATAAGCTTTGACATATCCTTACATCCTCTTACATGTGATCTTGCAGGTTAAGCTAACGTTAATTTTTTCAATTTCTTTCCCTCAGTAATATATGCAATGTATGTACATAATGATTCTAAAAGCTAAGGTTGTGTACTCATCCACCCCAATCTCCCAGCAATATCTGTCAATTAATGTCATATGAAATATGTTGGTGCAGATAAACTTGTACACCTGAGAACTGTTTTCTGCAGTGTATATGGAAAAAATCATAGAAAAAGACATTTGAATAATGATGCCCCAAATAGAAAACGGCAGTAAACTGTCATCCATAGCCCTTCAGCAAAAGGAAAATGAACGGGTTTTGACAGTGTTCCTTTTCACAGCAGCAGGAAGGCCTAGTGAAAAATATAAAATAAAACTTATTGCTGAAAATTTAACTCCTTCCCATAGATAACCTGAATATGCATTGAAAACAAGGAGAGGGACTCCAGATGTAGATCTCAGGAAATTATGAGCTGAACCAGGCTCACTTAATTTCTGTGTCCTGGTGAAAGTAAAACTCACATAAATAAAAAACAGTGAAATATTACATTTGGTTGATCAATTGAATATACTAACAATAATTAATCAGCAAATACTTTCAGCTGTATACAGCAGTAAATGACTGATTGCTTTGGACCGCTGAAGTCAGTGGGGATAGTTCTGTACGCCTGAAGAAGAACTTGGAGGGAACTGATTTTATTTCAGTCCTGTGCATCCTCAGCACACCAAGGCCTCTTAGGGATTAGTCCTGTGAGGTGCTTGCTGGGGAGCCCCGGCAGGGAACAAACTGTGGCAGTATCAGAAACTGCTGAGACGGCACGTCCCGATGTCAGGTGATGGCAGTGTTTGCTCAGATCTGCCCCTTCTTCTGAGAAATCCAGTGTGTCCTGAGCCAAATGGGTCTTGACCCAGGAGAGAAGGGACACATCTTAATCTGCAGATCTAATTAATAATGGTCTGAAACATCAGATCTCCGTTTTGTTGCTCTATCAAATGGTTCCCTATCTGTCTGTTCCCACCGAGGATCCCGTAGCCCTCATGGGCACTCTGGCACAGTAAGGCTGCACAGGGCCTTTGCTCCACAGAGCTGGTGCTGGAGCTGTTGAATGCACATTTGGTTAATTGCTAATGAGCTGCATAAAAATAGCCATGGGTAGGTAATACCAGGCTGCATTTCCCCATCAAGAGTCCAAGGCTCCTTGCTTGAGGAGAATTCCTGCTAGGATTTAGTTTTTTGTCCTACAGAAATAATTCTAGTGTTCAGCCTGTCAATTTTTTTTCCCCCTAAAAGAAGGGATGACGATGTATACAAATCTCCTGTAATTAAAGATGTGATGTTACTTAACCTCTTTTATGTCTCTCCACATCTGTTACACTTCACACCCAGCTGGGAGCTGTTGTCCATGCTTAGCTGTACACTTGAAGCAGTTTTAGTTCTCTGACTTGATTCTGCTAATTTGTTGGTTGGTATGGTTACCACTGTGAGAAACCTCTCCTGCAAGTCTGGTGGCCAACACTGTACTCCTGTGAGTACATTTTTGTTATTATGTTACTGTTCTCTGTGAATAAATGAGTCTGGGATGCCTGGGTGGCAGTTCTACATATAGAATTAGCTTAACACTTTCCACATACCAGACCCTCTGTGCAATGAGCTCCGTACTGCAGGAGATTCACTTTCCCTCCCACTGCATTTGCAGTGACACAAAAGGGCAAGAATATGGCTAACGTAGGATTTGTGTCCTGGTTTAAGCTTAGACTTCAAAAGCACCTGTTTGTTTCATATCATCAATGCCTAGAGATGCACAGGAGTTTCAGCAACACTCATGGTGCTGCACAGGCCCCTTTATGAAATGTCTCTGGCCTTTAGCATGGGAAAGCTCTCAGCTGGTAGGAGGCTGTAAAGGTGTCTCTAGTTATTATATCTGTCAATATGCAGAGAGAAAGGAGAGTATACCAAAAGCATTTCAACAAATTGTCTTAGGATTTTTGGTTAATATGGCCCTGCCTGTAATTCAAGGTGTGAGAACCAGGGAGATGTAATTGAGTCCCAGCAGGCAATCCCTGCTGCCACTTCCACCTTGTTGCATCAAGCCATTCCCAAGTGATGCATACCAGCAGGGGTTATTTCACTCTGCTGAAGAACAAAAAATCTGACTTGATTACCCCAGACTATTGAAGCATGAATTCAAGCCCTGCATTTTATATGCTTCTGCCTCAACAACCATTGATGATGTTGGTGTTGTGCCTGAACAGAGAAATGAGATCATCTTTCTGCAAGGAGACAAGGAATTTTTGGGCAACAGAAATAAACCCTGCATTTTATACAGTAGGTTAGTTATCACTAAAAGTAAATGAGATTATGTAAATTAGTCTCCATCAAATGCTTTATTTTGCAAGCGATGTCTCTATTGTGCTGCAGATGCAGCACCCCCTGCCCAAAATACTTTCAAATGTCAGATCCAGGTCATTTTATCAAACCAGAACAAAATATGTATTTTGGAGTTAGCTCTTAGCACAGGCATTTCTGAAACCAAATATTTACAGAGCTTAAGTCCACTTACTGCAATTAATGTGCAGTTTCCTGAGCCTGTCAGCTTCAGAGGCTGCTGGCCTGAGTGCTGGGTTGGTGACGGGGAGGCCAGTTCAGGCCACCAGTCTGACCACGTCAGTCCCTATGTTGCCTATGTAGCCCAAAGCTTTTCCTTTCTGCTCTGGACCCACCCTACCCACTCCACAGCCATGAAATGCTGCACAAGCAGCTGTCTTAGTCCTCCTTCCAGGAGATCAGCCAGTGTCTATGTATCTTCATCTAAATATTCAAGTATTTTTTGTCTAAAACTCTTTGTCAGACACTTTAAAGAGCCAACATCTCTCCCTTTTCTCACCCCCATCATCTTTTTCAAATGACTTATTTCTTGGTCAAAAAAAAGAGATGCTTTTGTTTTGCCAACAGGAAACTCATTACTTTCCAATTCTATTAAATTCTCCTTTCTTATTCATGGCATTTCACTAAAAGGAGTATGTACATATGTGTCTGAGGGATGTCCCTTCATTGTGGCTATGATAGAAAAAAAATACCATAAAGCCAGATTCTTCCCTGCCCTGAAGAAAGTTGTCTTCTCATGTTTTATAGTTCCTTGCAAGCCATCAAGTTTTAAAAATAAAATTAAAAATTTTAAAAGCACCCTTGCGTCTCCCCCTACTGATAAATTGCAGCAGCCTGTAACAAGGCAGCACCTAACTTAAAGCGAAAGGTCAGAATCAGCTGTGTATATAAAAAAAACTAGCTTTAATTGTCTGCATGCAGCTGTTTTAATGTGAAGTCAGAGTTAAAGAATGGTTCAGCCATGGGTGAAGTGCTGTTCAAAGTATCAGCCTTGCCAGGTGATTAATTAAAAAATTATTTCGTTCACTTAACTCTATATAATGACAGCAACTTTCGTTTTACTTCACCCTCACTCATCGCATCTCCTTTGAATTAATGAGGAATACCTGAAGGGCTTTAAATGAAAAAGACATGAATACTTAGTAAAAGCTGGCAAGGCTTGTTACTTCTCATTTCCTACTCTGCCATGATAGCTCTTTTTCCAAAGATACTGCCTGTGGGAAGTGAGTCACGAGTGCGTTGCCTCAATCAGGTGTAAAGGACAGTCTCTAATCCTCTCTCTGAGAGAAGCTTAAACCCAGCATTTCTTAACCCAAACAGTTTCTTATTGACTTGTGAAATTACTCTGTTTTTTTTTTAGAGTGATTATCTTTCAGAGAGATCTTTAGAGCACTCTCTTTCACTGGCATTTTTGGGACGAGATGGCCTCTTGCAGGACCTCGTCCTTGGATGGGAGGTGAAGGGTAGCAAATGCAAAGCAAGCACTGGCATTCTTCAGCTTCATTACAGTGCCATCAGATGGAACAGGATGATCCCCACGTGCCAAGATGAAACGCTCTTGAATTAAGTCCTCAGCTGTAAAAGATGTAGTGCCTGCCTCAGCTTTTGCAGCAGAAAGCTGTGTAGCTTCTGCAACATAGCATTAAGAAAACCTGCAGCATCTCTATAGTTGTATATAAACAGCTTAACACTTAAATTTACTGATGTCCTCTAGATGCTAAATTTTTGCTATGACACATTTATAGACTAAAAAAGCTAATAAAAATAAATAAGAAACCCACCTGAGAGATTATGTCTTTGCAATTCTAAATAAATAGTGTATGTCACCAAACTGAAATATTATATTGAAAAACAGAGACTTTCTGTTATTCTGTTCTGTTTTCTTAGGGCAACATTTTTGTTGATAATTGTTTCACCTTCTTAAAATATTTTTCAGTCTTATGCTAATTTTCTAGTATTTTTCACTTGAAAAAAGATATTATTGAGTGCTTTAATAAATTTTCTCTTAAGAGCAGATTAATTAGGGAACAATTTCAAGTGAATTTTTCCAATAAATAAAGGAGTTGCAAATTCATTGTAAGTTTAATTTAAGCCCTGTTATAAGATTAATGTGGATAGCAATAGGACAAGGAGTAAACAGCTTAAAACTGAATGAAGGCAGTTTAGATCAGATATTAGGAAGAAATTCTTCACTGTGAGGGTGATGGAGCAGTGGCACAGGTTGCCCAGAGAAACTGTGGCTGCCCCATCCCTGGAAGTGTACAAGCCCTGGTTGGACAGGGCTTAGAGCAACCTGGGATAGTGGAAGGTGCCCCTGCCCACGGCAGGAACATGGAATGAGATGAGCTTTGAGGTCCCTCCCAACCCAAACCCTTCAATGATTAACATGTTAACTACTGAATTGTATGTCCTTGCCTGCCCCTAATTCTACACATTGATACTCGGATAGATTGGAATATGTTTGGTCCTTGTAGCAAAGGGGGTTACTCCTTTGGAGGTGTGGATCACACCAAAAGTTGTAATAACGTCGACATGCTAGATGTTGTGAGGGGAGAACATACTTGGTAATTGTCTTGAGTCATATGTCATTCAGGGGATCTTAGATTTATGAGGTAATTCAGGTTGAAAGAGACCTCAGGAGGCCATTTTACCCAATTTACTTGTCAAAGAGCATGATTTCAATATTTTTGTTGTCATTCCATGATAATTCAAGGATTGATCCTAATCATGAACTAAACTGGATAGACAGTCCAATAAATTTTCTTGAGACTGGGGCAATGAGATAAAGGATTAAGTTTATATAAAGGTTCTGTTTCTGATGTGTGAGAACAGGACTTCTAAGTTCTGTTGCAGGGAGCAAAAGGGCAAAACACCCAGATTTCCAACAGCACAGGTGTCTGTGTGTGATATAGTTAAGGGAGAGCCCAGTAGGGGAATTCTGGAATGCTGTATGTTTGGACATGGCCAATGAACTGTGGCTGGGAGAGGAGGGATTTTAGAACTGGGTACTAGAATTTTCTTTTCACTGAAACTTAGTACTTAACTGTGAAATTACTTCATTATTGCAAGTTAGTTTCTATTTGTAGATAAAAGTAATTTGAAAGTCTGTATAGAAGAGTAGGTAGCTAAACGGGGGGAATAGACTCTTCCCTTATGGCAAGTGTTAAAAATACTGCTTAACTTCTGATTAAATCATAAAAGTTCTGAAAGTTGAGATGTAATGCAGTAGGGATTTGCCATGACTTCTTTGCACCTCTACCTTGTTTTCAAGACAGCACTCAAACCTTCAGTGTATTTTCTATGTCACTGTGTTGATCTGCAATGCCAAGACCTGGATCAAAATGCTGGCGAGTTTGTCAATTAGTGTTTTTTTTCTGCTTTATCTGCATTTGATAGAGAATTTTCCAAAGAAAGGGAAAAAGCCAAGGCCAGAGGAGACTTTCAGAAGCTACGTGAAAAACAACAGCTTGAAGAAGATCTGAAGGGATATTTAGACTGGATTACCCAGGCAGAAGACATTGACCCCGAGAATGATGAAGAGGCTGATGAAGAAGGCAAGAGGAACAGTAAGTATTCCTTCCTCTCTACTTCTGTGGGGACAACTTGACTCCTCCTGGGGGTGTTACACTGCGCTGAACGCAGCCTGTCCGCTGCTTTCCCGTTCCCAGTTTGCAGAAGTGTTGGTTAGCAGAGCAGTTGTCTGTTAATATGGAGATGCTGAGTCATGGAAGATAATTTGGAGCCTTACAACAAAATTCTGCGTGGGGTATCCATGTATAAACCACTGTTCAGTCTCTACTGAGATGTAGAAATCTTGCGTTGTGTTCTGGAAAAAGTTCGTGCAGAGAAGCCACGTGCCACTAAGTGTCATCGCAAATCCTTAGAATGTATTTTCCTGTGGGTGCATGCAAGGGAATTAATAATGATACAAAGAGCTTAAAAATATGGCCAAAGATACAGTCAAGAAGTAACCTTGTGCCAATACTGATGATTTTTTGTTGCTGTTGAAGTAGGAAAATGACCTTCTGAGTCATTCTTTTTGATATTCAGAAAACAATATAAAATATTTTTTACTACTTTTCTTAACTGGGTGTGCAATAAATGAAATCTTGTGAGATTCTCACTTGAAACTAAGAAATGTAATTTATGATGTATTTATTTGACAGTAGGCTGTGATGGACAGGTAATTTATGCTGTAGTGACCCTCTTGTGTTTCTAACCTGAGTCCTAAAGTATAAGAACAAGTTAATTTCATGATACTATAAAAACTGTAAAAGTTATAATTGATTTCTGTATATCAGAAAATTCTAGTAACAGCAGTATTTTAATGTCGTAATTTAGCAGAGTTTATTTTAGCCTCTTTGTCATGTTTGTAGAGTAGTAGTTAAAATTTTCATTAGAAGTTTTAGAGCAGTACATAGATGAGAACACAGATTCAGGATGTTGTTACTGATTTAATATTAAGTCTAAGATTAAAGTCCAAGTTTCAGTATATATTCTAAAGCTACATAGCACCTTGTTATTACTGTTATACTCTGAAAAGTCATGGTATTTGTTCATTTAGATACCATAGAGTGTTTATAAGGATAAGTTGTGTGTCGAAGACTACTCGGAATATTATTTTCTGTGTTGAAATACTATTACCATTGCTTTTCTTCTAGTGTTGCTAATTTATTGTGAACTATTCTTTTAAGTCATAGTACTTTTTAGGTGCATTAAATGACAAAAATTGTGTGGTTTGATATTGAGACATCTGTTTTTAGACTTATGTCTGTATTGCAGAGATAGCAGTAGTTTTTCAAAACCTTTGCGTGATTTTTTTCATCCTTTAGTTCACAATAAAAGCAGAGTATGAGAGTATGGAACTGTGTTACTGGCTGGAAGGACACTGATTGTATGAGAGGCTGGAAGGCAGCCTGTGGGTTGGTGTTGATTCCAGCATCACCTGGAAAGGAATAATTTATGTCTATAGGAAAATGTGTTGCACAAATAGAATTTTTATCTAGGACAGAGCAATAAAGCCAGAGTTCACTGTACTTAGTTATTGCTACTAGTGTGTGGAAAGAGTACATAAACTGTGGGTTTGAGTACCAATTTAAAATCCTGACCCTGAAATGTAAAAGATGGCACATTTTATGGAGTAAATACACTTTATACAAGGCGGCTGTGCAGAACTGTAGGTTGTGCTGAATTTGCATAGAGTGTTGGATGACTGTGTTGTCAGCTGTGGTGCCAGTGGACTGGGTTTGCAGGTGAAATCCCAGGAACTTTTTTTGTCCTGTTCAAATTGGATGTTTGTTAATAGGCTGCAAAAAACCCATTTGCTCTGGCATTCCTTAAACAGCTTTGAGGTCACACGGATAAAAAAATACTTTGCATAGTTACTGAATTTGAAAGAACATTTAAGTCTAAACTCTTAACTTAGGCATAATTTTAGGCTAAGTTAAAGGTTGTAGAAGACTTGCAGAGTGAAAACAGAAGGAAAGTAATTAAAACAGTTTTAAGAGAAATGCCAAGAATTTAATTTCAGGCAGACATATATGCCTTTGAGTGGAAATTTCCAGTGAATAGGCAATCTCCTAGCACTCCTGGATTTATGCATATGTCCTTAAATATGTGGCTTGGTATTTCATTTTTAATATCAACTGCAACAGCCTGTAAAGGAGGAAGCGTTGCTGAGTTGCTCCACCTCCTTGCATTTGAGATATTATTAGGAAATAAATTTAGTTAAAATATACTGGTGATGTTTTTTCTTGAGCCATCTTGGAAGCATGAAGTAGAGCTGGGTCCCAAGACAGTCAGAACAATAATTTTTAGGCTTCTAGGCAACTGTGTCCCTTCTTGGAATATCTAAACCTCTGGGTGATCAAGATTACTGCTGATTTATGGGGATGGAAGATCACCATGGTGCTCTTCAATGATGTAGAAGAGCTCTGCGTTTAGGATAGAGAAGATCTCTGTGGCAGGCAAAGGTAGAGATTTCAAAGGTAGTTAAGTCAGTGATTAATAGTTTCTCACATATCTTTTAAAATTGTAGTTGAGGTTCCTGCAATGCCCACCCAGCATTTGAAAATTTCTAATCAGAGAAGTAGTTAAGTCATTTATTTATGAATCCTATGTATTTGTACATCTCTGTTGCTCATAATGGGCAGGTAGTCAGTGCTATTGAGTAGCAGAATACCTTTTAATTACTAGAATTGTAAACACGCCTTTAGTGAAAGTTGGAAGTCTTTATTATGAACCAATAGCTGATTATCCTGAAGTCAATGAAAAAACTTCCATTGCCTTCAAAGCACTGCGAATTTAGCTCAAAATGCGAGGATCCATGAGAGGTGAGGGTTTAGCAGTGATCAGTTGTGCTGCCGGTGATTTCAGTTTGTTTTGCCTAACCTTGCCTGTGTTGTGTGTACGGACACGTTTTTGTTTTTCGCGTTGCGACTGCTGCCACCTCCCGCGTCACTGCTGGGATTACATGTGCTTCCCCAGGGCTTACACTGGCTGACTTAATGGAAGACAAGAAGAAAAGCAGACTTAGCTGCTTTGGCCGTTCTTCCAATAAACATGGTAAAACGTGTTCGGATTTGCAGTTGAATTTTCTTTTGTGCCAATACTGCATTGGATGTGGTAGCTTTCGGGAGCACAGATTGTTTGCATTTCTATAACCGAGGCATAAACCTCTGTAGCATGGAACCCCTCGTGCATGCAGACCTTCCTGCTGGTTGAAGTGCATGTTTGAAATAGAGGTGCTGCTCTACCTCCCTAAATCAGAGTGTTTAATCCATTCAGATTTTGACTGAAGTGTCTTTGTCTGTGGCTGTTCTTGTTGAAGAATAGGTTTTCTTTTTCAGAAGTCAGGTAAACCAGATCAAAAATGTATTTTAAATTTATGTGTGAAGAAATTAATAAAAGTATTTTACAAGTTTTATAATGTATCATCGTGTATACTTAGAACAGCATGATGATAATATTTACTATTTATTTTTGATACTTATGATGTAGAATCTAACAAAACACAACAATCTTCTACTGTATCTCCTCTTGTTATTGATGGTTTTGTTTCAGTTTTCCCCACTCACACTGGAGATGGACAGGAGGTTTAGACTATGATAGTTATTTTCAAATCTGCCTATTTTAATACTGACAAATGTCCTGTTTTGACATGAGCACAGTTGCAGTAGTTAGGACATCTAGTTCTAATCCTATCTGCAATTAAGTTATTTGACCAACTGGATTTCTTGCTGTCCTAGCAATCACAACTGTTTCAGACTGAGGCTGAAAACTCTTATCCAGTCACTTTAGAGAATGCAGAATTCTGAGTCAGAAATTGCTAGGACCTGATGGACTCATTTTTTATAGACACTGAGTCTGCTTGAATTTATTTGTGCAACCGTTACATATATTGTGTGATAGCTCACACAGCTCTATATGCTGAAATGGTTTTTCTATAAAAATTGTGAGAAGACAGTTGCAATTTTACTTTGAGCTATGTATTTCAGCACAGCTCTTAAACGAGCAGGTTCAGGTTCTGATGTCTGTCAGGAAGCAGCCTGGCACTGGCTGAAAACCTGCTGTCACCTGCTGGCAGCAGCTGCTGTCTCACTACTGCTGCCTGACCTGCAAGTCAAAGGCATCCCAAACTCATGGGCACTGACTTGGATTCTTCTGCCTTGCAGGGCAGGTGCACCTTTTGTCAGCAGGGGTTTGCCAAAGTACAAATTAATGGCGTCAGTTTATTTCTTCCTGAGTTCATGAGCTGATTATGCTGATCTGAGGAGTTCAGGCTTAGACTGCCTTGGATTAGGAATACCACCCTAAATATTTTTCTTTGTATTCCCTCTACCTGTATTTCCATTAAAAGCAACATGTCTGTAGAATATGCAACATTCCCAAGGTTCACAGTGCTATCCTTCAGGCTACAAGTGGTTGGTTCAGTGATGCTACCATAACAAAACCTGATTATTTTGCTCTCCTTCCACTGCTATGCAGCCAACCTTATATTGCTTTTCCATGAGCTGCCTATAAAAAGAGAGAGCCCATAAGAATGATCTACAACAACATTAAATCTGCACTGTGAGAAAAGATATCTTGCAACACTATCATGTAGAACATCTTCCAAGCAGACTCTCCTTAAACTGAATTTACCCTGAGGAGTTTCACAGTCAGGAGAGATAGTGCCACTTCTTTCTGAAGTGTTTTCTGGGCATACAGCAGACTTAGGAAAATTTGAGATGAATTTGCAATGATAATGTTGCCACTTTGGGGATTTTTTTTCCCACTCTGTTTTCCTGTTTGACTACCTCATAAAGAATTCAGAAAATTCATGTACTAATTTGAGAAAGAATTAGGAAAATTTTGGAGTTCAAGGAATTGGTTGGCCGTTGCTAGCAAACAAAAAATTACAAATTTTGTGAGACAGATCTAAAATTTTGCCAATTTAAAATAATGCCAAGGTTCTCTGCAGTAGCCAGTGGTGCTGAGCTGTGCAGGTCACTCCACTTCTTCAGCACTTTTCCTTCAGCACGTGTAACCAGAAGGCTGCCTGACACACGCCAGTATGACAGTGACATCAGCCAATGGATCAAAATCCACAGTTGAAGCTGAAACAGGTTACAATTTTAATCTTATACATTCTAGAGGAAAACATTTCTAACATTCATACTTGACATCAGAATTCAATAATTCAGGTTGTAATTTAGCCTGCTTCAGGATTCTACAGTGACACTGACTTGTATTCCAGGATTATGGAATTTATTTCTTCTAACTCCACCTGGTGAGGGCACATCATTTCTCATAGACTGTGGCTTGCTCTTGGCTGTGCATTAGTTATGTTACGCCCTGAAGTGGAGTTTGAAATCCCTGCTCCAAAGTCTGAAAACTCCATAGAGTACCTAGTGAATACAATGGATTGTTTTTCTCATGTTATATTCTTATCCACAGAAGCAAAATGTAGTAGTTGATATATTTGACCTGTTTTCTGTACACTCAGGAAAGTATTAAGCTGCATGCTGTATGGGTTGCTTATATTGTCTAATGCAAGCATTCTTTTGTTTGAAACCAGTTAGCTTAATTGAAGAGATTATTAGATCTAGAAATCTAGATAATCTTTCCAGAAGAACGCCAGTAAAATAAGGGCAAAAGGTGAATAAAGAAAAGGTAAAATTTGGCATCTTCCTTTGAGTACTGGGGTGCCAGTTTACAGATCTCAGAGCTGACCCTGCTGAGATCAGTCTCTCAAAAGTCCATTGTGTGTTTTCCTCATGGACACCAGCTGCCCTTATGGAGCTGTGGCCGTGGAACTGAGTCTGTTTGAGACCTGGCAGGTTGCTTGCATTAGCGGAGTGGATGTGGACATGCAGTGCTGCTGTTTTCTTCTGGCTAGAGACCTGATGACTTGCTGGCATTGCTGGAGCTGAACTTCCACATGGTGCCTTTCTCAGTACTTCTGTCAGGTTTTAATTTTGACATATAAATTACAGTATAATGACAACTGAGTTTCTAACGTGAATTGGTTCTTTTTTTCCTCTTCTGTTTGTAATACAGCACCTGCAAGTCACTGATAGAGATGGAGCAACAGCCCTGTGGTGTCTGAAACACAGTAACATTCTGATGTATTTAATAATTTGCAGAACTGACATTCACTTCAATAGGGACAAGGATATTTTCTTTGTACTTTGGTTTTCTTCACACAATCCTGTTCAAAAGGGGCTGGTATTTCTTACTGTGGGCTAACACATCAAGCTGGGGTCAACTTGAGTTAAAATTACAGTACTTTACATTTACATGCATTTGCATTACCTACATTAAATGTAGATTTTTTTGACACTGAGTGACACTTTATGAAAAACTGGATTCTGGGTACTGTTTTTTTTTTTTCCCAGAAGAAGGAAACGTTGATAAATTTGAAATATTAGTGTGAGACACAGTGCACATATGCCATAATTGTGGAAGTAGGCCTAGCTGTGTTTTCCTGGCAGCCCTTAATAGTGTGACACAAGACTTCTGCACTCTTATTTTGAATTGCCCATCACAAGTGCTGAAATGTTCATCATTAGGTGACTTTAATGCTGTGTGTTCTAACAGCAGTCAACTCACCTGGCACAAGACAATCTGTTCAGTTCTCTACCGCACAGGGAAACTCCTTGTATTTATTGCAAAAATACCTGGCATTTCAAAATAAAAATTCTTACTTCTGAAGCCCTGAGACTGTGTTTGAAATAATTTTGTGATTTTTTTTTCATTAACCCTTTGAAATTTTAATAGTTGACTTTGAACATCAAAGATTTTTTTCTTAATTTTTGAATGAAACTCCTTTTGAACTCTGAATGTAAGCTGTGAAGTTCTTACAGGACTAGCAAAATTCATTATTTTAAAACTAGTTTGTAAAGAGAAGCATGATATTCGAATTGAGGCACTTGCAGGTGCTAACCAGAGGCTTTTAATATATAAAGCTATTACAGTAATATTTTAAAAGAACCATCAGAACAGAAGAACCTGGTGAAGGAAGGTTTTGCTGTGCTTACTGCCTGAAGTGCTTTTTTTATTCAAACACCTGCATGGGCATTTTGGATCTTTCTTTGTTATGCCACTCTGTTTAGCATTTCACATAACAGTGACTCGCTTATGGGGACAGATTCTCAGCTGTTGCAAACAGTAGCTGAGCACCTGGCCTGCACAGACCTGTCAGTCTCCAGCTGGGATGGGATTGATGGGCACAGAAGCCAAACCAGCACTTCCCGCTCCCCTCTGTCTTCGTGTCAGTGTTGAGGTAATATAGAGGCTGTGCAGAGAGACTGTTTCTAACAGTTCTCACTTTGTACCCGATTTGTAGACAAATCAGAAAATTTAAGGTCTCATTCCTAAATCTCATTTATACCATCCTTTAGGCTACCAAAATATTGAGATTTCCCTATCAGAGGTTGGCAGTGTGACCCTTCTGCCCTCGGTACTCTCAGTGCACAGACATTGACTTAAACCCTTCCCGACAAAACAAACCAAACAAAATAAACTAAACAAGCAAACCATCAAAACAGTGGAAGGTACACACCAGAATGCTCTGTTTCTCTTTTGTTTTTGCTGTTTTACAGTAATTTCAGTGCATCTTTCACCTCTCTTATGTTTCCTACTTTATATGGTATTTCTACTGTATAGACTAGCAACGTTAATTTACCCTTTTCTTGTTCTTGAGGTTTTCCTTTCATGCTTGCTTTGCAGACATGGAACCAGTGCTTTCCCCTAGGAAGTACTGATAACTTTGGCTGTTCATCATTTCCTAACACTTTTTGACGTAAGACGTCCTCCCTCTATATTTCAGTTGATTTGAAGACAAATGGTGATGACCCAGCTGAAAAGGAGTTTTGTCTAAAAAACCATTAGCTACAATTGCTAACCCAGTAATGATCCACTGTATGTATAGTAATTGACTGTGTGGCAAATGTAATTGTCCCCTCTTTAGCAGCAGTAATTCTCATCGTGCTGTGAAGGACCATTCTCCCATTCCCAGTGCTCCTGCCTGCTGCTCACACAGTATTTGCAGGCACATTTACTTTCTGGCGTCTTGCCTTGATAATTCATAATGTCAGTAAAAGCAAAGAGTGGTCAGTGTGACCACGGTGTGATGTTCCTGCTTTAAGGAGAACTTTGATGATAGTTCTTGAAATCAGCAAGTTTTTAACAGCACTTCAATTGAAAAGCACCTCCAAAGTGTTAACAGAACACTTCTCAAAGTGAAAAGTCACAGAATCTAGCTCAGGTTAATTTCTTTACTGGAGTGGCATACTCTTTGTACAAACCTCCTCTACTTTGTATTCTGCAGTGAATTTTAAGCAATTACCTTGAATCTGTGAAAAGAAACAAAACAAAACAAAACCAAAGCCACCATTCGCTCTGGAATTCTGTATGCCTTCTTTTGGTGGGAGAGGAGGACTGATGAAGTGTCTGACTTCATCTACGACTCCGCAGATCTTCCAAGCTCTCTACAGACCTGGAGGCATCCTTGCCACAGGCCAGGAGAGTGCAGCTGTGCAGTGCCTTGCTTGGTGATGAGTCTGAGGCAGTTTTGTGTCCCCACAGCGAGCATGCCCACCAGTGAGACCGAGTCTGTGAACACGGAGAACGTCAGCGGGGAAGGGGAGAGCCCGGCGTGCTGTGGCAGTTTGTGGTGAGTGCGCGGAGGGGTGTCAGGTTCCCACCTCATCATCTCAGCAGCTCAAGGGATCGCTCTTTCCCCACTGTTTATTTAGCCAAAAGAGCTTTGAGATAGTCAGGCTTTGTATGGCATTTGCGGGAGTTCGATGTTAGACCAATTATTAGAGTATTAAAGTGCTCCTAAAATTCTCAGATTAAGAAGATATAAAACAATTCAGCTCAACTTGCTGTGGAGTTATGTTTTCCTAAAAGCTTTTATAAAATATAATTTTGTCCAAAATTATAAGAAAAGAATGGAAGTTTCTAATTACATGTAAAACCAAATATTTTCTTTTAAATTGTGCATGACCTGGAGAATATGTATTTTTTTAGACAATAACTGAATGTATGGGAGTATTTCTATAACTCATAGTGTTCACTATTGATTTGCTCAGATTTTTGTGACTTTCAAGCAGATTTTGCATATTTATTCAAGGTTTATTTACTGAGTTTTAAAGGCGATTTCCTTTCTTTCACTAAGAAAATTTGTAAGGCTTTAGAAATGGTGCTTCAGAAAATACAAAACAGACAAAAGAGTTTCAGCATTCATAATGCATTTTATTAAAAGATTGTTTTATGTATATGTAATGCCAATGCAAAATTCTAAAGAAAGTGAATTTGTTAATTACTTTCTCTCCATTCTTAAAAATGTATTTTCCTTTTCTTTTAGTCAAACCATCTCAAAATCCAAGTTCAGGTCAGTATTTTCCTCTTATAATCACATTCTAAGGTAAATGCAAAATCTTGGTCCAATTCTTGCTCTTCCGGGCTGATCCTCGCTCCAGCTTCTGGAATGTTACTCTGCAATGTTAGTACTCTGTGTGTGAGCACAAAGTGAGTCAGGCCATAACTTATCAAGGATATTGTTTTGACCGTAATGTCAAAATGCCTTTGGATCAAAATAGAAAATGCTTTTCATTGCAAGCTCACCTACCTGCTGCACTACAAGTCAAAATAGAAGTTAATCTTTGGGAGCATGCCTTTACTTGTATCAGTCTAATGGAGAAATTTACTGCTGTTCTCCTTTTTGAATTTTGGTTTTATTTCTGTAGTCTGTTTATGTATGTCTGTGTTATTCACACACATTCATATATGTACCAGTTAGCTGTACTTTACTGTCACTGCTTCTACACATCTTTTCGGGGAAAACAAAAAAATAGCCCCAGTGGCTTCAGAAGGCTTGGGAGTTACACAGTTTGAGCCTGCTTGTGAGTCTTATAAATACAGATACCCCAACATTATTCTTCTTGTCTCATGATAAGATGTTCTGTAAGTGTAAAAAAAGTCAGTTTAACCTACCCTGGGAGTGAGGCATCCTGCTGATGGCCATGGACACAGCCCTTATAGCAGGGGATTGGCAAGAAAAGAATGTTCTTGAATACCGTGTTTATTTAGGTCAGGACAGGATATTTTTCCTTTATATGGTTAGAATATCGCAAAGGCTTGAAATGTCTTTGTACTAATATCTGAAACCAGTATTAATTTCCGTTACTACTACAAGTACAAATTTAAGGTGCATAAAGAAAACTCAGTTAATGCTTGAACACAGTTCCCAGAAGTGAAGCAGAGAAATCTAGTTATGTGAGTCCAAAGATATATCCTCACTTGTGAATCCGACTCATATCTAGGTACAGCCTCAACTTGTCACTCTTATTTCTTTCACAGACATTTGCCCACTGACAGAATTTCAGGGCACATCAGTAGAAATCTCCAGGAATTACTGAAGGAGATTTCTGATGTTATAGGGTAGATTTCTAAAAGGTGACCTCAACATTCCTATTCTGTTTAATCCTGCCAGAATTCTCTTAGTGGTTTAACTCAAAGCCTACATTTTCAGACTGAATTTAGTTTGAATTCTGAGTTGATTCATTGACTTTTCTTTATTGCTATTAAGTGTTTGGGGCCTTGGAAAGAGAGATATATTTTGTTACTTAATGAAATGTTAAATGCAGTTAAATCTAATTATGTCACAGGCAATTGAAGTCTCCAAATGTTGTGGTTTACATTTAGAAATCTATAAGGAAATATAAAAAAAGGAATAATATGTTAGCAGTACCTAATCTGCACTTGGTAATGATTTACACAGCTATTGAAGTATTATACACATATTTATGAAAATACACCTGCTCATACTTGCACTCGTTTTCTTCACAGAAGAAACTCTCCTTAAGCTCATATATGTTTTCCATATAATAATAAATTTATTTTTATTTGAAATTTCAGTCGACGCTGGCGTCGCTGGAACCGATTTAACAGAAGAAAATGTAGGGCTGCAGTAAAATCTGTCACATTTTATTGGCTTGTTATTGTCTTGGTCTTTTTGAACACGTTAACTATCTCGTCAGAGCATTACAATCAACCCGACTGGCTGACCCAGATCCAAGGTACAGTCAAAAATTATTTGTCCTGGTCTTGACTATGGATAGTTGTGTTCTATCAGTGGCTACTTTTGTACTTTGCCATTTTGTTGTTTGCTGTCTGAAGGATATTCAGCCCAGCCAAAGGGAGATATAGGAAATGATTGAATGTGGTCTTTGATTTCCATAGCTGTAACACAGTTTAGTAACACAGCAGCACAGACCTGACAATGCTAAATCATAAATACCTGTACTTTTATCATGAAACCGTGCTCGAAAGATGAGGAGGAAGTGGGAACTGGCACAGCAGAACTTGCTGTGGGCTGGTTGCTTAAGTTACAGTGTGGACTCAAGCTGTGAGCTGAGGAACCGTGAACTTCACAACAGATTGGAAAGATGAATAGTTTATAGCTGGCAGGAAGCTTTACATCCTTGTGTAACTTTTGCCACTTAAGCATCAACTTACAGTCCAACATAAAAAAAGCAGTACTTCCTTTTTAAGAAAAAAGCTGCAAACTCGTATAGAAAGTATAGTACTAATATGTTAAAATAAAAATGGAATCTATGAGGCAATTCAGAATCTTTTTTCTTTAATATTTTGTTCCAGATATCGCAAATAAAGTTCTTCTGGCTTTATTCACCTGTGAAATGTTAGTAAAGATGTACAGCTTGGGCCTGCAGGCTTATTTTGTTTCTCTCTTTAACCGCTTTGATTGCTTCGTTGTTTGTGGTGGCATTGTTGAAACCATTTTGGTGGAGTTGGAAATTATGTCACCCCTTGGAATTTCAGTGTTTCGCTGTGTTCGTCTCCTGCGTATTTTTAAAGTAACAAGGTAAGATTATCTAATACTGCTAATTCTAAGGATAGCTGAAGAGTGATCAGCAATTGTTTTGTAATACTTCATCATGCACTGCTCTTTTACTGTTTTGTTTGGGGTTTTTTGGTGTGTGTTAACACACGCATTTTAATTTATAGGCACTGGGCATCCCTGAGCAACTTGGTAGCATCCTTGTTAAACTCAATGAAGTCCATTGCTTCACTGTTGCTTCTGCTTTTCCTCTTCATCATAATCTTCTCGTTGCTTGGAATGCAGCTGTTTGGAGGCAAATTTAATTTTGATGAAACTCAAACAAAACGGAGCACCTTCGATAATTTTCCACAAGCCCTTTTAACTGTATTCCAGGTAACTTTCTTTCATCCCGTATGAGACATTTAACCTTTGATCAACAAAACTGTTTAAGAGATCATGTTGCCTGAAAATAAAATCATGAATACTATTTATTCAGTTTACTTTAAGTAGCATTCTGCTCATTAAATTCAGTACTCTGGTAACTTTGCACCATTTATACCATTTGTTTCATATCTTATTTGATCTATCTATGCAACATAGCTGTCATGTTACTTCACAGAGTTAAATCTCCTTTGTCCATCAAACACATGACTAGAAAAAGAGGTGGAGTGTTATTTATTTTAAAATCGAGTTCTTTTCTTTAACTTCATTAGCTGTGTAAGAGTTCAGCTGTTTTCAAGCAAGAAAAAATAAGCCTTTAAAGAGTGCATATTTATATATAGGTCATATCACTGTAACATAAAAATAAGCATCAATTCCTTTAGAGACCAAGTTTTATTAAAATCTTAAGGCAAACTTGTGTGCTACTTGTCACAGGGACATACTGAGAGTTTACTTTTCACTTATTTGTGACTCTTTTTTAAAATTTATTTTTCTCAATTTGGATACTGGAATTATGCTATTTGGTTTCATCTTTCTCACCGTTTTCACCCTTGGCTTTGTACATTACCACAATATTTGGTTTCAGACATTGTAGGTGAGACTTAAAAGCTGCAGGATTCACCTTGGTGTCATCTTCCTGTCTCTGTGGTGGAAGTCTCATCTGGTGGCTGCCCAGAGCAAGCAGAAAATCTTTCAATTTAATTTTAAGATAAGGAAATATTAATGAGAAATTTCCTTATGGGGAAAAGTGTTCACATTTGACCTGACATTGCCCCTACAAAAACTTAAGGCTTTACTTTCCAATTCAGCTGAGTTAGATTTTATTCAGATTTTAGGCTGTCTCATTTTGAAAGGAATGGGACTTCCTTCAGTTTTAGAAGACACTCAGGAGCAACCAGCCTCTTAGTTGCTCACCAACAATGAAAATTAGCTTGATAAGTTTAGCTCTCCAAAAATGAATTTCAGAAAATGGCATGCATTTAATTTTCTTAAACAATCATTTAATTGCTCGGAAGGACAGTCAGTATTATATGTTTTCTCAGATTGGAACTGATAATTTTCAAGAAGCTACTTAGAAATATATGAAGTGCCCCTAAAGCCTGCATTGCAATACTCAGAATTTTTATCGTAGTACAAATTTGTGGCCAGTATTTAAAAAAATAAAAAAGGACCCTTAAAACATAGTAACTTGATTTTTAAGTGATGGACAGTTGTTGGCATTGTTACATACGTGGCATTACTGAAAACCAGGGCTTTTGCTTTGGCATGCCAAGATCAATCAAATATCAATAAAATTTCACTTTTATAATTTTTGCCTTTGAGGTTCAGTAATATAAATGCATAGCACAAAATAAAATCTATTAGAGTTAAACCCAAGCTTTCAGGAGACGTTTATTTAAACGGGAATTTTAAAACAATGCATGAAAAGAATTTGGCATTACTTTATGCATACAGAAGGTCAGCTGTGTTGTGTGGTCAGAGGAAATGTGTTTCTCTATTCGCTTTTGGTGCTGAGTTACTACTGATCTCCTAATATCTGCTTCTTAGATCCTAACAGGTGAAGACTGGAATGCTGTCATGTATGATGGCATAATGGCATATGGTGGTCCATCATCCTCAGGCATGATCGTCTGTATATACTTCATTATCCTCTTCATCTGTGGTAACTGTATCCTTTGCACTGGCTGGGAACATCTTCTAATGGCCATAAACAAAATCCCTTTACACTGGCTGGAAACATCTCCTAATGGCCATAAACAAAACCCCTTTGCACCGGCTGGAAACATCTCCTAGTGGCCATGAACAAAATCCCTTTGCACTGGCTGGAAACATCTCCTAGTGGACATAAACAAAATCCCTTTGCACTGGCCGGAAACATCTAGTGGCCATAAACAAAACCCCTTTACACCGGCTGGAAACATCTCCTAGTGGACATCCCCAGGGACGTAAACAAAATCCCTCTGGGAGGGGTAAATGGCCGTGGGCAAGTGCGCTCTGCATGTGCCGAGTTCTTTAAACAGACTTTTCCTTGTGCCCCGTTCCCTGAGGAGTGAGAGTCAGCGATCTCCAGGCCATCTGCAGCCACCACCATGGCAGCAAGCAGAGCAGATTTTGTCCCTTCCTCCGGTGGGAGCACGGCCCTGTCCCGCCTGCCGCTGCCCGTCCCTGGCAGCGCGGCGCTGGAGCCGGGCCCGCGGGCGGCGATGCCCCGTTCGTGCCCTGACGCTCGGTGCAGGGCCTGGGGGAGAGGCTCTGAGGCACCTGGGACAGTCTGCTGGGACTTTCCCCTTCCCTCCCTTCAGTGATCTGAAAATAATTCCTTGACCCCATGTAGAAACAAACTACTGCTGTTCTCAGAAGTTCTTAAAAGGTCAGGAGGTGATGAAAGGGCAAAACCACTGTATTTTCTGAACTATATGGTATTTGTATCAGTATTTGTGATTAACGGATATGGACTGAAGAACTGAATGTGATGTAGATTGTTGTAGACATGGAAGACAGTGCATTATAAAAATGAATTTTTCAAAATGCCTGAACAGTCCTCATGTATAATAGACAGTTTCATATTTGAACTTACTCAGGCTAGTATAAAGTTGAATTTCATTTATGTAAAAAAAAAAACCTCAAGCATTCTTCTATTTTAAAACCTGTGACCCTAATGGATCTCTGCTCACTTTACAGCCAGTATCAGTCTAGTCCATTAAACGGGTGTTATTTGCACTACACTCCAGCATCACAAACCTCCACGCTGTAGGTTGGGAACATGTGTTTTATATCTCTCACATTGTCAGTGTTTATGCTGGTAATAAACCACACAAGTATGGTAAGGCATAATGTCCTTAAAATGATTTGAAATAGATATCTTGCTAAATGTCTTCTTGGCCATTGCTGTGGATAACTTGGCAGATGCTGAAAGTCTAAATACAGCTCAGAAAGAAGAAGCCGAAGAAAAGGAAAGGAAAAAGAATGCGAGGTAAAATAGATGGACATGTTGAACAAGCAGGAGAGGGAAGGAGGAGGATACTGAATTCTTCCCTAAGGATTTTTTTAATATGAATGTCTTTAGCATCTTCAAAATGTGTTGGACTCAGGAAAAAAGTAAGAGGGTTTGTCTAGACACGAAAATAATAGACAAACAGTATGATTTTAGATAAAATTTAGGTAGTATTTGGGGTGAATTAAGAATATAATGATAAACCAACTGATATTTAAACATTGCAACAGTAGGATTTATTGTGCAATTAGCACAAGAATTTATCTGTTGTTGCCAGTGCACAGCTCCCCGTGGAATCAGTTCTCTAAGCCTTATATAGACAAGAAGAAAACCTTCTTTTGAAATCAGTGCAAGCCTGTTGAAGTCAATGAAAGTTGTTTGTATGAGTCCAAGGGCACAGTTTATCCCTCTAGAAAGGAATAATGATCATGTGTTGAATGTTTTAGGGATTAGCCTCTGGAATTATAGTCAAAATCATAATCTTTTAAATGGATCATTGCGTTCAAATGCAGTAGATTTTATTGCTCTGACACCTGCAACTGTACAAAATATTTTAAATATTTTATTATAAAGCTATCAACATTTCATAGAATTGGTATCGTTCACTTTAAATTGTTTGTCTTTACATGGCATGCTTTGTAATTGTTATTGTATTGTTTTGTAGAAAAGAGAGTCTGGAAAACAAAAAAAGTGAGAAGTCAGAAGGTGACCAAAAGAAGCCCAAGGATAGTAAGGTGTTTATCCTAAAACTTGTCTCTTTTCTAAGGAGCAATTTTCCTAATTTTGCCAGAGAGTACTTTTCAAGACTGCTGTGCATTGTACAATTTCTTTTCTGAGCCCATCATCCCTACATTTTTTTCCAGGCAAAGGAAACTTAGTTCTGATGCTTTGCATCCTCACAGTATCTCTTAATTCATAAAAATCCTTTTGCTTCCAGGATATCCCGAGAAGGGAAGCTCTTAGAGAACAAAATATTTAATGTTAGAAAAATGTGATTTTTTTAAAAGATCCCTGTAGATATTTTGCTTGATAAATCCAATGAGATTAGTGAATGATAAACTCTTAGTAGAATGTTCAAACATTCTTGGTAGCTTTTATCAAAGTGTGTTGGTTATATTCTCATTGTGATTTACACAGCCAGAAAAACGTGGATACTATAGAAAAATAATTTTTGAAAAATAAGTAATAAACTGTCAACTCTCCTATGTTCTCAGAGTTAATCTGCTTCAGAAAACTCACTTCTCTGACTTCAGAGGCTTATTTGGTTTGCTTTCTCTAGGCTTTGTACTCTATGTTAAAATTTATTTTTCTTCCTGTACGTCCCTTTCCTTGCTGTAGGTGACAATTGGCGAATATGGAGAAGGAGAGGATGAGGATAAAGATCCCTATCCCCCCTGTGATGTACCAGGTATGTGAATGCTAGCTAGGAACACATTTAAGTTTGTTTGCTAAAATATCCTAAGCTTACTCTTGCTGAACATGGAATCAATTCCTTTGAAGTCAGTGAAGTTGTGCTCTGCTGTCAGTGGATAAATGGGCCCAGAAGCTGCTAAGTATTATCTTTTCCTGCAGCTTCCTAGGCAGTACAAGCAGCACTCTAGAGTTAATGCTGTGAGCCTCAGGACTGTTGTGGTAACACTATCTGGATGGGAGAGCAAATTCTAAACTTCTCTGAAACATTTGGCAAAAAAGGACATTCCAGGGATGATGATTGGTTAATTTTTTCTTGGCCCAGTGAACATACTTATCTAAAAATCAGTCCTGCCTGATTGTCTGGGTGCATGTTGCAGAAATCTGCCCTAAATTTTGAGCACACAGTGCTCACCCAGTGCCTAGAGCTCAGCACTCAGCTCAGGCATGGACGGACTGTCAGGGGCTGAGCTGGGCTGGGCTTCCAGAGCTCCTCAGGGAGTGTGAGGAGTCCTCAGGGGAGGCTGCTCAGGACCAGCAAAGCTTGTTAATGCACTCAGGGCACTTCATGCACACACCCCTATAGGCACAACGACCTGTATAGGAGCTTGGGACAACACTTGGATGCTCCCATATTGATTTATAGATTCTTAGAGTCATGGTACGGATATATATTTCCTATAAGCCACATGTATTCTCATACAAGCTATGCTTTTGTATCCTGAACAAAACCTCGATATTTTTTAGTTTATAGTAAAAAGCATGTGTAACTCACAGTAGGTGAAGATGAAGAAGATGAGGAGGATGAACCAGAGGTACCTGCAGGCCCACGTCCCCGTAGAATATCAGAACTCAACATGAAGGAGAAGATAACACCGATCCCTGAAGGGAGTGCCTTCTTCATTTTCAGCAGCACCAATCCGTAAATACAATTTTGAAAAGTACTGGCTTAGACATCAAGGTTTAGCAGTGTAGTAACAGACCTCCTTCCAGGGAGATCAGGAGTAAAAATCTAGTATCTTCAACAGAAAAGAGATTGGCTTCCTTCCTAAAATTTTCTGATTGACTTGGTAAATGAGAAGAATTTGAAAAATATGTTCTTTTTCTTCCCACTGTTGAAGATAATAGCATTTTGTACATATAGTCTGAGTTCTCACATGTCTGGAACGTACCGTTTGAGGTGTGCTGTTTACTATGTTAGTCACTGGATATAAAAGATTTGAACATCTTCTATATGAGACAGAATTTCTGGTAACCCTAGTAACCTTTGTGGAGGAGAAACCAGAAAAAGAGAAAAGTAGGAGAAAGGCTGTATATATTCCATTTATGGCAACAGCATTTCCCAGATTCAAACAAACATCAAAGATAAAGATAGACAAATTATTTCAAAAAATCAAGAACAGTAATAGTCGGATTTTGGGGAGGAATTGGAATCTTTCACCACTTAGACTAACTCCAGAGCATTTGAAGTTCTACACTGACGAAGATAGCAAGCTTGACTAGTCAGTAGAAGTCCTTACTTAAGATTTATTTGGCATGGGAGAATGGTGCCTGTCAGTGGTAGAGGCCATCAAGTTTAGAAGACGATCAAGATGAATGTTTTGGGTTGCATGGATTGTCTGAAGCTCTTCAGAATTTGCAAACTGGAAAGAAAGCTCCTTAAACTAGTAATTTTCATATGCTGAATGCAAAATCATTAAGTTTGTTGAACATTTCAAATTGCTTTCAGCTTCAACTGACACTATTTATTCTCGGTCAAAAATCGCCAATTTGCTTAACTAAGATACATCACACTCCAATCATCTACTTAATAATAGGAGAAAAAATTTTAGCCAAGAATCTTCTGAGTCTTCAGCAGAATTTAGACAGCTTCAGAGTTAGTCAGTTATGAACCTGATCCTGCCTTTTTGTCAGTTTAATCCCAGACCTGCTGTGTATTTGTGATTACCTTGGGCTCAGTGACTGTAAGATAATGCACAGTTACACTTCTTGTCATGTGGCTGAAGCCTGACAGCTCTGAAGCCTTCAACACCCACTTGTCCTGTAATTCTATAAGAAAGTCTTCACTGAGATTATAATTTGGTTTGAGTTCTAAGTAGCACAATGAGATCTGCAGCCTAAGCTGCATCTCACAAGATGAGTAATTTTGACAACTTTAGTAAAAATCAAATCAAACAGGGGATCTGGAATGACTTATTGTCTCGCCTTGGTCCTTCTGACGATGCCTGTATGTGCACAGTGGTACAAACACTGGAACTTGTGGTGTTCATGACCCAATGGAAACCAATCCCTCCCAGATTGCTTCAAGTGCATCTTCACTGTGGAGGAATTTGATTTTGAATTTATTTACATTCTTAGGAATCAGACCGATGGCTTCAGCATTTTCATTTCTTCTAACTGCTGATTGTTGCTCTGTTCTGTCAGTGTTGGCAGAGTAACAGAAAACATGTTGTGTATTAACCATCTGCTGAATTCCATGTGCAAAAATGGTGTATTTTTGTATCTCCTCTTTAGAATTCGAGTGGGATGCCACAGACTTATCAATCACCACATCTTTACCAATCTCATCCTTGTCTTCATCATGCTGAGCAGTGTTTCCTTAGCAGCAGAAGATCCAATTCGCAGCCACTCTTTTCGAAATAATGTAAGCTCTTCATTTTTATGTCTGAAGATAAATACACTCACAGGATACAATCCTTTGGGCCTAATGCCTCGTTTTTAATTTTCGTGTTCAGAAGCATTCCTTTCCCTTTTTCAAGCTATACATTTATATTCCTTTTGCTCTAAGAAGCATAAATCTTTAAAGACAATCAACTTTATTGACGGAACATCATCAGTATTAGAAGTGTTTATTATTTACGTAATGCTTTTTCTGTGACCATACCTATATCAGGATAAAATATTCTGAAGCTGAATATAATATCTATAATTTTCATATTTTTTCCTACTTTGCAGCTGGAGTACCTGATGTGCAATTCCTGAATCACTCTTACTGCCTCACAGTGTTTGATGCTAATTTGAAAATACCAGTTAAAATTAGCACTGTTTATTGTGTTTGGAATAGACTCTTATCTGTCCTCTCTTCATTGACTCTATTACGTGGTCTTGGGGCACTGGAGTATCCCTCTGTTTGTGAGTGTAGGGATTCATGAGGGTGTTACCTCCTCTCTCAGAGAAGCAGCTTGTGTGGCCACTCTGACGGGTTTGAGTTACCCCCACACTGGACTCCAAGATACTTGGATTCCTGATTGGCCACATCAGAAACTAAACAAGTCTCATTTTTTTCTAAACTCACATGTAAGAGGAGGATCAGAGCATGCCCAGCTCTTGCCTTGATTCAGAGAGAAATGCCATTTCAGCCTAAAAACCATTAATTTCAATAACGTCTCTATTACTCAATAAAATTGTAGTTTATGTGGGAACTAAACACCTGTGTTCTCACAAAACAAATTCCTGAATCTCCCATTTTAAGCTCTTAATCTAGTGGAAGACTTAACTGTTACTCAAATGCGCAATTATTAGACAGAGGATCAAAAATAAATCCACTCTTGTGACCGCAGGTTTATCAGCCTTCTCACGCTTGTATCAGCTGTGTAGCAAGACTCTCACATTGGTGTGAGTTGTGTTTGCTTTAGATTAGCTAGGAAATAGCTGAGATGGTGCAACTTGGTGGTAGTCCATGGGGCCTTTGGGGATGCTTTGACAGAACTTTCAGGCCTCTCCTGTTTTAGATACAAAATGATCTGTAGAGATTGTCATGGAGTTAGAGAGACTCTTCTACATCTTCCAGGAAAGGTGAGCCCGCTGAGGCTGTAGAGATTGTATCTCTCTAGTTCTTGCTGGTGTTGATGCAACCTCTGAAAGTCTTCTTTTGGCTGTTGACGTTCTCTGAACATTTTTCCAGTAACTTTAGTAAAAATCAAAAAGTTAAAACTTCCTCCAGAGGTAAAAAGAGGCCAAAGCACAAAGACACTCTTCATGCACTATTCAGCAGAGCAGTGTGCTTCCCATATCTATAAAGCCGGACCAATGTAATCCTATAAATAAATCACACTAATGGGTAGGAAAAAGAGCTGGTGGAGAATACTGAAATTGTTATTATAGAAATGGCTTCAAGGGCTGATAATTGTATTTGTAATTAAAGGAGCATTAGGAAAATGTAAGTGGAGAGTGATGGTAACTGAAAGGATTATTTCTGTTTGGGACACAGACAAAATGTGTAAGGGGTTTCAGGAAGCCATTGCCCTCTTGTAAGTATTCTCACATGCCCCAGGCCTGCATAATTTTCTCTTTACTGCCTTGAGTGTTCACATTCCTTCCACCAGCCAGGTCAGCAACAGAATGAAAGTTTACAAACTGGAATGCCTGTAAATATTTCATTTTAAGTCTAGAATGAACCGGTTACTGATTAATCTTTGTCAAATGGCTTTAATATTTGCCTATTTTTTCAGCCACACCAAGGGAAAGAAGTATGTGATATTCAGCGGAATATGGGGGGAAAATTATTTTGTTTTATTTGATCTAGTATGACTAATTTCTTTGTGTGTTGTCTCTTTATTTTATTCCTCCTTCCCACTTAGTTAGTTGCTGAACCACAGGCAAGATGTTTCTGCGCACAGCTGTTGGCTAGGTGGATTGCTGGATCCTTGAGACTAAACTCTCAGCCTCCTGCAGTTCACTGATTTAGGTGTGAGTGATGTGGCCGCAGCTCTGGGTGGTACTGAAATACCTGTCGGTGTGCCTGTCAACAGCAGTGAGGTCAATGCCACGGCCACAATCCTCTTAGAAATGTCATATCGCTGTGCACCCCGTGTGGGTGCTTTTAAATTTCCTACAGATAAATCACTGCTGTATCTTCCCACTTCAAGGAAAAAGGATTGTGGTGTTGATTTTTAGTGATGAGTTATTCATTAATTTGCTTTGTGACACTCTAGACAAGCCTGTACAGGAATAATATAATGTAGCAGAATGTGGACTGGTCTGCAGTCTAGAAGCATCCACTGAAATTTTATTTTGTGATGCAATACTTTGGTAAAAACCACAGACAATATTAATAAATATTTCTAATTTGTTAAAGATTCTGTATCTCTGCTAAAAGCTGAAGAAAGTATCTGTGAAAGCTGGTAGAGGAAAGGCTGAATTGAAAGGAATTGTTGCCTGTTGTGTCCTGTCAATTATTGAGGGGTGAAATCTAATACCTGAGCACAGTGGCATCTGTTACATTTTTAAGCAAATAAAATGGTTATGCAATAGCTGGAATTTTAAACTACTTTGTCTAAATTCTCCATCTATCTACTTAGATTAATTCAGGTGTTGTGTATGTGGTCTAAGTTGTAAAAATTATTAAGAGATGGATTTCTTACTGTGGCACGTATTATACCTTGCAGATACTTGGTTACTTTGACTATGCTTTCACAGCCATCTTTACTGTTGAAATCCTGTTAAAGGTAATGCATTGTTAATTGATCCTTGTTAGCTCAAAAGCAGCTTTAGCAATAATGTTTGTAACTTTTTGTTTACCTTCCAGATCCTAGGGTATGCAGATTATGTCTTCACTAGTATGTTTACATTTGAGATCATTTTGAAGGTAACAGGTTTTTAAAGGAAGCTTGTTTAAAAGGATTTTCCTTGTGTGTCACCTGCCAAGAAAAGGCACTTGAAGTGTTCTTCGCCTTTTCTCTAAGCTATCAAAGCTAAACTTTTTTAAACTAGAGGATTTTTTTTTTATTTGAGAGTTCCTCATAGTTTTGATTGGTTGTTTTTTTACCATTGGGTGCATGAAGAAGCTGATTTTTTATCATTACATCAGTTTAATAATTCATTTTTTACCCTTTTTAAACTTACAGTTGTTAGAAAAGGGAAAAATAAATCACTGCGCATGAGCTTTTCCTTCTCCTTGCTCTGGCATTTCTGAAAGAGATAATCAGTCTTATAAGGAGGGAGCATGTAATTTCTCATTTATTTTGCTGAACTATATCCACAGAGCTAAAATAGTAGATAACTATTTTCTTGCAATAGGACTTGCAAGACATCTTGCATTAATCTATCTATACACTAAGATACTTTGCATTTATCTTGGGCATACATTTAAATTCACAGACAGGCATAATTATGCTTGCTTAAATGTATTACCCATGCATGAGCCAAAAATTGGCATTTTAATGTATAGTTTGTGTACTGATTATTAAGAATATCTATTGGGGTTACTCAGATTTTCAATGTACAAGAAAACTTACTCTGGTAAAGAAGCCAAATAATTGAAAATTGCATTCACATGAAAAAATTGCTAAACAAGGAAATAAAATTTCTCATTGGAAATTGGCAAAATATTTTTTCAGAGATTTACACATGATTCATAAATGTTTCATGCTGTGCTTATTCTCACCACAAGTTTTTGGTTGAGTAACCCTGATTTATACGCTTAAAAATTGCTGGCACACTAAGGATCTGTACATAAACTATGCATTTCCAGTTGAGGATTAAGCTTAACAAAATCTCTTCTCCCAGCTTCTGCTCATATTGCTGTGCATACTCTTCACAATGCAATTTGATTAATACTAATTGGTGCAATATTTGGGCTGTTTACAAGATAAGCTGTACTGTAAGTAATAGACTATTTTTATGCTTGTGAATTTTCTACCACGCTTAATGTTTATCCCCTTATTTCACATTTTCAGCAGTGAGAAGCTTGCTATAGAATTGATTATTCTTATTTGTAGCACACTAAAATGAATATCCAGAGTTTTTGCTGCTAGAGAAAGGCCAGACTAAAGGAGAGGATGAAGCATTGAAAAGAACTGTAGCATTAAATCAGACTAGTTCCCAACTCTGAATTTGAGAAGCCATAGAAGTATGTTACCATTATATCTGGGGCAGAAGAGAGTCAGTAAACTTCCACATGCTATGAGCAGCAGGTTCTCCAGCTCCTGCAGTTCCATTTGTGTTTGTCTAGGAGACAGAGGAATTATAAAGAGTGGCATAAAGAGGCATAACTGGATGTGTTATGAAAAGCAACATTCCTGCAAACTGCGGAAGATTTTGGCACTGAGGGATTTATGAATTATCTAAGGGAAGAAGGAAACTCTAGAGCTTGGGCTGCTGAAATCTGGCATTGTAAAATATTACAAGGAAACAAGAAGCCATATCACAGCCAAAAATGTTGATGCTTCTGACTCTGGTTTCTCCAGGAAGCTCTGTGGTGCATTCACACGTAAAGGCAAATAAACTGTGCCATACAAATGTAGAGGAGAGTCAGGACATGACACACACAGTGCCTGCTTTACTAACATGTCTCAGACTCTGGCTGCGCTTGCTTGTGGCTGGGGCCCTCCATGTCCTCTGCTGTGCTTCCCACGATGTCCGAGTTGTACAGAAGGAGTGTGTTCTGCAAGGAGAAAACTCAAAACTCGACCTGCAGTAACAATAGCATCTCTTAATTTCCAGGCAAAAAAATGTATGCAACTGAAATTAGGATAACCAGAGGCAGTGTCATCAGCTGTAAGGAATGAAATTGTGCAAAAAACAAGCTTTAAACTGGAATAACTCTCAGTCTCCCTGTGCTTTATTTTATTGCTCTCAAACAAGGATTCCCCCATTAGATGGTGTTGAGTGTATGAATGAGGATATGAAAAACAGAAGAGCTGCAACATCAGTTTAAAGCATTTAAGAATTCTCTTACATAATCCCTACATGACATTGAAATCCAGTTTATCATCCTGTTTGGACAACTTGGGAAAGGTGAAAACATCAGAGCAAAGGTCAGGTTAGGGATTTCTGCTTTCAACCTCCCCCTACTGTGCTGATCCCACACCATTTAAACTTGCTAGAGAGATCTAGCAAATGCTTCCGTTGGGATTTGTGGTGACTGAAGTATGAGTCTCCATGTGAAGATGAAGACATATGTACATCACTTGTACTTTTAGGTCAATTGTTGACCTAATTTTTGTGGGAGTCATTAAATGAAACTTTGTGTGCAGCTCATAATATACTACAATGTAAATGGGTAGTTGTAGATAGATGTTAGTTTGATATTCAGGGTTATTTTAATATTCAACTCCCACTGATTTTAATGAGTTTAGATGTACTCTGTACAGCTGTAAGTCAAAGAGCTAGGAATTTAATGGAAATTTTATAATACAACCATGTTATATCTCTCATGCCATGGCATAGGTTAAAGCTTTAGCATTTTTACTTTTCTAGCTTTGAGGAATATTTTGTACTTTGATCATGACAAAAGAATAAGGAGATTAATTAATTTTTGCTTCCAAAAAATGCATCTTTCCTTTGCAGAGGTACAACCTGTACTGGTGGTGATGGTTTGCCATGCAGAACCCCTGGAAATGTCTGCACACTGAATAAGGATGCAGTGCACTGAGATGCCCATTGCCTGTAGCTCTGTTCTACATTGTGGAACAGTCTTGAAAGCTGTAGTAATCTGCTGTGAGGGAAAGTGAAATAAAATCTCTTCCCTACACCTTGAGGAACAGAATAGAAAGTAAAGGGATTAAAATGCACAGTCTGTATCGGATGTTCTCTAGATGGCATTGAGTTTTCTTACCTGTGGAAAACAAGGACTAGCTCAGTATTCAGGCCCTTTAAGAGGATCTTGAGGCTAAAGAAATTAGAATTCATGTGACTGATGTGACTATGAGGTATTTTTCAGAGGTATCCTTATTTTTGTTATGAGGTTTTAGTTTCAGTGTTTCAGACTTAATCCATAACTATCAAAGACTTATGCAATATTCTCTTCAGCTGGTGAGTCTGTGCATCTAATGGTTTAATTGGATTCCTCTGTGCATTTTTTAACTGATACTTACTTACAGTTATGGTAGGGGGTCTAATTCATGGATTTAAGAGTCAAATTCAGCTTTGTGATGCCCAAAACCATGTACCCAGATGCTGACTGCAGCCATAATCTACAGAGCCTCTATCACTGGCTCCTAATGAAACCTGCAAACGATGCATACAAGATCCACTTTGTACGCTTTCATCTAAATATAGAGACAGAAAACAAAAAATTAGGAGAAAGTCTAAAAGGAAGAGCAACATTTGATATTCTCCACAGAACAGCAAAGTTTAGGGACCTTTGATTACAGAGAATACAAAGCATCTGCTGGTTGTTCCAGGTTATTCTGAGATACCCACTCATGTCTCCCATAAGCAAAGCTAAATAGCCTTGTAATGCTGCCTGAGGACAGCCTCCTCCTGCTTCTGTACCAGCTTTGACGCTCAGGTGTTTGCAGTTCATTTTCAGCTCCTTCAATTCTTAAGATAGTATGAATAATTAGGAGTCATAATCTGGATCCTACAGTTCAGTAAACATGGAAATCTTAGGTGGTTTTTTGGTAGCAATTTTTCTAACAAAGGCCAGATTAATTCAGGGTAATCATCTCAGCCTCATCTGTTCTTAAACGAAATAAAACATTTGTTGACATCAGAAACAATTAGCATATTTGTTGATGTTGCTTGAACAGAATTTTTCGGATTTAAATGAAAGATCTGATGTACATAGAGGGATTGTTGTATATCTCAAAGGATTTTAGAAAGTGAGATAATATTGTATGTATTCACACTCTAGGCAAGTGTCTTGTAAACAGCCTAAATGCAAATTTGAATAAATTGAAATATAGACTAAGTGTGTAACAATTCTATTTTTAGATGACAGCTTTTGGAGCGTTCCTTCATAAAGGGTCCTTCTGCAGGAATTATTTTAATTTGCTGGATTTGCTGGTTGTGGGTGTTTCTCTGGTATCATTTGGGATTCAGTAAGTACTATACTTATAATGTGAATGATTTATTTTTGCTCTGGGGTTTTATACTGAAATCAGTGTTTCAGCTCCTTTTGTTCCCCCACGGTGTGTGGGTGTGCAGTGTCAGTGCTCAGGGATGGGGCTGGCAAGAGGCGGTGCTTTGCATGGAGAGTGTTGTAATTCATTACTAATATGGGTTGGAAACAAGTTACTACTTCCCACTATTACCAAGAGAACGAGGAGGAGCACCATGGCACTGTATGGTACAGCAGCTGTTTCCTGGAGCTTCAGGAGGTTTATATCCCTTCTCTCAAGCTATTGTCACATCTGCAACTTAATTTTATGAGCTTGGTCTTTCAGTATTGACCTGTGGGGATATGGAACTAGGCAGTGTTTGAGGAGGGAGAAGTTATCCTTGAATCAGGTCTCTAAGTGGTAGTGGAGAGTTTTTTTGTTTTGTTTGGGTCAGACTAAACACAGTAAAAGAGTCCAAAGGTACTTATTGATTCATTGAGTGGTTTTTCCGTATTAAAAATCATCTGTGAAAGCCTTAATAACTTAAAGAGAGCAGGGGAGGGTGTCAGGCAGCTGCTCCCCACTCAACTCTTCTGGTCCCAGAACTCCTACTGCACGAGCTTTCAGTTTCACAGGGTGTTCTTTAAAACACTGTGCGCTCTTATTTCCTCCAAATGCAGTCCTAGCTACTCAAACTGAGAGAATCAAAGTCATCAACCTGTTGATCTCAGGTTAGTTGGAAATTGAAGGATTCATTGATTTACAGGATTTACACAGTGCCTTCAAAAGAGCTTGTAAACACTGAAAAATACTTTGGGGACTATTTTGCTCCATTATAGTCTTAAATGAGCTTCTGAGCTGTTAATTCCAAATTTGCTCCAGAAATCAAAATGATTCTTATGGTATTTATGAGATCGATCCTATTTTCTAATATTAATAATGAATCAATAAAGAATAAAAAACCTTGTATATATATCTAGAGAGTTCTAGTTGGAGGGGTTTTTTCCAAATTTCCCATTTGAGGAATTTGCGAGGAAATTGTTATTCTGTAATACAATCAGTTACCTTAACAGTAATAGTATAATTTTTTTTTTCTTCCTAGATCAAGTGCTATCTCAGTCGTGAAGATTCTTAGAGTTTTAAGAGTCTTGAGGCCACTAAGGGCAATAAACAGAGCAAAAGGACTTAAGGTGTTTATTTTTATTTTTTAAGTTATATGTCTGTTGGCCTGATCCTTCGGTCCTGCCCCAGGTTAAAAATTCTTGCACAAGGAGAATTGTCTACAGAAGTTTACAGAGCAAGGATAGAAATCAGTTCCTGATTCTTAAATATATCTGGTGTTGCCCAGCCCAGGCTCTGCCCACAGTTGTGGCAGTTTGTGTGTGGAGGAGCTGCCACTGAGAGCAGATTTGGACTGCGATGAACCAACATGTCAGTGCATTTGAGTTGTTTATCCATAGTGCCTGTGTAATTTCTAGCCAGTTGATGTTGATGGGCTTACAGACAAATTTAGAAAACAAGTCAAATTACAGTGTTACTGGCAAATTACCGGCAACAGAATTACAAATTAGTGGCAACAGAAAAACAGTAATTTTAAAAAAGAATACAGAAATAGACTTTTATGATATGTAGTCCGTGACAAATTGCATTGAAACGTATTTTTTTTCTTTCTTTCCAGCATGTTGTTCAATGTGTCTTTGTGGCTATTAGAACTATTGGTAATATCATGATTGTTACAACTCTGCTGCAGTTCATGTTTGCTTGTATTGGGGTGCAGCTGTTCAAGGTAAGACACTCTCAGAACTTAAGACACTCTGCATCAAGAAAGGAAAAGCTGAATTGAATTCTTGGTAATTTGCTGCTGGAACTGGGCTGGTCCCATCTTGAACCAATCGTAGTTTAAAAGCATGTATTTTTGCATATTCTGCATTTTGTCATTGCTTTTTGTTTTTATGTGTAGGGAAAATTCTACAAGTGCACTGATGAGGCAAAACAGAACCCCGAGGAATGCCGGTGAGGAGATCTTTGGTCTAAGAATGTGACACATTATATTCTGAATAACTTAAACTGTGTATGGGCAGGCATGTGTCAGGACATTTAGGGTTGTGTAAATTGGAAATGTCATCTTAAATCTACAGGTTAGCAAGGAAATAAAGCAAACATAAGGAGGCAATAAAAGAAACAGCTTTGAATAGTACATTGAGTAACTCTGAGGTTAGTTCAGTATTTCACTAATGACAGTTTCTTTCCCACAGAGGAATATACATCGTTTATAAGGATGGAGATGTTGATAGTCCCATGGTCAAAGAGAGGGTCTGGCAAAACAGTGATTTCAACTTTGATAATGTTCTGTCTGCTATGATGGCCCTTTTCACAGTCTCCACCTTTGAAGGCTGGCCAGCGTGAGTGGGTTCTCCATGTTTGCACAGCGTTGTTACGAGAGTTGCATTTTCCAGAACAGTTCACTCTCATTTACCAGGCATTTTTGGGCAATAAGGCAGTTTTAAGTGGTGGTGTAAGAAGAGAGGAAGTAAAGAAACCTGTTATCCTGAATCTGTGCACTTATCCCATATTTCAGGAAAAGTAAGAAAAGCTGAACTTTTTTATATTGTTTTATTCCCAATCTTGCTACTTTTGCTATAAGGAGCTACTCCTCAGCTCTAATGGAAGTAACAGTTTTAGATGCTTATCCATCAATGGTCCTTAAATAATGTTAATTTGAAAGTTTTAGGCCTTCAAGTAAACCTTTGACTAAAAATTCAGGCAGCAGTACACTCATAGAGAAACCTAGGAAGAGCTAACTGCCGCTTGCTTTTTCCGGAAATGAGAAAATTTCATTTGAGGAAATAAATAAATAAATGGAAACTATGACCATTGGGTCATTATCTTAATTCTTTCAGAAAAAAAAAAGAATATAACAACATGTGCTGTGATTCTTCTGGTTTCTATATTCTTGCAAGCACTGTCAGTAAGAAGAGAAGGATAAGAGTGAACATCAGACCATTTCTGAAACTTGTCATCTGAGTCTGCATATTTTATTATTTTCTCATTTTAATGGTAATAAAGATAATTTTCTTTTTTTTCAGGCTGCTGTACAAAGCCATTGATTCAAATGGCGAGAATGTAGGACCTGTGTACAACTACAGAGTGGAGATCTCAATTTTTTTCATCATCTATATCATCATTATTGCTTTCTTTATGATGAACATATTTGTTGGTTTTGTGATTGTTACATTCCAAGAACAGGGAGAACAAGAGTACAAGAACTGTGAGCTGGACAAAAATCAGGTTAAAATAAATAATGAATTCTTAAGTTTTGAAAGTAGCCTTTTTTGTTTATGCATGAAAAGCTTCCTTTCTGCTTTGGGGCAGAAGAGGGCACCAAACACATAGCTTGGTGTTTATTAATTTGAGTTTTTTACTCTCTGGCTATTTATTTACTACCTGGGTATTCAGGTTGTTGTACATTCCTCTTTCTGTGAGCCCAAGCCATCAGTCTTTTTGTTGTTAAATGTGGTCCACTAAGCTTGTTGGCTTCTTAGCATCTCGCTTTTTGGTGTTACATTAATAAGAATACAGCCAGGTTATCCTGAGGCAGAGATAGGTTTTACACTAAGAACTGCTTTTGCTGGAAAATAGTTTTTGTGTTCTGAATAGTCTGAAAGCATTCAAAGTTCAAGTGCTCAAAATGTTCCACTTCTCACCACCATTTATTTAGAAATTCATGGGGGATATTCAGATTAACATTACAAAAATCTATCTCCATTTACTGTTTAATCCTTTGACTGAGAAACTCATAAATCAGAATTTTTCAGGTATATTTGGCTGACTGTTACACACTTCATTTGAAGAAAGCCAAGCATGAGACTGTAGCCAGGATTCTTTCTGCGCCATGTGCCCCATCAGTTAGGGCCTGTAAAAATTCCTCCAGAGACAAGTGGGAGGCCCAGCCCTGAAGATTTTGGGCACTAACAGATTATGAGATGAATCCATGATGTTCCTACATATGTGATTTTGCTGGGCAACTTAACTGAGCTATTAGAAGTAACACCTCCTTGGTATTTACTTTGCTGCCTCGAGGGGTTTATGCCATGCAGGCCCTTTGGTGGTTGAAGAGGGAGTGAAGACAAACCACGGTTTATAGATGACTTACTAGTGCTGCTATGCACTATACTTATACATACCATAATATATTAGTGTATAAAGGCAAAACCCTCCAGAACTTCCACGAGCATTATTTCACTTCTGCATGTGGCTGAGTAGTAGATATGGTTAGATAAAGCTGTAAATAATCAAGTGAGGGTTGGTGAGCTGCTTGTGCAATTTATTAACACTTGATAATAAAAGGCCCTACATCAAGCAGATAGATTGCTTTTGGGATTTATATTTAACAATTTGCACCAAATAATTGTATTACCAGTTGATTAACTGCTAAGTTATAGTCTAACAGTTTTTGCTGTGTTTGCTTTTCAGCGTCAGTGTGTAGAGTATGCCTTGAAGGCTCGTCCTCTCCGTAGATATATTCCAAAAAATCCCTACCAGTACAAGTTCTGGTATGTGGTGAATTCTACTGGATTTGAATACATCATGTTTGTCCTCATCATGCTGAACACTCTTTGCTTGGCTATGCAGGTAGGAGAACCAGAAACTCTTGAAGCTGTTGGCATAAATTGTGAGGAAGGATATGAGTGATATAATGCCTTTAATTTATGGCAACCTGTATTTTTTTATGAAATGGAATTTTAAAGGAAGCACTTCTGATCACAGTACTTTTCTGTGACATGTTCTAGTTGTCTGTTTCTTTCCCTAGTATTTCAGATTTTGATAGGGAAAAGAATGGTTTGAATTCAGTTTACAAAACCATTCTGCTTTTTTTCAGTAAACTTGCATACGCTGTGTCCTCTTAAAAATATACCTCCTACACACTGGGTTATTTTGTGACTAGCATACTTCAGGCTTTCCAAGCAGGTGTGACACAAGCTCGTGTAATTTTAAAACCTTGCATATAAAACTTGGGGATATGTTGTTGTCTAATACTCCTCTTTTGAGGGAACAATTTTCTCTCTGGAGATTCCCATAGGATGTTGAGGAATGACAGTTTTGTTCTGTTCAGTGCCTAAAGAGAATAGATTTAAACTGTTCCATGCCTGACCAGAGATATTCAGCTAATCTTCCACATATATAGATGTGCTTCTTAAATTTTACTAGAAAATGTTTTCCTGTGCTGCATTTTGTCAACTTTGCCTTAGGCTGCCTTGCTTTCACTTAATATTTGAAAGCCTTTACTTTTGTAAGTATTTAATTTTTCATTCACAGCACTATGGACAGTCTAAGCTATTTAATGATGCGATGGACATTATGAATATGGTTTTCACAGGAGTGTTCACTGTTGAAATGGTTTTGAAACTGATTGCATTCAAACCCAAGGTAAGTTTAAGATATGCTTTAATTAGGTCATCACCACAGGAATTAAGTATAATGAGTTTCTCACTTGTGTATTGCTCAAAGAACAAAAAGAAGCAACATTTCCCACCTTTATCTATCTGAGAAATGATAATAGAAATGTAACTCCAGGAAATGAAATGCAGATATCAAAAAAAAAAAACCTCATAAAGTGATGGATGAGATTGGGAATATTTTGAGGTAATGAAAATGTTCCTTTCTAAATCAGATAAATCATTTCCTATTACAAGCATTACCACATCTCCTGTTCTGGATACTACATTCATTACTTTACATTAATTTAATCTCCAGTAAAGACCTGTATCCTGTATAATTTCCTATTCTCAAATGCAAAATAATTTCTTCACTTTATAAAATATAGCCAAGTATTACAAACATACACATAAATAATTTACGTATTCAATAGCCTTTTTAGATTTTTATGTTTTCAGTTATGTATAAATAATATTTGGTAGAAGGCCCCACACAGCGGTTGATTCCTTGTCTTAAAGGGACACTGTCAATATGAATGATGCAGGCACATTTTCAAAAGTAGATTTGCAAGAGAAACTGATAAGTATAATTGAAAAAAAAGATAAAATTATCCTGTGGCAGTTAATGCAGTCTTTTTGTTCAGTTCTCATACTGCATTTATGAAGTGCAGAAGTTAATGATGAAAAAATAGACTAAATTTGTTTTCAGTACAACGAAATTAACATTTTTTCTGGGCAATGTAAATAAGTAAAATGTGTTCACTTGCTATACATGGAATTTGAAAAAAACCAGATGACCCATTTGAAGTTTACTGATCTCACCATCCAAGACTGGTACTTTTTATTTTCCACTGCCCTTCTTTTAAAGCAGCCAGGATATCTGCCTACAGAGCTGGCTGCGAGCTGTGCCCTTTGCGGGTGTGGGGCAGCCCTGGCTCTGTGGGCAGCCCTGTTCCTGCTCTGACCCAGGGAGCTCTGTGCTCTCAGCACGGCTGCCCAGAGCTCAGGCTGCAGCAGGTGGACAACTGCTTTCCGCATTTTCACAACTATTTATTCAGCTTGCATTTAGTACTGAGCTTGGCTGTACAGCCTGAGCTACTTGGTGTCAAGCCAGCTTGTATTTGCTCGCAGAAGTGAACAAATTACCCATCACTTGAGATCTGGTGTTGAGATGTGAACTGTGGAGTTCTGGGTGAACGTTTACCCGCTCTCCCGTAGTCTCGCTCTGCACTGTCCAGTCCATTGTACATTTCTAATGATTTTATTTGTATTTTTGTGTCAGCTATCTTATTTAAATGCTAAGGGTTTCACATTAAAAAGAGCACAGTATGAGGTCCCAGAGGAGATAGCTCAGCTGTGTGGACCACAGTGTCATGAGTATGCTGGTTGTGTTTCCTGATCTGTATTTCCTGTTCTATATCCTTGTTTTGCACAGAGGACTTTGCTGCATTTTACCATCTGCTTTTCAAAGAAGATTGTGAATCCTTGTATGGTTCTCCATGCACTTGTGACTGTAGTCAGAAATAGCAGCTAATGCAAAACACAGTGGTCTGATCATGAGTGTACAAATCACAGTGCTCCATTTGTACTGTGGGCTTCCTACTCGTTAGCAAATGCGATGTCTTAATACTGGTCTCTAAGGCTCTGTACAATTTGAGCTTTAATTCTGTTGCAACATGCTTTCTATCTGACTGGATGCTTTCACTGTGAGACATCCCTGGATCTGAACCCTGAGAGTTTGAGGGGCAGACACTGCCAGTGGAAGGTCCTCATTTCCTGAATTTTGGTCCCCCATAGATGCAGAACACCTTAAACTTTTAAATTAGCAGGACAAGGTTTACAGACCATGAAATCAGACTTTTGGAAGAGAAAAATTAGCAGGAAAAGAAGAGAATAAAGTACACTTAAGGTTGTTCCTGTTATTCTTTGGAGATTGTAACCTTTTAAATTATCAGATACTCTTTAACAAAACCTATTGACAACAGATATTATATAGTTCATTAATAACCGCAAATCAGCTAGTAGCCTTAAGCAGAATTTTAATGTCTTTAATCTAAATTTCAAAATAGATGCATGTTTAAAACAACAATTAATTGCTTTAATTGCATATTAGGGTTTAATAATAGTAGGAACAATCTGAAACCAAACTTAATGTTTTTCTGTAGGGTCCACGAGGGAAGACTGATTAATATCTTCTATGTCTGTGTCACTGGTGGGTGGGTCTTTTAGACTAGTCTGACAGAATAAAGTTTTACTTATTAATTTTGTGCATTTAAAAAGTTATTTCAGAGTTGTTCAAAGCATCAAATAAAAATTCCATTACTCACTCTGTAAAAATAAGAATAGACAAAAACCTGTTAGTTTTTATCTCATCTGCTTGACAGTGTCCCCTTAATATGTTGACAAAAGTCCTGTGAAAACGGTGATCTTTTGGTTTTGCTGGTCATATAAACTTAAGGCTACTATAAATTATTGATACTCTTACTATGGTACTGTGTTGTGTAAAACCAAGGCACTGCAGACTGCCTTCAGCTCTGAAATACATAACCCTGAGAAGTGCTAGACAGTAAAGGTGATGCTGAGTGCCTGGCCCACTTGACTGGGAGATTGGATCACACAAGACTTTGCAGAATGAGGCCCTAAATTTTCCAAGAGAGTACTAAAAGAACTAAAATATTTATTTGGTAGATGTGTGGAAACATATTTTGTTGCTAATTCTCTATGCCTACATATTCCCCAGGATTTGTGATTTTGTCCTTTGGCATTTATCAATGAGCAAATTTTTATAATATAAGCTAAAAGAAGAAGCCTAAAATCTGTTACTCAGCATGGTTCAGTGCCGTTCAAAACAAAATACAGCTATGGAATCAAAAATAATACATCCACACATACCGTATATACAGCTTCCTGGTAGCCAGTTGTTGCTTAAACTTGTAATGATTTTCCATGTCGTTTTACATCAGATTTTTGTAAGAAAAAAGGAAAGATGGCTAGTAAGTGAATTGATCTTGGGTCCTTGCAGTGGTGAAAACAACTTATTTGCATGATGTTTATTTGCTGTGACTTGTCCATTCCTCCCTTTTCCAAAACCATCTTTATTTTCTCTTAGTTTTTTGTTTATTTGTATGCTTTTGCTTTACATATTAGTTTGAACAATATTTGTCGATACTGATGGAAAAGGTTTCATTAAAGAAATAAATGTGTAAATTATTTTAGCTGTAAAGTGTTTTAGCTGTATTGAATCAAAATATGATCTTTTTTTTTTATTTCAGTGCTTTATCTTGTAGCATGTCTAGTAAAGTAACTTCTTCTATAGCTGAAATTATCCTTTATTTGGAGAACCTTTTTTGGTTCCCATTGTAGAGGAAGATGGATAGCACAGCTCAGGATTGTGCTGATTATGTGTTTGCTGTTTGCCAATAGTCTCTTATTTTGTGTATATCTATATAACAATATTGATATTCTAAAACCAAGGAAGATACTTAGAAATAAGCAATGTGAATGATCAGGAAGAATATGATGAGAGTAGCTCCCTTTCTTTGGTTGGCAGCTGCTGACCTCATTAGGATTATAAATTTCAGTATTGTTGGGGTGGTTCAGTAAAACTTTGGGAATGGGTTGTTCCCGTGAGCAGGACGAGTAAGGAGGGAGCAGTAGGGAATTGTGCAAGAGCTCTTTGGGGTGGAGGCGTTTCTTCAGGAGGCCAAATCCACGAGCCCTGGCTTTTGCCCCAAAACTGGAATTGATGGTTAATCCCAAAGAACCGGAGCAGTGCAAAGGGTTGTAGAGATAACAATACTCTGATCTATTTTCCTCCTACAGCCCCTTCCTTAAGCAAGGGAATGATTGTAGCAATTTGTGTTTTGAAAGAGTAGCGCTAGAAACATAATGAGCCTTTCCTGACCCTGCTTCCTCTCCAAGAATAAAATGTAGAGCTGTTGGCTACTGCAGCAGCTCTCTCATAGCCTCCAAGAGCAAATTTCCTCACAAAATAAGCCTTTTTTAAAATAGTAGTGCATGCAGGGGCATTACTTTAAACTGTGAAATTACTAGAAATTCTAACAGTTTAAAATCTGGAGAAAAATATCAGTCCAATTCTAAAATATTTTGGAGCTGATTTTGCTTTTCTCTGCTAACAACTCGTGTAATAACTTAAATTACTCAGCTAAAACATTATCTTAGAGCAAACAGTGTAATAAAAAGTGTAACTAGACATAAGGTTAGATTAGCATGTTTGTAGTTTTAAACTTCTTGCTAAATGTATTATTTTAGAGCTTCAATAGTGGCTGAAAATTTAGTATTTTAAAATTAATCACCAAGAAATGTACATGTACAAAATGTACATTTCAGCTTTTCTCATAAAATGCACATTCCTTAGTCATGGTAGACTGATACATTAATATATCTGAACGAGATAAAGGGCAAGTTCAGTGATTTTTGCAATTCTGGATTTCTAAAATAACTAGAAAAAAACCACATATTGCAGAAAACTCTGGTCTCCACAGTTATCTTAACAATTTTAATACATCTAGATTTGTTCCACACTGGAACCCACCTGGAGGATTCTTCTGAAGTACCTCTTTTCTCAAACATGCAGTTTTATGCCAATAGTCAGCTAATAGCATGAAAACCCTTTGTAGCCCTTCGCAGCCATGTCCCAGTAACACACACGTGGGGAATATATTTAAAGCCATAAAATGCCAGAAGGGTGATGAAGCAATTTATGAAAATGAGTTTTCAGACCTCGGACTGGCTGCACCAACCAAAAGCATTAAGAAATTGTTCAGGCTGCTGCGGTTCTTAGCACTGGCTTCACTGGCGACAGAATCAGCCTCTGACTGCAAACAGAGGATGAGTTCCTATATTAGACTAGTTTATGAATAGAAGCTTAAGTCAGTCCTCTAACCTTCATGCACAGCTCTCCATTAGTAACTGTGCATGTTTAGCCAGCGACGAGACTTGACCCTTTGAATATTTTTACCAGTTACTTAGGTAAGACTATCACAAAATCCTTGATGTTGAGGAGGTTTCAATTGGCTTAGTCTTACAGGAATATAATGAAAGGGGTCTTGTTGTCCCCACTAGGGTATATATTTTAGAATTTTTCAGCCTTGCTAGAAGCCCCAAACCAATTTTGGACGATGGCTTGCTTGCCAACATCGTGCTTATCTGATGGTGTGTTCTGCATGTGTAGAGTGTGTGTGTGTCTGTGTGTGTGTCTGTACATGTATATATATAATTATATATATACACACACATGCACATGTATGTTGCTTTTCCTTCAGTAGGCAATATTGTTTGGTTTTGTTTTGTTTTCTCATTAGACCACAGGTTTTGTTTAACTAATTTCTGTTTATGCAAAACTAAACAGAAGTATGCAAATATTTGACATTTCATGTGTAATCACAAACGTTTGCACCCTGCCTGCTCTGTTCAGGGCTATTTTAGTGATGCCTGGAATACGTTTGACTCCCTCATCGTTATTGGCAGCATAGTAGACGTCGTTCTCAGTGAAGCTGATGTGAGTATATCCCAGCTTACTTTCCCCAGTCCCTACTTCTCTTTCTCTGTCTCCCCACTATTTCCATCATCTGGACAAGTCACAGATTTTGATCTGATGTTTCTAAAGTTTTGAGTACAGACCAGTCATAGGTCAATTATGTTGATATGGGAAATAAATAGCCTTTTTTTTCTACCAATTTTTTTTAGCTATGAAAGGGAAAGTTTAGATTGTATAGTGGTACATCAGAGAAGCCTAGAGTGTTTCTGTGTTATAACACTGTCCTTTTCTTCTCTTTTTCTGTTTGTGTTTTTCTCTTGCTCTCTTTCTGCTGAATGCTTGTCCTAACAGCACTATTTCACTGATGCATGGAACACTTTTGATGCCTTAATTGTTGTTGGTAGCGTCGTTGATATTGCTATAACAGAAGTTAATGTAAGTAGCAACTGTTCATGCACTAAAAAGTAATTGCTGTCATCAAGAAATACAGAAAATGTAAACTTAATCCCAAAAAAGTCCTTTTTTAGAAAAGTATGTTTAATCCTGGAATCAAAGACCAAAACACTGATACAGATGTTTGTACAATCTGCTATTATTTATTTATATACTTGTATAGTTGCACATGCACACAGCGCAGTGAGACAATAAGAATTGTTTTTCTATATATGCACAGAAAATATTTTTTAAAAAGGAATTAAGCTCATGTTACTATCTTATTTGAAGCTCGTTGCTTTTTGTAGGTAACTTGATCAAGATAATTGAGGATTCTGTAAGTTTTCAGTGGCTTGGTTTAACAAATGATTTCTTTTTCTGTGGGAGGTTTGGGTTTTAGAGGGGTGCTGGCATTCATATCTCATGAGGTAGCAGAAGAAGGGCACATAGAAAGTAAGGCTTTCCAAGCTGTGAAAAATAGAATGTTTCTTTTTTTCACAGTGGTTTTGCTTTTCATATACTGCAGTAAGTGTTTGGAAATTTGAATTAATCCTAAAGTACTTGGAAAACTCTATCTTTTACCAAAATTTTGACTGATGGCCATTGCACATAATAGGTGTCTGGGCAACAGATTCACCTTGAAATTGCTTTCTGATCTTGTGTTAAACTGTGAGAATCTCGTGACTGATTGAATTTCTGAAAAGAAAACGAAGGAGCAATGAGAGAATATGGGAGCAGAAGAACTTTATCCTGACCTTTAGATTTCAGACTGATTTTTCTCAGTTCTGTGGGGATGGATCTTTCTGAGAGCTGAAGGAAATTGAGCTGACAAGAAGGGTCAGTCAGCCCAGAACTGCAGTTTCCCCTTGAGACTTTTCTAAAAGTATAATTATTCTTCATGGAGCATGTTTTTAAAAGCTGCATTTGATTTATTTTTGATTGGGTTTTTTTCTCCGATTTGTTTAGTTTAGGTTGTTTATTTCCCTCCCTCCTCCCCCCCAGAAAAGTTTTGGATTTAGACTTACAGCTCAAGTATTTGCAATTTACCCACAATTTCCATTCACAGTAGTACTGGAGTAGGTGAGCACAGTATTTGAGGAGAGTAAAAAGACCAAACACTTAGAGTAGCTTTTCCTCATAACTGCAAAACGTATTTGATGGTGAAGAGATTGAAAGGTAGCTGGGAGGGACTTCCATGACCAAAGCAGGATTTAGCAGTGTCTGGGCAGTGTTAACTTGACAGCACTGCTTGTAACTGGTCACTGCTGAGCTTTCAGCTGTGAAGAACACTGTCATTTAGCAATTCTCACAGTTGACTCCAAAATATTCTGGAGACCAAGTAATGATCTCCAAGATAAGCACACACCACAGCCAACAACCAGCACTGCCATTCCTTAGTTTCCATGTTATGTTCACAGGAGGAAAAATGCTCGTCTTTGATTAGTTCTAGTTTTGCACAGCGGACTCTTTGTGTACTAAGCATTGTCTGTTTCTGGTCTTGCCACTTTTCTGTGCTTTCTTTGTGCAAGTCAAGAATGTATTATGGCTTCAGTATATTTCTGGGCTTGATTTCCCATTTTCAACATGAAACATTTAATGCTGCAGAGTGTCCAGGGAAATTTCATAGATTTTTATTACTTTTATTATTTTGATTCTACTGAACTATTCCTACTTGATTAGTTTAGTGTAAATTTCTGTAATCCAAATCCAGTATTTTAGAATCTTTTGCTCAGTATTTTTTCAGCATTCTAAATTGTGCCATTCCACCTGCACTTGCTATCTAACACTGACAGTGATCCTGGGAAATCTACAGCTCTGCTGAGATGCTAACGAGATTTGTTTCCAATGGGATTTCAAGCATGATTGAAATAGCACCTGTGAAAATTCCCACCATAGAAACTTTTTAAGCTGAGGAAGCTCAGCCTTGTTTGAGGGCTGGTTTGGAGCAGGGTAAATCACCAGCACCGGCAGAAAATCAGGTCTCATGGCAGTTCTAATTGCAGGGACACAACCATCTTGATTGAGCAGTGCAAAGGAGACATGAGTGTGAATACTTCATGTCCTCAGTGTGAACTGAGCATTCCTGCAGGAGTACATGTGTGAGTGCCTGGAGCTGCGGAAGCAGCTCAGCATCATTCTGATAGGGCAGCTGGGGATGCTTGGATCCTTTGCGAAGGCCAGTGAGTTCTTCTAGCAAACAACAGCTTTGCATCTGACCCGTTTTTTACAAGAGAATGGGTTGGACTGTCTAGGTACACATTGCCCTGATTTCAGTATTAAATACTGGAAATTAAATTTCATCTCTTTTATTTTGTTGTTAATTTTTAAAAACATTTTATAAGAATATATATGCTTCCCTGAGGCCGATTCTTCTGATCCAGTAACTTCCCTTTCTCACATAATCCAGGAAATTACTGTGGTTTGAATATTTTTGGTGCCTGTGGAAGTCAGTCTTTATTGTATTAAGCAATTTACAGGATTGCTCAGCATTCTCAAGGGCTGGATCAGTGACCAAGTCCAGAAAAGAACCACCTCAGAGCAACATATATTTTGGCAATAAAAAATTTTCTGTGATTATCTTTTTAATTTACTCTTTCATTTAATATCCCTTCCTTCAACCTCCTTTTATGAACCTAATTGGTTTTCATGTTCATTTTATTTTTAGAAATTATTAGAGGCAAGTATATATAAGTAAATATACATATGGTGTAGCAATAAAAAAAAATTAAAACCACTACTAAAACCTATATAAGTACTACTGGGTTCTGTGGCCTTTTGTTTTCAGAAACTTTCACAACATGCAAGATCTTGTGTGGTCATAGAAATGGTTCTTTTTCAATTAAAAAAGCAGAGTAATGATTGGCAGACACAAAGAGTGGTCAGTCCAGTCTGGGAGGGGACGTAAATAACTTAATGAGAGAGAAATAAATTGGAAATAAAAGCTGAATAAATAAGTTGTTAAAAGGAAATAACATACAAGTTTCAATCTGTCCTGACTGTGTAGAGATGATCTTATTCGTCAGCTCAGAAGCCATTTGGATGACCAACACTGAATGACTTAGAAGCATGATCACATTGTTGCAATAGTGGTTGTGAAGGTTTTAATTCACATTTTTTATTTAAGTTTCTTTTACCATTCATGTGCTGCCAAAATGTCGAGAAAATAATTGAGAGTTCGCTTTCCTCATCTTTTACGTAAATGGTTAATGCCATCTCTATGGGACTGATTATATTCTCGACATTAAATAAACTTCAGGTTTTCTGCTGAAATGGGGCTTAAAGGAACAGCGTTTATGTCTTCCTCCTGAGCCCCTCAGGAAAACCTATTTGTCTTGAATCTTGACCTTGTGTGGAGGAGTGGAGTAAAAACCTCATGTCTACCTCCTGTAAGAGATTCTCGATTGAACTTTGAACGAGAGCAGTCCAATTCAGTTTGGGTTCCACTTCATTCACCCGTATCATGTGTTAGGTATTGGTGCTAGTAATTTGTGGTTTTGAATACTGTTGATATATTTTGTAAACTTTTGCAAACATCTCTCTTTAGGCTTAAGGGTAGGTCAGAAAACTATGTTCTCATATGGCTTCACTTTCATCAGTGTGAAGTCTTAGTGCAATATCAAATCTCTGCAGTATTGCAATATTTAATTTTAAGCCAGAAATAAATTTCTGAGCTGCTTTCATGGTGTTAAGTGTAATAATTTATTTACTTTGTTGTACAACAGAATATTTATTAGTTATATAATACCCGATGCCACCAACATGTTTGTTATGAACTTAGAGTTTAAATACATTTTTCACAAGTGAGAAGGCACTTACAAAAATCTTTTCTGGTGTTTCTCACATTGACTTAAAATTATTATTAATTGATGTTTATGGGCATTTGGTTCATGTTGAACAGGGAATATAGAGAGCACTGATAAGACTGTGAGGAAAATTTCTTGCTCATATCTGAATTGCAGTAACTATTCTCTGAACAAACCGTGTATGTTTATGCACATGGACTCACAGTACACATTTCTGGAGATATTTTGGCAACCTGAATGTTTTGCTATATATACTATTGTCATCATATGTGTTTGTCATTCAGATGCTTCCTTCTTTAATTACGGTAATGAGGACATTATCATCATATGTCATTTGTTCTGACATACTCTTGGACCCTTTGGCACAATATGTAAAAAAAGAAGCATTTGATCAACACCGTTTACTAACATTACTGGTTTTCACCATGTTTATTTTTTTTTTAAGCACAGAGTTTGCTTCCAATGCATGATCCAATCTGTTTCACACTGTTCACAGTTTTGACACTGAAGTTCTTTTTAGTCAGGATGTTTATTTCGAACATTTGTTTCAATTCAAAGAGTGTAACAAGGAGTTCCTGTTTAGGAAATGTGCTAAATTTTTCATAAGCAGCATTAGTACTTGACCAAAATTGGTAGCAGGTTGCAAACATTTTAATCAGTGAGTCAGAAATTTAGGTTGATCATTGGTTATAATTTTTTGAGGGTTGGGATTCTTTGAGGAAGAAAACTGTTCTGTTACACTTTGATTAAGTAAAAAAGAAAAATCATATATTACTGCCTATTTGAAGTATTTAAGGGTTGGCTCAAAATGACATGGTTATGAAGTGCTTTGCTGACCTGGGCTCTCAGTCTAGCTGGCCCTTGGCTGACAGAACAGGCAGAACAATGAGGGCAGTGTCTGTGCTCATTCCCCTCATTGCAGTGTGTCTGTCAGCCAAGCAGGGAAAGCAGGAGCTGTCCATTTATTCCAGCTGTGCCCATTACCAGACTTGTAGCAGACAGAACCACACGTGTCATCTTAAGAATCACACAGTCCCAGTTTCTGAGGGACAAAAAAATCCGAATAATGACCAGCGTTTAGGACCCAGTAGCATTGGAATGATTGGTGGAAGGTGAGGGGAAAGAGGAGGCTGGAGGTAGATCGTCTGACCACAGGAAATGTTTTTATTTGCATTCTTGTCAGCAGATACATCCCTCTGCTCAGCCTGTCCCCCTCAGTCTCAAGTCTATTCTAATACATCCTTACATGTACAAAATGAAAATGTGCCACCTTCTTACGTGGGTACGTGCGTGTCATGTCACTGATGCTGCAAACACGGTTGTGTGCTTGGGGAGTGTCTGATTTTGCCTTTTCTGTAGGAAGCAGACACTCTGTTTTTGTCAGTCTGTCTGTTATTTTTGCTGAAGATTGTCCTATCTTTACCTCAGTTTCCCAGATCTGAGCATTGCATCATGCTGGATGGGCACACACAATCATTAATTAACTTTGTCTCCCAGATGAGCATTTCCTTTGTAAATAAGTATGAATAATGTTTTCTTTTATGGTATATCACTGCATTCACTTCATTATAACTGGTATTAGTAAAATAAAATAAACTGCTGTATTATCAGAGGGAAGTGCCAAAGAGGGTAAAAACTTAGATACACTCTAAAATGTCAAACCCAAAACACTTGCCCAGTGACGAATATTTTCCGCTTCAGTAGGAAAAACTTCTCTCGTATCAGGAGTTCATGTTCATACTTTGTTTCTAGCATTTATCTCCACCTTGGCAGTATTGTGCAATTTGCTTTTTGTGAACAGAGTGTTTTTATTTTTCATTACTGGCCTGCACTTTCCAGTGTCCATGATTTGTAATCTCTTGCGTATGACATCCTAACACTCCCCAGCAGCATCAGATCAGCCATCAGAAACAGGCAATGAGGAATTCTTAGTCCAAAGAAGCTGAGAAAGAGGGATTTTTGAGGGTGTGCATGGGGCAGTCCTGGGCATACACCACCGTGCAAAGACAAATACCTTCAGTGACCTCCTGACCAAAAAAAAAAAGAGGGATCATCATTCCAGAGCAGCTCCAGTAGAAGATCACGTCATTTGGGTAGTCTGACCTCTGCATTTTTAAAAGTGAGAATTAAGTAATTATTAAGAGAGTTATATGTAGAAAACCTTTTTTTAAACTGACTTTTCCTTTTGAGAAGTTTTTTTTTAATGACCAAGTCATAATGCACATTCATTATTTTTTCATTTGGAAAGGTGATTAAATAAAAATATGGAGGACCAAAGTATCCTTTTTCTGGTATTATCTATCCCATGATATATTGCTGTCCTAATACTGATGCTAACTTATTTGGGACCCCATCCTGCTCCTATAGAACATAGTGGGAAAAATTCCCAAATGCCAACCCCTAAATTTTATTTAATTTTTTTTAAAGTGTCAATTTGTGATTATACTGTAATTTAATCTGACCTCTGTCAAATAATATGTTCAATTTTTGATGACACAAAATACTGAAGCAAATTAAGTAATTTGCTCACTATTTAAGAGAGTATCAAACTCAACCTGAGTCAGTCACCAGAGGTTAATATGACATTTCAGGCTTCATCTGCAGCAGGTATAATGAAACCTTTTTTCTTTAGAGCTTTGGGTTAAAAGGTTGGTTTTCTTCTGTGCTAAGAAGTCAGTAGCAGTGTGGGTCTGTGTGCACTGGTGCAGGTTTGGGCTTGATTTAGGTAGGCAGCTTTGCAAGATTGTTTCCATGATCTGTGATATTTTGAAATTTATATTTCAAATTATATTTTGATGATTTTATTTCAAATTGTTGAAATACATAGGGAATTTCTAACGAAGCAGTTGTCTTTCCTTAGCAGCAGATTTCTGTCTATTTTATATAAGTTCTTAGAAAGGTTAGATGTTACAGCCAGTTTTACAGATACTCTGCTTGCTGAAGTTTAATAAGGAGATCCGGGTTTTGGTTAACGTAATGCATAAATTTAGTAATAACCCCTTATGCCATTAAAAACCTCTTTGTTTCAGAATACGTTGATATCCTGGCAGGGCAGTAATGTATCCATACGTAGATTGCACATAGTTGAGCAAACAGTTGTTTTTACCTCATTTTCCCCTAGTGATGCCTTTACATTAAATATGTTTTGAAAAAAAGTAATAGAGAAAGCAAGTAGTATTTTAAAAATGATCTGATTTTGAAGTACTACCTCTTGTTGCTTTTCTTTATCATAGTATCTTTGCATAATATATTTTCAACAGAATCAGCTCCTCTCTTTTCCCGTCCTTCTCCTGAAGTTTTATCTTGAGTAACAGCAGTAGGTGAGATTTGAGTAGGTGAAGTGTGGCACTGAGTGTGGCTGGTGCATCCACAGCCTGCTGGAAGCAGCTCTGGGGAGCCATCGTGTTCATTGCTGCTCTGTGTGACAGGAATTGTTGAAAGGTGCCTCTTTAAAAGGAGGATATTTTAGGCAAGAGGGTAAGACCCATCACTGGGATCTAACATCCAGAATCCCGTTTTTTCTAGTGCTATAAATGTTTTTAAAGACACTCCAGTTTTGGAAGAAGCTGCTTCAAGTCTGTCAGTGCACAAGCAAGCACAGAACATTGGTCCTTTAAGCTTTGCTGCCTGCTCTGCGAAGTGTGTGACCATTTAGGCTCTCAGGAAAGTTTCTTCAAAATCAGGCAGAGAGAATAAAAGGAGAAAAGGGAGAGGTTCTTCACAGAACACAGAACTTGGCTGTGTGAACAAGAAGTTATGTGTGCCTCTCTGCTCCCTGTAGCTCCTGAGGGCTGCACAGATCCGTTCCAAAAGGATCTATCAAATCCTGATCCCTTTCTCCATGCCTGATCCTGTTGCAGCACTCAGGTATGGTGAGAGAGTTCAGGTGTTGGCTCCTCACTGCACTGCTGGGGAAGGGCTGTGCGGAATAAGAACGTTTGTCTGTCACTTGGAGGGGAAAAGCGTCCTTGTTAAGCACTGCAACAGCCAGTGTTCATCACCGAGTTACCTCAAGTGAACCCCCTTTGCTCTAAGGGAGCTCCTGGAGGGATAGAAAACACAGTTACTTGGCTGTGCTTAGATTCCAGTGGTGGAGTGATTAATCTTCCGAAGGGGCAGAGCAGAAAAGGACCTTGAAAGGCTACTTTGACCCCAAAGCTTTGTTCCTGAGTTTTAGTTGGGCTTCCTGCTATAATTCCATACAATCTGTGAAAATTGATGGCTAATTTTCTTTGGCCTACATAGGAGCAGATATTTCATTTTTGTATTTACTTTCCATCAAATCTTTTAAACATGTTTTATACCAGCAGACTTTATTATGAGTCAGCCAAAAATGTTTTACCATGAGTCAGCCAAATGATGAGAGGATGGTTTTAATAAGGGTATTAATGATTTGTTCAGGACATATATTTAGTTGAAAGATGTTTATTTACATTTATAAATTAAAAATGTTCTTCATTTTGTTTACGGTTAAGCTAACTTTTAAAAAATTTTTTATTTGATTTTAATATTTAATATTCTTAATTTCTTAAAGCCAAAGCCAACTGAAACAGTCACAACTGATGAGTCTGGGGTAAGATCAGTAAAGTGACCCCAGTGGTTTTACCTATACTTGAGTTTATTCTTTTTACCATGTCTTTTTCCACCAAGTTTTTCTGTATTTTTCATACCTGTCTTACTGCAAAGGTGTCATGCAGTGGTTTGCATTCATTGTCAGTGTTCTATTGGAGTCTACTACAAACAAACCCAATATGATCCTATTAACAAACCAGAAAACTTGGAAATGCATGTGATGTGTGAAGCATTTCTACAGGTCCTGTGTTTTCAGCATGTAATTTTTCCTTTCATATCATGGTTATCAAGGTGAACAGGCCCTCAAGATACATTTCCAAATCTTACCTCTTCCACCTTTGCATTTTATGTTGTTTTTCTGGAAGTGTTGCATGTTTGAGTTTGTATTTGGTTTGACTTCTCCATGATGCTCTTCAGAACTCTGAAGACAGTGCTCGGATCTCCATCACTTTTTTCCGTCTCTTCCGTGTGATGAGGTTGGTGAAGCTGCTGAGCAGAGGAGAAGGAATCAGAACATTACTCTGGACATTCATCAAGTCATTTCAGGTTAGCATGATTTATTTAAATTTGCTGTATAATTACAAACATTTATACACCAAATTTTATGAAGCAATACCCTGTAGAGTGCAAGATTTTTTTTTGTTAACGTTATCAGTAATTAAATATTTAATACATTTGCATACTTACGCAAAAATAAATTTCACCAATTACTTCAGTGAGTCTGAGGGTCATTCTTTGTCATTTAATATTAGCTGTTATTGTGAGGTTTCTATGGTACTTCCTGAAAAAATATTTGGTATATTTAAAAGAGGTAGGATAGATTTGACATACATAGATCTCCTGCTTTCACGCATTTTATTAGATGACTAGAAAAGAATTTAACACATATTTTACATAAAACCAATTTCATAAGTGAAATAGATACTTGAATCATTGCTTCTGGAAACTGATGAATATGAAGTTAATGAAACAATGTAACTGTAAAGAATGAAGTATCTTTGTGTTGTCTCAATCAATAATGATAATAAAATTAAAAACACTAAAGATGATCCTTCCCTCTGGATTGGTGGCAGAAATAATTTAAAATACAATGAAGCTGGTATCCATTGCATGCAGCAAAATATTAAGAGTGATAAGTAATAACATTTTAAGCACTTGCATAGGAAGAAAACCATGGAAGAATCTGTGTTGAACAGAGAAATTACTTTTGCAAATGGAGATAGAAATGATGGTGTGAAATTATTAAAAGACAATGCACGTGTCCCTTTCTAGGCTCTGCCTTACGTTGCCCTTCTGATAGCCATGCTGTTCTTCATCTATGCTGTCATTGGAATGCAGGTAATTCGAGAACTTTTCAGCATTAAACAACAGTACAGATTTGTCTGAGACTTCTATCTTAAGCTGCTTATTGAAACATTCCTTTGATACTGGTTCTATGTATAAGGCAGAGCTTTCAGAGTAATGGAAAAACCTTTATTTAGCTCTGATTTTCATGATCGGGAAATTCAACAAGAGAAGAACTTGGCGTTCTGCTTTTTTTTTCTTTCGTTGTATGTGTGATAAATTTACTGCACTTATATGAACATCTTGAAAAATCTAAAGTGTAATGAAAGTGTGTTTGTGAATTTTCATGCATCCTGAAGGAAGTTTAGATTACAAGGCCTACAGCCTCTGACAGCACAGGTCACTGGAATGAGAGTCGAAATTCTGGTTTATTGTAGGTATTTGGAAAAGTGGCCATGAGGGACAACAATCAAATAAACAGAAACAACAATTTTCAGACTTTCCCCCAAGCTGTGCTTCTCCTCTTCAGGTGAGTAAACCTTACCTCTCACTCAGTGAGAGTGACATTTCATCGATCTATGAAAAATGTGCAAAATGTGTTTGCAAGCAAGAACCAATTCAGCTCAACAAGCACATCCTGTTTGTGGCCGTGTGCTGTCTTTTGGCACAACAGAGTTCTCATGAGGTGATACAGACCTGAACTCATTACAGCTCTTGTGAAACTCCTCCTTTGGGCAGTAATTGTCTTCAGGCAGAGCCCAAACCTAGTCAGCCCAGATATCAATCTGTCTGAGTGTTGGGAAAGCTGAAAAAGGCTTACAGATATCTTTAAAGTGCAACTTGTGTGATAGTTTGAAGAAATGAAAAGTTATTGCAAACATAAAGAAAAAAACTGTTCTATGATTTGCTGAAGAGTTGGCAAAGGGTGTAATTTGCAGAAGGGAAATATCAGATAAGCCATAGGAAAAACTTCCTGATGGTGAAGGTAGCTAAATCTTCATGTGGGGTGGGGGATTCTGCAATCTCCATCACTGGAGAACTTAAGAAGAAGGTAAACATTTGCCAGGAGTGCTTTGAAATGTCCTGGAACAAGGAGAGAATGACATGGGACAGGGATGCCTCTAAAGCTGACAGCCTTGAGTGGTTTCTTGCCTGAGATTCTGTAATTCAACTCCTGTGCATTGTTACTCATCTGGCTGGCAAAACTGGCAGGACATTCCTTATCTGGGACCAAAGGCATCACCCACTGAGATCTAAGTTACTTTATCCCTTTGAAACCAGGTGATGAGCACAGCCAAAGATGTCATAATTGTGTAATTGTCTTTTAAAAATTTGAAATCATGGGACTGTACACAGGCTTTATGCAACTGTGCAAAAAACGCAACAGCAGAAATTAGAGACAGGCATTTCTTCAAACACAGAGGACAGTTTATCTTTTACAAATATGTACTTTGAAATTTTGTGACAGATTTTCATTCACTACACTGCTTTTGTACACAGTAACTCCACTGCAATAAGTATTTAACTTGTAAATCACAGTTTGGGGTTCCAATTTTTACATGCAAGCCTTAGCGCATTAGTCTACCTTATAAAATGTGTCTGCAATGTCAGATTATGCTTGCCACTTCCAAAACTTGCTCTGTACTTCCTTTAATTCTTCCTGCTCTGAAATGTTCATAGTTTGTCTTCACATTTTTGCTTGTACAGCTTCCAGTATTTTCTCACAATGTAACAAATGAATAAATTTTTAATCCATCTTGATCAAATAATGCTGGGTTTATCTTTGTGATGTTATAAAGGTGTGCAACTGGAGAAGCCTGGCAGGAAATCATGCTGGCATGTTTGCCTGGAAAGCGCTGTGATCCAGAATCTGATTATAATCCTGGGGAAGAATACACATGTGGAAGCAATTTTGCCATCATTTATTTTATCAGTTTTTACATGCTCTGTGCATTTTTGGTGAGTTTAGCTTTGTGCTTATTAACAGCAATGAGCTTTGGCATTTTGGCTTTCTTCTGAATTAAGAGTAGTGAGTTGAGAGAATGACTGAAAATCCCATACCCAAAATATTTTAGCAAGGTTATATTTTTCCATACAGAGTCTTAAATCCTGTATTTTATACCAATTTTTACAGTGAGAGTGGTGAAACACTGGCCCAGGTTGCCCAGAGGGGTGGTAGATGGACCCCATCACTGAGAACATCCAAGGTTAGGTTGGACAGAGCCCTGAGCAGCCTGATCTGGCTGAAGATGTCCTTGCTTATTGCAGGGAGTTGGTGTAGATGACCTTTAGAGGTCCTTACCAACCCAAACTGTTCTATGATTCTAAATTCTCATGTGTGAGATTTTCTTCTGACTGCACGCGTGTGCAGGGTGGTCGGCTGCACGTTTGAAAGCTGAGTTAGCAGTCTTTTCATAGCTGTTATTTCATGCATTTCTCAATGGTACCATTAAATATTCATGAATAATAGAGCTGCAGTTCCCTTGACTGAGTAGCAATGCTGTTTGTTTTGTTTAAACTTGGCAGAATTTTGATTTATGTCTCTACAAGTGTCCTCACGTGTGGTACATGAGAAGCGAACAATAACCTTTCACCCTAATCTGTAGCAGAAATGGATTATTTGCTCTGAAATAATCGTTGAAATATGTTTTTCCTCACTGCAGGTGTCTGGTATAAGCTGATTGATTCGTTCTATTCACAATAATCATTTTCTTGCAAAAGGAGAGTGGGCCAACAAAATTCTGTGAACTGCTGTAAACATATATATTCTGCTGCTCTGTATCACCTGTGTTAACAAAACGTATTGCCATGAAATTGAATCCTATTGCTACAGAAAGGTTCCTGAGACACGCACGGTGTCATAATGTGTGTATTGGATCCACTCTTCAGTTTGGTGTAGTGGGATCTGCCAAATCAAGGAAGAGAAACAAAACCATGTTGCAGCCTATGTCAAAAAATGGAGTACTCTAAAACAGAACCGTGTTCTTTTCACATCGCTATTTGATAGACTTCCAGTTAGTCAGTTAAATGCAAATATTTTCTGTGATATTTGATGATATTTGCCAAAAATAATTGATTTACTTGAGTTCTTAATCTTTTACATAGAATAAAAAAAAAAATCAAAGTGGATTGTTCTTAATTACTTTTTTTTGGGTTTTTTTTAGATTATAAACTTGTTTGTGGCTGTCATTATGGATAATTTTGATTATTTGACACGTGACTGGTCTATTCTGGGTCCCCATCATTTGGATGAATTCAAAAGAATATGGTCAGAATATGACCCTGAAGCAAAGTAAGTTAGATCATTTCTCTGGTGCAACTTATTTGGTAAATCCATACAAGTAGAACAGGGTGTACTTTTTGGGAGTGGATGTTTGGTAACTGGTGTGTGTTGGTTCTAGGGGAAGGATAAAGCACCTCGATGTGGTGACGTTGCTGAGACGGATTCAGCCACCACTTGGTTTTGGCAAGTTATGCCCTCATCGAGTGGCCTGCAAGGTGGGTTTCTGTCTGACTGCAAGATGATAAACCAGGCTGGAATGAATAACAGTGTGTAATACAATATGTAGCAGCAAGTGAGAAGACAGAAAATTAATGGGAATTTAAAATAATATAGAATCTGTCAGGCAAAATGTGTAATTTTGCTGAGGATTAATGACATTTTAATATAAAAGTTGAAAAGCAACACAAAGAGGGGTGAATGATTGTTACATTATTTGAGGACATCAGAATTATGGATATTGTGATTGTAGCAATTTCATTGGGAATAAGATCAAACCTTTTAATCAAAGGATTGTTACAACAGTACTCGCATCTGGATTTCTTGTATATCCATGTTATAAATAGGTAAAGTTGACATGTAAACCACCGGGTTGGAATGGAATGTCACAAGGCATACTTAAAGCAAACCTCTATCTATCTATATGCTAACATCAATTAGTCATTGAGTAATGCTTTCAAACTAGAATAGAAGAAAATCCAAATCAGACATTAGGAAAAGATTTTGACAGGTGAAATGGTGTCCTTTTGGCAGATAGGGTCACAGCAGTGCTGCTCTAGAAGGAGAACTCCGATGCAGGGATGGACCGACCCAAAGAGAAAAGCCCTTTTCACAGCAGCTCAGTGTAGCTGCCATAAGAGACTCACAACATCACTGAAGAGTTACCTGAGGAATGAGCGGGCTGAGACAATTCAGACCTGGAACTCTGGTTCTTTGTGGAGCGTGAGGAACCCCTGGGAAACCTGGGACACGACTGCAGCTGGGGTGCATGCCCTCAGATAACTGCTTTTGTCCATAGGACTTGCACAGGGTGACTCATAGGCAAGAACTGGGCGTCCGTGTTTGAAAGTTAGCTCAATAAATAGCTCAAGAAAACTACTGTATAGTTTTAACTTTTGTATAAGCATACATGTGATTAATATCAAAAAGAAGCAATATTGTTCTTAATGACTGCATATTATACACAGCCAGGATGGAAAAATCAACTTTTTTTTGGAAGAACTTACATAATTTATATTCCTCTCAGTAATACTATTCTTTGAATACATCAGCTTTTCAAAAATTAACATTACAGGAGTTTTTTTTTCCAAAGAAAGCAGCATCAAAATTTGTTTTCCTTCTCTCATTTTCAGAGGTTAGTAGCCATGAATATGCCACTAAACAGTGATGGAACCGTCATGTTCAATGCTACTTTATTTGCTTTGGTTAGGACTGCTCTAAAGATAAAAACAGAAGGTAAGGTTCTTCACTGTAAAGCCTTTACTGCACTTGTCAGAAAGCACAATGAGGAAAAGTTACAATTTATTTCTTTTGTTGGATGTGAGTAGGGCTGCCTCTGTCTTGCTGGATCTGGTTTGCTTTTGGATCATGGATTGTATTCACTGTTGCTAGGAATGATTTGCTAGAAAGTGGAAGGAAAGGAATAGTGAGGCCAGAGCCAAAGATACCTTGGAAATTATTCTGCGTTTTCATCTGGTCAGATAAAAATGTGCAGCACTGGCACAGCAGGAGTTCTACTGCAAGAAATGAATGAATTTCCCTTCCTGCCCAACCAAAGTGCTCCTTCCTCACTATCTTTTAGCTCAGTGCCTTGGATCTAACAGTGGTGAAACTGCAGCTTTTGCCCTCTTGAAAGCAACATTCCCAGTCTGGCTGAGGCCAGGTCTGACTGGGTTGAATGGATTTCTGTCATTTGCATTAAAGAGGGAAAGGTTTTTAAAGGTAGTGGTATGTTTCAAAGAATTTTCTTCCTATTTTTACACATTTTTCAAAATTTTTTGCCATCTTTTACTGCTTTCTGTTCCATTTCTTCTGCTAATCTCAGGAGAATTTCGGTTCCACTGGCAATAACAAACTTAGGTTAAGGCCCCTCAGGAATTGCTGTAGTTTATGTGAGCACTGCAAGAGGTAAAGATCTGCTCAGTACTCAGTTGTTTGAACTTTCAAGCCTGTACAACTGAGCAATTACTGTGATTAAGTAAATAAAGACTCAGCTTTGGATCAAGGAAGAAGTGGCTTGTAAAGAAAAAGTCATCACTTTCTGGACAATCTAAGCAGAATGAGTGACAGAGTGAGGGCAAGGTCTGGAAGCTACCTTTAACCTCTGCAGTGCTCTAGAGCTGGGTTTGAAAGCACCAGGAATTTGCTGTCTTCCACCCTTTTTTCTCTTTAGTTGTGGCGTTGTCTGCCACATCACATAGCCTGGGCTTGCCCCAAAGGATCTCTGTCACAGTCTTTAATTGTGTACAGCTAATTAATAATAATAATCCAAAGGATCCTTCATTGCAGTTGGTTGAACCATAATTGCAATCCTCTGCTTTCCCATTTCCTTGCCACAGGTAACCTAGAGCAAGCCAATGAAGAACTTAGAGCAGTCATAAAGAAAATATGGAAGAAAACGAGCATGAAATTACTTGACCAAGTTGTCCCTCCCGCTGGCGGTCAGTCCGATAAACTCTGCCATGTGCTGTTCTCTGTGCATGTTGGTCTTTCCAGAGTGTTAGGAACCAAAGAAATAAAACTGCTAAATTCTGCAATTATAACGTGAGACAAGGACAAGAAACAATAAAAAAAACAGATTTTGAGAAAGTTATATGCTAGTACAGTAGATAATACATCTAGGACTGCTAAGTGAAACTTAGATCAAAAAGAGAGAGAAGAAAAATGTTATGCTTATTTTCTTGCTTGAAAAAAATACCTCATTTAGACCTAAATGTAGTCTTGATTTCAAATCATTCAGCAAAATAAACTAGCTTGATTTCAAGGCATTGAGCAAAACAACACGTTTTGTACTTGCTACATTATAGCTTATTTGCTTGCATATGTTGAATACTTCTGGGAGAAGAAACCTCAAAAAATTGCCAGCTTAAAATTGTTTGTTTTTTCTTTTTTGCTAAATTAATAAAGCAAGAAGCTAAATTATCTCAGTTACACTAGTTTAAACCAGAGCCATTCCACAGATGATGGAAATGGTTCAGATTTATGCCAATAAGACTGAGATATGAATGTGGCCCATCTAAAGAGATATCTGAATTCTAATGACACCAAGCATTTGTAAGAACTACAAGGCACGTTTATTTAATGTTCCTACGTGCTGTAAAATGATGTGTCAATATCTCTCTTTGTAAATATATATATTCTGATATATATATTTCGCCTTTTTCAGTATATACATTTTTATTAATACGCTATATTGTAGGTTTAGGTGACTGTTTGTTACTTGCTTTTTCAAGTTTTAAAGGTGCAGGATCTCTCTCACTGTCACCCATGCCCAGGGTATATTTACCCAGACATCCCATCCTCAGATCCGTTGAAAACCCCTGGTGTTTCTTGTAGTTTATTGTACATTCCGAGTGCTGTGGCAGCTCCCAGGACTGCTCAGAGTCCAGCCCCGGCCCGTGGAGGGGGAGGCTGGCCCTGGAAGGGGATGGCCCTGGAAGGGATGCCCCTGAAGGGGATGCCCCTGAAGGGGATGGCCCTGAAGGGGATGCTCGGTGCCAGGAGGAGGAGCACTGCCCGCACTGCTCTTGGCATCACCCAGGAGCAGCAGCAGCTCTGTGGCTGGAGGAGCCACTTGCTGTTGGTGGGGCGGCTGCTGGATAATAGTGGGTTTGAAGCCAAAAATCTGGCTGAATTGACTCTCCAAAGGGGAACTGATACTGCACGTTTAAAACAACTTTTGTGTTCTACTCTGTTGTTTTTAGCCTTACACCTAAGTGCTTGCATGGCATAGATGAATCGCTTTGTTATTGTTGTAACTATGTGCTTGAGCTTTTTCTGCAGCCTCTGTTCCTTTCAACTATGAGTCTTTCCGAATATTCTGAAGCAATTCTGTTTTAGGGTGGTGGCATGGAATTAGTGTTGCCTCTTGCCAAATTTATTCCCCTACGTTTTTATTGAAATAGAGACGCATGCTTCAGAATAGCGAGCTCTGCCTGCCTAAATCAATCTGACAAAGAACCTGTACAGATTACATTCCTAGAACTAATCTCACCTAGTAATTCACTCTTCAGCTTCATTTCATTGCTGAGTATAAGCTGTGTATTTATTTTCAGCTATACTAAAATTCATTGCTAATGTTTATTCTGCAAATGTAGCTCTTCAGTGTAGCTGGAAGGGTGAAAACCTGGCTGTGCTCAATTGATAGGAAACAGTGTGGCTTCTGCAACTCAGTATGAATAGGAGTGTGTTGGGAAGTCACGCAGTTTTGTGAATTTTCAATTCCAGTTTACTGTGTTCCTCTGTGGACCTTGTTATGATTTACCTGGAAATTGAAAATACTGCAAACCACCTAGAAAAAAAAAAAGGAATACAGCTATTTTACATTCATATGTGATAGGAGTGTAAAATAGCTTAATGTACAGTAGAAATTAGTTTTGATGTTCAATATTCAATGGAAAATTGTCTATGAATAAGCACCAGTGATGGCTGGTAATAACAATTTCGTAAGAGATAGAAAATCCTCTTCAATATAAATCAACAAAGCATTCAAATTCAGTATGTTAAAGTCACTTGTACTTAAAATTATTGAGAGGTTCAGTTTATAGTAGTTTGCTCCAGTATTATTTGTGCTGATATTACTGAATGCTAGGTCCTATGTGTGTCATGACTATGTCTCCAGAGCACTTATTTGCAGAGCAGAATGAAAATAATCAGTATAGCAGGGTTTTTCTCCTTGGATTATAAATAGATGCACTAGAAATAAAAAGTTAATTCTTGGTAGTGATTAAATAACTTAGTATAACTCAGTGAGACTGTTAATAGTCAGCAACATATTTTCGGTACAGAAAGGTGAAACTGCTTGGCAAAAACATAGAATGTCAGTCAAATGTCTGATGTATTAATGAGACTAGAGAGTAAGAGAAATACATAAAACTCACCAAGGACTCACCTGTGTTCTCTAAACTTCCCAGTCTCCACCTGCAAATCCATTTAATCCTGCCTAGTACTTTTTGCCCTCTTCCAAGAGGTTCCTTTCGTAATGATTCCTTTTGCCGTCACTAATTGTAATTAGCGATTTGTCTGTTCTGTGGTCAGTTATGCTTAGCTGCCTTCCTATACCTGTCTATATCTGGCTATACGTGTGTTACTCGAAAAGCAGAGTCAAGGATGGCTCCCCTTGGCCAGGCAGCAGTTCCTGTGTGCTCGTGTCTGCAGTACGCCTGGCTGTGCCTGTGACATACCCAAGCAGCGTGGGGACACAGACAGACTGCGGCATGCACAGTCCAGCCAGCTGGCAGTGCATTTGTCTGACATGTTTGTGAGAGAATTGGTGCATGTCCAGAGTGATCAATAAGGGCCCTTCATTTGTGCACCCTGGTATTTCAGAGGTGTGGTCATCTCAGGCACAGTCAGTGGTCGTGCAGTGTCGTAGCCCGGCGTGAGACATGCTCTAAGCGCAACCCATAGCGGTGTTCGTCCGATCAAGTCTGTCACTTCTATGTGCTTGTTCTTTCTGGGAGCCATGTGCTAACTCGCTTCCTTAAAAGTTCTGTTCAAATACTTGAAATGAAATAATATGAAGAGTGGGGAAATGCTTACCTGGGGCTTTAAACCAGAGCTATGTTGCAGATCAATGGATTTACCTAAACTAGGGAAAGCAAGTTTACATTACATGCTGTGTAAGAGAATTCATCCTAATACAATGCACCATTAGTCTCCTGAAGAGCTCCAAAGGAAGATTACAGGTGAACATCAAAGCAAATGTTCACAAAAAGTTTATTAATATGGAATAAGTTAAAAAGATTTATATTGGTGAGATGGAATCCATAGAATGATGAGCTTTTCTTGTGAGCTGTTCCTGATATTTCCTGCTAGTTCCTCCTTTGCTAGCAGGAACTGGGGGACTCTGACCCTTGAGGAGTTGTCAGAGTTTGGCAGAGCAGGCTCTTTAATATGTTAAGATATTTCCTGCAACAGACTGGTCTCCCAACCAGTATCTTTTGAAACAATTATTATAACTATTTTTGTTTTGATATATTTAAAGACAAACTGCTGGGAGAAGACATTCTGAGTGCATTTTCACTGCAGTTAAAGCCTGTTGTACTTTCTCACATGCGTACAGCCCATTTCTGACATAATGAGAAGAGCTGATTTTGCATGGTGGAGGTTTCATTTTGAGATAAATTCCATCAGAGAGGTAAAAATGGATTTAAAAAGTATTGTCCATGGATTGGATTCCCCACCCTTTTTGATGAGAGCAAGTCACTAAAAGAAGAAAGTCAGTTTAAATTAGAAAAACCAGTCATTACAGGTAAAAATAGTACTACAAATACTATCCCTAGTGAGATACATTTGCACATATTATTGATAAGATACATGGACACTCTGTTTTAGTTAAACGTTTAAAAAAGCCCATAATTTCTAACAGAGGTGTGTTAAAATGTATCTGGGCTTGTTAGATTTTCATGTTCAGTCAAGTCATGACTGGACAGAATAACAGTTGATGCCTAGACCACACCAGCCCCTCTTTATGTACAGCAGGAGCCAGAAATCTTGTTGCCAATATCTACCTCTGGATACTGAAAAACACAGGGAGATTGGTCAGTACAGCAGGAAGGGAAATGGAACTTCACATCAGATAACTCTGGGGGAAAAAAATGTGTGACAACAAAAGCAATGTTTTTGAACAGAAAACTATTTCTAGTTTTCTGGCAAGCATTAGTCACTGAGAGATCAAACTTGCCCAGCTGAATGATTCAATGGACTCATAGACAGGCATATTCATTCTTAACCTGCTGTGAACCAGGTAATTTTGGTGTCCTCACAAGGCACCTGCCTTTGGAAACATTCAAATTTGGATTTTGTTCACAACAGTGACTCTGTAAAAATGCTACATTTCACTGCCCTGGCTGTTTGCCTATTGTTTGAATTGTACTAAATTCACTGATGAAAGTTGTTTTCATTCCTTTCAGCATTACAGAAGTGACACAATACATACACTGACAAGCAAATTTGGTTCAGCAGTGATAAAAAAAGGCAGAGTCAGTCTTATGAACATCAGTGCATGTAAGACATAGTAGATTTTATTTAATCTGTTTACTCCAAGTAATTAAAGCCAGTATTTCAGCTTCTGTGTGTATACAAACGTGTTTATGGTTTTGGTAGAAACTTACTTAGAAGACATGAGTCTTGGCAAAGTATTGTATTTTCTCTTTTATTAGGATGAGTTCACGTAACTGGCTGAACCAAACCTGCTTGCTGAAACATTGCTTTTGAGCCCCTTACAGGCTCCATTGTTGTAAGCTGGAAGCATAGTACCTCTGGCACCCATCACATTTTCCCCCCAAATCAGATGTGAGTGTAGAGGCTATTGATAAATGTGCTGACTTGGGAGAGATCTGTCTGGTCTGTTCATTTAGATGATGAGGTAACCGTGGGGAAGTTCTATGCCACCTTCCTGATACAGGACTACTTTAGGAAATTCAAGAAACGCAAAGAACAAGGACTGGTGGGGAAATATCCTGCGAAGAACACCACGATTGCCCTGCAGGTGATTTTTTTATGCTTTTAACTAACCATTTTGTGACCTTACTTGAAATAGCAGGTAGATGAATATTGATGATTGTGCAATGCTGCCAGGATTTTATTTAGCTGGGACACTTTTGGCCCTTATTCATCAGAAAAGTAAAACCTAATCCTGCTATTCTGTCTTTAACGAGGTAAGTGCAAAAACTTATTCTCTATGGATTGGTCAAACAGTAGCAATGGTTATAAAATTTCTTAGCAAGTCTAGCTGATAAATCACAGTCTAAAGCTGGTGATTGAATATTGGATAAATAAGGCTCTGAGCTATCATTTATGTTCTTTGTTTTGCTTTAAGTGTTTCTTGTGTTCCTGAAATGCTACAAGCCAGTTCTCAGGGAACTTCCTACTGTGCATTACCTCATAGTAAAGAGGTTTTTATGCAGTATCATTTTTCTTAATTCTCATGGTTCTTTTTCTGTTCCACTTATGGTGAAATATCTTCCTATTTTTAAAATATTTTCAAATTCTGCATTTTGCATCCATCAATGTCTTTCATGGGAAGTAATGTTAACATACTGCATTAATGTCACACACTTCTGTCTGTCTCTTAAAACAAGCTATCACATGGAAACCAGGACAATAGATTTGGCCTTCTGTCTCTCAACAGGCCTGCAGCAAGCAGTCCATAGAGTACACGTGATCTAAAGAGCAAATTCTGACAACTTCTTTCCACTGGTACCCTTTGTAGAATGAACTTTGAAACAGGCAAATGGAAAGCTATCCTCAAATAATTCCAGACATCATACACTGCACCATGTTTATAGGATTGGGACTTTGTGAATTTCAGTTAATGATTAGCAGTTTGCTACAAACTATAAATATATTTTTGTCTGATAGCTTTTTATTCTGATGCCAAAATTTAGGAATATGTTGTGAAAATCCCTTTCTAAAAGAGGAGAATTTTGTTGATTCAAATACAGTTTGTTCAAAATCCTGTTGGTTTGTACTTCAGTTTAGCAAAACGATCTTTGCTGTGTTAAGCGGGTAATTTGTCTCATACCCATTTCCTAAGAATGTCTCTGCTGGCAGCTCTGATGCCCATTGTGTTCCCAATCACCACAAGCATAAGAGATGCAACAAGCAGGGAAAGATTCACCACAATTCTTGCTATTTATTTGTGCCCACATGGCTTGCCAGGACCATATGAATTGTATTTGCATACATGAAAGAAGAGAAAGTTATTGGTAATGAAACTGATGAAAAGGCTCTAAACAGTTGAGAGGGAAGTGAAAGACACTGGATTTTTAGAAAGGACTTTTCAGACCTTTTTATTGCAGAAGCATTTGAGTGTAAAGAGGACTAAGGTAGTTTTGAGCCTCAGTATTGCAGGTTTCCAGTTGTGTTTTTGAAGTTGCATGCACAGCAATGTACAGAAAACCACGGAGTTCTCAAATGTGAGTGTGCTCTGTTGTTTGTTATCAGACTCTGCTTCCTGTTCAATGACAGAGGGCAAGATGGAACTGGAAAGACTCAGCTCGTCCTCTCTCCTTAGGCAAATATTTTTCAATTCAAAACAGCTAAAAAATGACCATGAATCTCTACTAGAAATCTGCAAAGGCCTATGGGATTTGAGGCATGGAAGTAAAATGAGCCGGGCCAGTAGATGAGAAGATTATTGCTTTCTTTTTCCGCCATCTTCCTCTTTTCTGCTTTTGTCCTTCTAAGAAATCAGTAGGAACTCGAATTGATTGACCAAATAAATATGGAAATACTGTTTCAAAGAGACCTGAAACCTGTGGTTGGGAAAAAAAGCCCAGTCCAATATATAAATGAATAATATAATTCTAAACTGGAAGCTACAGTACATCAAATTCAAAGTCACAATGCTGTGTTTGTTAGAGTAATTAATTATATGAGGATACAGCTTTAAAATGGAGCTGGATGAAAGAGATGTTCTACTTCAACAAGGAGTTGATTTCTGATCAATGACCCTGAGAACAGTCCTGTGGGATGTGTTAGATGGAGTTTAATATAAATGGTCACAGAAAATCTTTTTGGCCTTCAAATGTATAAAAATCAGGTGTCTCCATTTCCATCCTCTCCATTCCAGGCTTTGTCCAAAGCCTAAATGCCTGTAAAGCTTCAATGTTTTCAAAAGCCTTTCTTCTTATCAACCATTTTTGGCAGCATAATTTATGGGTATATGATCCAGCTTGTGTGTCAACTATAGAAATTTTTTTAGATCATCTGTGCAAAGCTCGTACCAATGAAAATATTATTTCAGTTCTTAGAGAGCTAGTAGTAACTTTTTTTCCATTTATTCTCTCAAACACTCTAGGTACACTAATGTTTGCATATCTCTCTGGAAAACAATATACTAAGAAAAGCAGAAACATGCAGTATCACTGTTATCCAGTTTTCCTGGGAAGTTGTGATGACTGTTATGTCAGTGTAGCAGAGCTGCTCCAGCATTAATTAATCAAACACGCTGCACATTGCAGCACCTGACTTTGTTAAGAAGACATGAGTGGAACAGGTGATGAACAAAAACAGAAAAAGAATTTTTCATCCTTCTCTCCTCTCTGGAGGGCAAAATTATCCTCAGCTACACCTGAGCTCCTGATACTGAAATCTAACTTTTATTTTTATTTTTGGCTGTGTTTACCTTTCCTATTGTTCTGAGAACTTTTTTTTAAATTAGAATCTTCCCATAATTAGGGCAGGCATGTTACTTCAGCAGCAGCTTTTATTAAGTTTCTCTAAACTAGGTAAGATTTCACAGTGTCTGGTAGTCATGGTCATATGACTACAAACAGTCCCTGCTTTCTGAACTGCTGAAGATGAGAGCAGCAGAAGCTGGGCTACATCTGGCTGTGATTTTTTGAGCTCTATAATACAGACCCTTTCTATATTAGGAACTGCTTGCTTAGAGCTTTAAATAAGATGAGGAAAGTACTTTTACCAGGCTAATAAGAAAAGCCTTTTCAGCCATCTGATTCTTCTATTTGTGAAGAACAAGAGCAACTGTATTTTCATATTCTGGGTCACAGCTCACCCCATTTCAGACCAGTTGTCATGCTGCAAAATCCTTAAGCAAACCAGCAGATAAAAGCAGTGTCACCTGTTGCAATTTGTGTCAAGAGCCATATGAGCCGTAAATGGTCTTGTACTTTTCCTGATACCTGTGACTTTCTCTTGGGGTGAATGAAGTAGTTAATTAGTGAAGAACATGGTTCCTGAGGATCTAATAAACCCTGCAGTTCCTGCATTATCTAGCCTGGCTTTCCTTATCTCCTTTCTCTTGCAAGAGAGGACGAAAACAACCTGCTATCAAGATTTACAGTCTCTTCCTAACCTTTGAGTGAAGCAAGAGGTGAGTTACAGTTTTATATTCCTGCTGATTCTTACAGTGGGCCATGTCACACTTTCCTGCCTTCAGAGGGTAAACAGCCCCTGTGAGACAGAAGGCTCCTTGTGAGAGAATCCATTGTGTTGTAATTCTAAGGACAGCTGTTGGGCAAAAAATTAATGGACGTTGCCGTTTCCCTGTTCTATGAGACTGCAACAGCCTTTTTTTTAAACATAGATAATTTCTTTGCCCTCTTTTATTCCTCATGCTCAGGAGGCTGGGTTTTTTACAATAATTTCATTCAGTACCTTTGAAGATACTGAAGAGAAACCCTGTAGCTGTCAAATGGCCTAAGGCCTTGTTTTTCCAAGGGAATTACATTTTTTTTTTAACTAGTCCTTTAGTTGTAATCTAGAATATTAAATTGGATTACCTGCTTTTAGCTAAAAACCTTTAAAAACATGTACTTCCGCTGCTGCTGTCTCTGATGGAATCACTTCTATTAACATAGGCAGAAAAGTAATGCGAAATAATTTAAGAACTTTTACATGCAAGATAGAAAGGTTTTTAGAACTGCAAAACAAAATCTCTGCAATATTACAACTGGAGTTCAAGGTCATAAAAAGTAATGTTTTCAGCAAGAAAAGCTCTTCCAGAAAAAGTGTAGTATGAAAGACCGGGAGCCATCCAAAATGTCTTTAGTTAGCTGAAGAGAATTGCATAATAGAGTAAAATTCTGTGAGCTCAGGAAGGTCCAGTGAGGCTTTCTGGTGGCCTAGAGTAGTTGTTTTAATAAGTCCTGTTTCACCAGGTGTGGGGATAAATCTTCCCTTGGAAGCCCCATTTCTTAGCTGAAGATCCAGTCTGTGGACTCAGGAAGGCAGGCTGACCAAGGAGCATGTGTAAAAATACTGTTCTTAGAAGAAGTTATCTTCAGAGAGACCCACAGAACATTTGATTTCAGGGTGAATGAACACTAGAATATACAGAATAGGGTTTTTTTATCGTTAAGACTTAGGCATTTTGACATGTGAAACTGAAACTTGCGTCCTTTGCCTGAGTTTTCTTTGGTTATATGAAACCAAAACTTGTGAACTGTGTCACAAGAATGTCCCTGGCAGCCCCCTCAGGTTTAGGGGCCAGAACCTCCACCCAACTGCAATAAAGGAAGCAGCTTCATCTGACACTGGATTTGGGATGTGTTTGGTACAGGAGAAGCAACTATGGAAGTTTGGGTTGAATTAGAAAATTAGAGCAGAGCTCCCTGCAAAACTAGATTTGTTTTGTGTATGCTAGAGCATGCAGCAGGCAGGAATTCCTCCTCTTACTCCACAGTAACTTCATTCGGGGTGATTTTTATTCTGTAGAGCTCAGATTTTCCTCAAGGATGTACCATCTGCTGTTAGCCTAACCCAGGCTGCTGTTTGGGTATGTGTCGGAGAGGAGGAAGGAGCCTAGAAAGTGAAGAGGGAATGATTATCTGCTCACGCTCTTAAGTCAAGGAAGTCTTTCTGCCACAAAGCTTTAAATTCCTCCTCACTCAGAAAAGGACACTTCAAATGATAACCAACAGCAGTTTGTCTAAACTTGCATATTGTCACCAAAACCATCTTCAGACTTGTACCAACAATATCCCTTGGAACCCCACAGTTTTTCTTCTGCAGACCCAGAGGAATTCATGCCCTTATGAAGGCAAGACAACCAGAGGCTCTGAAATGAAATGGGTGTCCAGTTTGAGTCAGCTGTTTATGCCATTTTTGTGGTGTTACACACGTCCTGAGGTCACGAAAAAAATGCTTCCATTGCCTTTCTTGTGCTATTGACTTATACTCGTGCAGTGACAACAAATATATTTTCTGGGTCAGAAAGAGATGTCTTTGTGTAATGATGGAAACTTGTATTGAGCCAAACAGTGGTCATATTGCTAGTAAAATAGATGCTTAGTGAAGCATGAACAATTTTAATTACTTTCATCTAGTGCAGAGAGGGAATGAACTAATTCTGCACTATTCTTCCTAGGGAAAATACTGTAAACTATGTAACACTTGCATCTATATTTCATATTTATTTACATGTAACCCCCTTTATTAATACACACAAATAAAAGTTAAAGGATATTTCCTTTCACATCCCAAATACACAAAAGCACTGATTTATTGAGCTGAACCTGATTTTGGAAACATGTTTCAGAATAAAATAATTATGCTTTTTTCTCTCTGCAAATGTTACAACTATCATTAACCCTGCAGTAAACGGTAATAGAAAAAGGAAAAAGCCAAACCCCCTGGTAGGCGTCAGCTGAGGGGTTAATTTGTTGCTCAAATTCCATTTAATCGTGCTCCCATGTTCATGTGGTGTTCACAGAAGGGCTCAGCTCGAAGGCAGCCTGGGCTGGCTGAGAGCTCAGAGCTTTTGTGCAGTTGCAGTTGCAGTTGCAGCGCATTCGGCGCCGGGAGCTGGGCTCTGCCAGGATGGAGAACTCTGGGCAATCAAGACTTGACTACTATGTCTCTTATGTCCACTGCTATAGTGTAGGTTATTCAGCTCTTCTTCTGCATGCTTATTTCCTTTCTTAAGTAGTTCTGTCATTGTATTCTATTCATATTAACCTCAGTTTATTTTTATGTTAAAGTGTCAGTGTAGCTCTGAGATTTTTTACTCTTTGTAACAGTTTTCTTTGTTCTAAAATAAGCAGATAGTAAAAACATGTTCTTTACCTATGAATCTAATGGTTTACATGAATGTTTTTAGAGTAATAGGCTTCTAGGATTGTGAAGCTCTGAAAACCTAAGTATTTAGAATTCGTGTTTGTACCTTTTTCCAGTTCTAGTGAGTTTATATAGAAATATACATAAATATACCTCATTGTTCTAAAGTTTGTGAAGCAAAGCTTGCCAGTGTCTTCCAGTTCCTGGTATCACTCTAAGACGCCTGAAAAGAGGGACCGCTGGGTATTTTACTGACTGGAAATAGTGTAGGTGACAATGATATTATTTAAATAAGGGTAGTGTGCTTGCACTTCTTAAACTAAGCTTAAACTGTATCTATATGTAAGTTGGACCACACCTTAAAATGGTTGTGGACGGAGTTTAGGTACAGGGAAAATGATCTTTTTGTAGTTCCAGTACTTATAAGCATTTGAATTTTTTTTTGAAAGTCATGACTGGAGTCTTGCATTATACACAGATTTCTTAATATAAGACGTATATCTAAAATGGTGTTACTCTTTTATGCATACTGTAGATGTGGGAAGTTGATTTAAAATCTATTTGGCATTTGTTAAAAACAGTCTTTTCAAAATGTTTACGTATTTAACTTCCAAATATTTTGATGTGAGGTGCCTTTCAAGCCTCTTAAAGCATATCTCTAAATAACCTGTCTAGGGGTACAGTTATTGGTCATATGATAGCTTTCTCACTGAGGATGAGGGACTCCTCTATTTCTGTTATTTCTGCTTTTGAAAACACATCTGTATCATCTCAGTGCTGTGTCAGAGACAGGGGCATCAGTCGTTCTCTCTTAAGACGCTGTTTAGGACCCAGCACTGGTGTATTAGTGCCTTGTGCCTTCCAGAAAACATTGCAGGTGCTGTTGTGCCTCCAGAGCACAGCTGCACAGAATTACCATGTTCATCTGAAGTCATTCTGTGCATTTGTGGGAAAGCCTAATTAAAGACATGCTTGGGTTTCTCATGTAATTATGTTGTTCAGCACTCTGTGTGTCACTGCTTTGCTAAGTAACCTTTAGACTGATACTTCTCATCTTTCCAATACCTACAAGGAAAAAGATGAAGCAAGGATGAAATCAAAAATTAAATTTTGGATAAAAAGTGTGTCTGAACAAGAAATTACTTCTTTTGCAAACTTCTAGTGAAATCTGTAGAATAGAGCCATGCTCAAGGACAGTGAGGAAGTAATTACTGTACAACACTCAAATTTGGTTTTTTAAAAAGTCGTTATAATGTGATGCTTTAGGAATGTGGCATGTCTTGAATCACTGTATGTAATAATAAAAAGCCTTTTGAAATTCTACTTAGGGTAATAACCACCTTCTAAGAACTTTAGCAGTCATAGTGAAAAAGAAAGAAGCACACCTCTGGCTGGGTAGGCAAATCACTAACCAGGCTCTCTTTTTTCAAAAAGTCCCATTGGCTCAGCTTTTGTTTTTATCGCTGATTTAAATGTAGCAGTTTTTAGAACCTCACAAATGGAAGACATGGCATGCTCCCATTGCCCTCTTGTGTGTTATGTCTCCAGTGTTCTTGCTGGGTAGGTTAAAATGTGCAATGTTATGTAGGGAATGTGTCTGAAGGTCCCTTCTTCCCTTTAAACTAAAGAAGAGATGTGGGGAATGTTGGTTTGATATTTGTGCGCGCTATTTTGTTTAAGAGATCTTTGGTTTTGAAGCGCTTGAAGGTAAAGTCAAATGTTTGATCAGTCCATGCTGCCTCTTCAGCCTTCACAGAAGACATGAAGTGTGGTTCAAAGAAGGAATTTTCCTACTGATGTAAAAGTACCAGTTCCTGTGTTTTTATGTCAGTCCCACTTTAGTGGTGGCTGACTGATCTAATGAAGAATCTTCTTATCAGTGAGAGCTCAGCATGAGCATTTGTATCATTATGTGGTACTCCCTGTCATAAAAATGTTTCTTAGATGACTTAGAATCCTGTTGGATTGCACCAGGTAAAATGAGACAGTAAGTGGGACTAGTAATTTTAAGTATAGAGTTTACAAAATTGTCGTAGGTCTTTCCATTCGAGCAAAAACTGAGGAATATTTCAGTTCTGCAGACTGGTGTTGCTTGAGAGCTTCAGTGCTGGCCGTGAGTGAATAAAGCTGCTGGGTTGAGTGTAACTAACATGTACCTTTGCATATGGTGATCCAGGTTTTCGTCTTCCACTGCTGACTGTGTAACTGCAAGAGGTCTGTTACTTGGAAATGAGTATTACTGGAGAGAGATGAAATGATAAAGGCTGTCTGCTTTCTCTTGAGTAAAGGAGGGGTAATTCACCAAGAAGTAAGCCAGAAGGCAGTTGGAAATGTAATCAAAATTAAATTACTATTCAGTGTGTTGCTGTCAGACGTGTGGCTTTTCTCAGCTTCCAGGCATATGTTTGCAGGACTTTGTCACAATTTGGCAGACAGGAGTATGAGCTACTAGTTTTTCTCAGGGTTGAATTTTGTCTGATGCTGCTCTCTGACAGTGCTGTGTTCACAGAAGGGCTCAGCTCGAAGGCAGCTTGGGCCAGCTGCAAACTCAGAGCTTTTGTGCAGTTGTAGAGCAGCACACTCAGCCAGAGTTGAGAGATGGGCTCCTTGAACATGAATAACTCTGGACAGTCAAGACTGCTGTGTCTCTTATGTTCAATGCTGTAGTGTAGGTCTGTTCAGGTATTTTTCTAGATGTTACTTTCCTTATTTTAGCAGTTTTTGAATTTTATTCTGTTCGTACTAACCCCTGTTTACTTTTATGTTAAAGTGCCATTTGAGTTTTTTTTTTCTTTTTAGTTCTCTTTGCTCTAGAGTAAGCAGGTAGTGAGTGTGAGAGTGAGAGCAAGTGGTTCTTCTAGCTAATGGTCAAATAACCAAAATATAATAGCAGTCCTCTAGTAAATAAATACTGCCTTTGTCTCTGCTAAATAAATAGAAGCCTTTGGTCTTCCACTTGAAAACCTGTACCTTAAAGTGTTAATTTTGCTTCCCTTTAGCACCTTGAAAAATGATGACATTAGCAACCTTGCTGAAGTTTTGACTATGCAATTATCATAAGAAGTGGGAGAAAGCACAATGTATTCATGAAATGAATATTGTAAATTAACTCACTAGTAAATGATTTTTAGAGCCTTGTTCAATTATAGTATAACTCTCAAAGTTCATCCCTAAGGAAGAAAATTGAATTGCCAAATAGATGTAGATAATGTGATTAGTCAGGCACCTTTTTCAGGAAGTGACATACTGGAGAGAGTGAAACTTGAAGTGGACCCTGTAGTAAATCTACACCATTAAGATTCAAAGCTTTTTGGTTCATCCCTTTCCAGGTTCTGGTGGCCCACACTGCATAAATGCCATTTTTCTCCCCAGCAAAGCAGCTGTTTCTGTTTTGAGTGGAAGTTTTGAGTGTGCTTCTGGAAATGTGTGAGGAAACAGCATGAATGAGACTAAGCCATGTTTGGGGTCCTCCAAGGTCCCTCAGCTCCTTCTGGAGCTCTGAAACACACAGAATTCTGCACACATCCTCATGCTGCCCCAGGGCAGGTAACGTGCAATGTCAGCGTTGTGCCGGGACAGCCCTCGCATCTCCTTCAAAAATGCTAAAAAAGAATAAATCAGGTTTTTAGATCATAATCAAAAATTGTGCCAAGTGCTGCACATGATTTTTAGTAGTGTAAGTGTAGTGGTAGAAAGGGTTAAACAAACACGTCTTGGATTTCTTCTGAACCTGGGGAGATAAAAGAAGTTGGTGGGAAGAACAAGACTGTGTTTCTTGCTTCGAACTGTAACAGCCAGAGTTAAATCAGGAGAAATGTCTCCTTTTTGAAGTAAGGCAGGCCTGTACAAAAGCACTGAGTTCTTGGCATGGGTATGACATCTCGTTCCTCCCTGATGTGCGGGTTTGTCCTGGATAATTTCGGCATTATCCTTTTTCCTAAATGTTACTTGTAGCAAACTTGAGAGGAATATGAACCGATGTACGCTGAGTCTCTGCTGCTGCACCTCAATGGTTTTCTGTCCTAAACTAAAGCTGTCATATCATAGTGCAGTGCAGATGAGCTGGAATTATTTCATTGCTTTCTTTTCCATCTGAGCTCTGCTAAAATTGCTGTTGCTATAGCAAAGATCTCCTTGTGTTTCCTTTGTTGACACAGGCTGCAAACATGTTTTGAACATTAAATATACATCTCATTGAAATGCATTTTATTATATTTCTTGCTGATTACTTATACCTTTTAATAAGATTAATTTTTCTTCTGTAGAGGTCCATAAACATCAGTGGTGTTTTAGTCAGTATCTACACTGTGATAATAAAGACATGATCACCTCAACAGGGTGGTACTGGAGTATATAAACCTTTCATTAATAACAGTAAAGGAACTTACAGCAGGATGCTTCCTCTGTGGATGTCAGGATACAAAAAGTGTTAATTGTCCTTTAAAATAAATTTAACACCTGTAATTAAAGAGCGGAAAAGAATTTGCATTCCTAATGTGTTATGGTATTGTCATTGATTTAGGCAGGACTAAGGACACTTCATGATATCGGCCCAGAAATACGCCGAGCTATATCCTGTGACTTGCAAGATGATGAACCAGAGGAAAACAATCCAGAGGAGGAGGAAGATGTTTATAAAGTAATGTCAGAAAACAACCATGTGAATTGTTTTTTGTATAATATGAGAGTAAAGAATGACCTTATCCTTGAATATTAAATAATATAATAATAATACTTTTAAATCCCTCAAATCAGAAAATATAAATATTTTATAAATAAGTATATTTTATCTATAAATCTATAAAAGTGGTAGTACCAGCACACTTGCATTCCTTCACAAATTTAGGAAGGAGTTCCTGCAGGGTGATTCTCCTGCCCCTAATTCTTTCTCAATAATTCTTATTTTTTCTTAAGCAAGTTCTAACAAAAGGTGTGAACCTTGCTGTCTAGATTTTGATAGTGGCAAGGTTGAAACTGGTTTTAACCTCTGCAGTGGTAGATAGGAAGAAGAGAATGAAAGTCTATGCAAGCAAACCACAACAGACACGGAGCTGCACATTTTAAAATGAATGCATGGGATTACGTAGAAGTCAACTAAATATAAATGTCATTTCCAATCCCATGAGGGATATCAATAAGAATCAATCAGAAAAAAATATTAGTTTTCCTCTTTATGCTATATAGTCCTAAATGGTGAACATGTAAATTTGATGTTAGAGTCAGAGGCAGTCTGCAAACCATTTGTCAGCCAGCAAGAATATTTACTTTTTCCCAAGCATTTCAGAAGAAGCAGATGTAAGATCATGCTTCTGCAGGAATTACAGCAGAAGCCCCATAGCTTGCTCCTGTCCTTTGCAAAAGGAGGACGAGGCACTGGAGACAGTGCCCAGCTGCCATCAGCGGATGCATTTCTCTGCCAACCATCATTACCTCCTGTCTTCTCTAGATTGAGCTGCAACTCAGACTGCTGTCATCCAGGACCCCCACCTGGCTAGACAGGGAGGCTCCCTAACCTGGGTCAGGTGTCAAAGAGAGCTGCATGTCATAGTCATACCTTAGCACCTCATCCTCTCTTTCACCATCCATTACACTCCCAGGGCTGATAAACAGAAACTACTCTTTCTTGTACCTCTGTGAGAAGAAAGAATGGAAGCACTGAAGCGGAATGTTCCCCACCTGGGATTTGCTTGCAAGCTGTTGCATGGCACTCCATCCTGTCTGAGTGACGCCTGTTGCAAACCAGTGCTCCGGGAGAACAGGAGAGAACTCCACCAAAGTGTTCCCAAAAATTAAGCAAACACGTCTCTTTCTGAGGAAGCCGGTGCATGTTCATTATGGGAATCTAGGTTTCTCCTGCGTAATAAAATGTGGAGAAAGCTGGATAATGTCACTTTTAGTGGTGTGGAAAAGAATAATCACAACATACTGTTGATTTGACTCTGAAATATGATATTGTCATCACCATAATCACATCTCTGTCACTTCAGGAGATCCCATCTGAAGCCTCATAAAATTAGAAAGAAAAATCACAGGTTACTTGAATTGCTACTTTTCTATGCATGTAGGAGAGAAAAGTAAGTTGTCACTGTCAAGAGTATGTTCTGTTAAGATATCTGATATAATTTTTTCTTTCTCTTCCCCTAAAACAGAGGAATGGTGCCCTCTTTGGCAACCACATAAACCATATTAGCAGTGACAGACGAGATTCATTTCAGCAAATCAACACCACACACCGTCCCTTACATGTTCAGCGGCCTTCAATTCCCTCTGCAAGTGATACTGAGAAAAACATATATCATCAGGCAGGAAACTCTGTGTACCACAATCATCATAATCACAACTCGGTAGGAAAGCACGTCCCAAACTCAACAAATGCCAATCTCAATAATGCCAACGTGTCCAAAGTCCATGGAAAACACACAAGTTTTGGAAATCGCGAGCACAGATCTGAAAACGCTTGCCGTTCACACTCCAGGACTGACCACGAGAAGCGTAGAAGGCCAAGCAGTAGGAGGTAAACGTCAAAACATGTCTTTGCTTTTAAAGAAATTTATAAATACACTATAGGAAACTTAAGCTAAGGGAAATTGATTTGAATCTTCATTTCTGTTGCCTAATGATGTATGAGCTGCATTTAAAATCTAGATCTGATGAATGGGAAATGCATAAAACTTCACTGGGGTTTGAAAGTAGCAGTTTTCCTTAAAGTGAAATCATTAGTTACAGCACAGACATTGTAATCACCAAAGAATTTTTCTAAATGACTTGTTCTTAAAATATTTTTCTCATTTTCATGGCTTACCTGGATAGAACACGCTACTATGAAACATATATTAGGTGAGTTGATGTTGTTCTGACATAATTGAAGAGGGCAGAGGAGTTTTCTTCCTTTTTTTTCTCCTTTCCTTTTTCTTTTCCAAATTAACTGTACAACAATGCATATGCTTAGTAACTTAAGTGACAATTTTTAAGTAAAATTTTTCACTGCCTGTTCTAAAAGGACAAACTTCTAATAAAGTTAAAAATTATTCAAGCCCTTTTGAAAGTCCAGGCAGGATTCTGCAGTTTTCAGCAGGCTAAAGATCACACCTGATTGTAGCCCTTGTTAAAAATTGACTTGCCAAGACTGGAAAAACCACTGGTGTTAGCTTTGGTAAATATTAATGTGTACAGTTCCTTTTATAGGGGACCCAAAATCTTTCCTAGTCTCATGCCTGAATATTTTCCAAGACAACTTTTAAAAAATAGGATCTATTGTTCTAATTGAAGTGCATTGGTAAATGGACATTCAGTGGTGCTTTTAATGTCTAGATTTGCATATCCATTTCAGATTTTTCTTCGAATACCTCACTGAGAAGTTCTTAATATTTGAGCCATTTGGCAAACTTCAGGCATTGGAGAGAGGCTGTGTTTTTCCAAATGACTGAATGTATATCATGTAAAAATGTCTTGAATGTATTTGACTTCACTGAGCATCCTCTTATTGTTTTCCTACTTGTACCACAAGGAAATAAGGGAAGAAATAGATGCATCGTTCATGTTCTGACTGCAGTGCTCCACACCACTATAACACCACGTTCTGAACTAGAGAGCTGTTAATGCTTGTCTTTCTTTTTCCCTCTTTGAAGCACATTAAAAGAACTGTGTATAAAATAAACAATGTACAATTGATATAAATAGAAAAAAACCCCTATTTGTTTGTTACTTACAGATCTGACACTGGTGATGGGCGCCGACCTACTATTCGCCGTGAAGAACGTGAAGGCCAAGACTATTGCAATGATGATCACTATTTGGGAGAGCAGGAGTACTACAGTGGAGAGGAATACTATGAAGACGACAGTATGTTGTCAGGAAACAGGTGAGGATATTTGTTAAATAAAATGTTGTTAAATAAAAATATTGGTTAAATAAAATAACCTGCAAAAGTATTTCAGTATTTTAGGAATGTAGATGGAAAGGCTTCGCTACGCACACTCAAACTGCAAATCTCTAATGAAATTAGTACTCCACAACCGCTGAAATGTGAAATGATGAGTAGGAATGGAGAGTATTCCAAAGAGGGAATGTTTCCCTTCTACTGAATACATTCAGTAACATCTCAAAAATAATCTCCACTTTTGTCCATTTTTAAAAAATTTTCAAGTCCAGCCCAGAAGTAGAGGAATTTATTGCCATTTTATCTTAGATCCATGAGTGCATATGCTCAAGTGCCAGACATGCTTAATTCTCCTCCTCCCCCCTCTCCTGCTGTATGGACTACATTCACCAGCTGAACATTGGCACCCTCATCTGCATCGTGTTGGTTTGCAGAAAAGATGAGATTTGCATGAAAGCTAAATTTTTTTGTATAATACTTAGCATCAAGTAACACCCTTCCAAGATCTGATTTTAAACATGAGAATATCCAGAATATAAGAGGCTTAAATCCATTCTGAGCTTCTGTTCTCCTGCATGTTACCCAGGGTTCTAAAGAGAGCATGGCAGGAGTAGAACAGAGTATTTATTTTATTTTTTTAAGCAGTGTGCAGCTGAGATCTTACATTTTTTGTCTGTACTGGTAAGAATAAATTCATTTAAAGTACAATATGATTAAAAATTTAACCTGAGAATTGACTATGTAACAGTACTAGTACAAAAGTATATGCCCTCTCTCAAAATCCTACAGAAACTAGATTTTAAATCTGAGTTGTGCAGTTATAGAATGCAGTGTTTCATTATCTTGCTGGAGAAAGAGTAGACTTGAAAATCTTTTAGAAGGAATCTAATAGATCTGTTTACAAAAAATCACAGAAATAATATTTCTTTATTGCTTTTTAATGCAGGCATAGATATGATTACCACTGTAGATATCACTGCCATGACTCAGATTTTGAAAGACCAAAAGGTTACCATCACCCACATGGTTTTTTTGAGGAAGATGATTCACAGATCTGTTACGATACAAAAAGATCTCCTAGGAGACGGCTGCTACCTCCAACACCACCACGTAAGTACATTGAGGACAATTTGTTTGCAAATCTCAAATAACTTAAATGCATTTAGACAGACTCCAGTTTAAAAATGCTTTTTTAAAAAACTTGGATTTTAAGCATCTTGTTTCAGATTGACACTGGTACTTTATTCTGCTATCTCAGGAACATTGCTTAAAATTCTGTGTTTCTTCTGAGGAAGAAGATGTTTCAATTTATAGATAGAATTAGCATTCTCAACAGGTATTTTTTCCTGTTTCTTTAATGTTCATTTCTTCTCTTCCTTAGATCTATCCCTTGTTTTTTTCTTATCTCAAGAAAAATATTGCTCTATCTGCATTTCTACAGGCTGTCATGCTTCTTATCTATTCTGTCTGTGTTCCAGGCCATACTGCAGAGATTAGCAGTGCAAATCCTCAGGTGAAACTAGGCACAGACTCAAAATTCTTGGGTTTCGGTCTTTGACCTCTGACACTTCACAGAGAGAAAGTACTTGGGGGGGGGCACTAGAAGTGCAAAAGCAACCTCTTTTTGAGGCCTTTTCTTGTCTCAGAGATTCTCGAGTGTATCGAGATGATACATCTGATGATATATCTGAGGTACAGTCTCAGAATGTTTAAAGCCACATTCTCCTTTACCACCAGAAAGCTGTGGTAAAGGACAGCAGCAAAATACATTATTATATAACAAAGGCAGCATTCGCCAGCGATACTGCCAGTATTGGATCCACACTTTAGGCACTCAGCTCCTTATGACAAGACTAGCAATGCTCTCTGCTGTTTGGCTTTCTGACCTTAACGAGCACAGGGGCAGAATGAGTCTTGCACCACAGAGAGTAAATAACTCAGATGAACAACAGAAAGTTGCTGGCTGTCTTTCTGTAGCAGAAGGGAAAGACAGCAGATGAAGGAGAGACTGTGAAAGGAGACCCCTGCACACCTTTCCACAAGCTTTTCTGATAGCAGAGGAATTTTATGCCAAAGAAATAGATAGATGCTTTGTATATCCATTCCACAGATTGCAGGAGAAAACTTTCATATAAAAATTGTCTTGGGTCTGCCCATGAAAGTGTTTCGAGTGGAGAGTTGAAGGTTTCTTCTAACTGTAGTCTTGGAGATAAAGTTTTAATGGCAGTGTTTGGCAGTCATTTATTTAGAGGAAGTTACACTTTTTATCTCACCTACAGGAAACTAAATGTGAGATAAAAGGTACTAGATAAGAGAGTATTTGATATCCTTGGGTAAGAGGACCTAGTTCTGATTGAAGTTGCATAAAGGTAATTTAGGAAGTCCTTGACTTTCACCAGTGTAACGTCACAGGAGCAATCAGTGTCATACCTCCTGTCATAACCATTTATTTAATATTCAGGAAAAGAGAAATTTTAGCAGATCAGTATCTGCGCAGATTTTAAAAGAATCTCAAACCTGTTATTTGTAACTAGTGATGGGCTGTTTGGCCTGGGGAGGAAGCCTTGATCATCTCATATAAATAAAGCAGAAAGAAAAAAGAAAAAAAAAAAAAAAGACATGTGGCACTGCACTAAACAGTTCCTGCTAGCATCTGATTCAGTCCTAGAGAACATAACATGCAGAGCCTTGACAGAGTTCTGCGGTCAGTAAGTTGAGCCCCATGTCAAGCTTTCTGGATGTTTTTATACCAAACTCATCACTACAGTATTTCAGCAGCTTCCAGAAGCATACTAGGGAATGACTGAGATTTTCTTTCAACCTCTTCTCTGCAGAGAACCATGTGCAAAGAAGTGTCTTGTTTTGAATGAAGGGACTTTTTGGATTGCTTTTTATTCATTTTGGTATTGGGACATTTAGCATACCAGGATCAGGAGCTAAGGCTTACATTCTTATATTTGGATTTGCCATAGAGACGAGGGAGAGAGACAAAGTTTGCTTTAGTTGGACAGAATCACCTTGTGGAGGTGCCTGTTTTAGTTCAGTGTCTCTTTGTTAGTATCCAGCATGAGGTGCCTGATGATAACTGTGAGGTGCCCTATGTCTATGGCACTTGGTACAGCCAGGTTCTGTCCCGTGTCCCACTCCAGTGCTTGCAGCTGTGAGGGTGGATCTGGATTCCAGCTGCAGTTCAGCATCCAGGCTTTCTGTGCATTGAAGCTGACACAGGGGAATGATACCCACATGCTCCCATCATTCTGCAGGCTTTCAACAAGATCAGCTGAAACATCTCCACATTAGCCAAACATCTTGATTTACTTCAGATTCCTACTTTTTCCTTTCTATCATGAATAACAGTGCACATAACAGCAGAGACCATGGCTGATCACTCTCCTAAGCAACAGAATAAACATCAGGAATTGACAACCTGAGTTGACTCAGATATGGTTTTACATATTGCATCTTGCTTCCGAGGAAGTGGAGATTTCATATTTCCTTTGGGAAATACGGTTTATTAGAATCAAGATCTTGAAGCCGTGGGGAAGAAAGAAGAAAGTCACAGCAGTTTATTGCAAAACTCTGCAGCTGAGTGTCTGAGCCAGTCAGCTGCACCAGACAAGCTTGTCTGCTGAAACAGCTCCTTCCAATTCTGACATGTTAGGTTGCCTCTATGATTTCTGCCTTGGACTGCTTTTGCTTATGTGATTAATCTCTCCATCTTATAACCAGCCATTCGCTTCTGTTAGCACGACTTGTTTCTTACTAGATGATGTGTTTTTATTTGTATAGTTCACTCACACTGGAATTCTGGAAATAATAGACTTTGAGGAAAAATATTTGGTTTTTCTAATGAATTATGGTTTTCCTGTAGCACATAGACGATCTTCCTTTAACTTCGAATGCCTCCGCCGACAAAGTAGCCAAGACGACATCCCACTCTCTCCTAATTTTCACCATCGCACGGCTTTGCCACTTCACTTAATGCAACAGCAGGTAAAAACAAACTCTTCCTTAGCTAACAGTGAGTTACATCTTTCCAGCCTCTATTTTGCAGTCCTGACTTTCACTGTTGTTTGAAGCAGTACTGGTGTATTCGTTGCTAGAGAAAAAGCTTCTCAAACATTGACCTTGTACAAAACACAGAATGAGTAGCTGGCCCCTTTGACTGTCTGAGTGTCCACAAAGAGCCACCAGGACTGCATAATAAAGCAGCTGTCTATTAATCTTTGCCTATCTCAACTCCATTTGTGAGAGTTTGCAAATATGACATACACACCTTCTGAGTCTTAGTGCACAGCTTGGAAAATGCTGACAGCTTCCTTTCCTGTCCTGGACAGAAGGAACGTTTCTATACTTTGTTTTCTTTAATATATTGTATAAGCAAAAACATTTTGTGATATGAGTAAAATGGAAAAAATACCATTTTATCCTGTCAATTTACCAATTTCAGTCCTGTTCCTTTCTTACATGGCTACTACACGTCAGAAAATGTTAACTTTGCGTAGCTGTTGCCTGAGAAATTTGTTCGAACTAACTGCTGAAGTAGGAAATGAGTATGACTGAGCATTTGAAATCACTGACTTCAAACTTCTTCCCTTTACCAGGTCATGGCTGTCGCAGGTCTGGATTCCAGCAAAGCTCATAAACACTCACCGAGTCGTTCAACGCGTTCCTGGGCCACCCCACCTGCCACCCCTCCCAACAGGGACCGTAGCCCCTATTACACCCCTCTGATCCAGGTGGACAGGGCTGACTCCACAGAGCACATGAATGGCAGCCTGCCTTCCTTGCACAGGAGCTCCTGGTACACGGATGACCCCGACATTTCCTACCGGACATTCACGCCAGCCAGCCTGACTGTCCCCAACGACTTCAGGCACAAACACAGCGACAAGCAGAGGAGCGCAGACAGTCTGGTGGAAGCGGTGAGTGCTGCAGGAACCGCTGAAGGAGCCAAGGGTGTCTGTGCTGTTTTGGGGCTAACTTTTAAAAGCATACAGTTCAATTCACATCAGCTCTCTGAAAAGGGAGTTTTAGTTTTATAGCCACAAACTAATTTTATGTAAAGAGGGGAATTTATTCATAATTGCTGTGTAGTAAAGGATATCTACTGAATCCAAATCTTCACGTTAGTGAGAGATTAATCAGAAAACTAAAGGTACTTCAGAATTTTGAAATTTAAGTTTTCTAGATGAGGATCAGTTCTGAAGTATGCCTCCACAATGGCAATAAGGAAGAGATGATATATACACCTGATTTCTCGGCTGTTTCTATAGAAATAAATCCCCATTTTTGCATTAATCTGAATAAAAGATCAAAAACTCTATGAATCAGTGTACTAAATGCAGAGAGAAGAATAACAACTGCAAGGATTGATTTGAAGGTCTACTAAAGAATGTTAAAAATTTCCTTTTATATTAAAAAAGATTTTAAGACAAAGTGTATGCAGCATTTCTGAATCATAGTTACTGTTGTAGCTTCCATCCATCACTTCCTTTCCATTGCTATGAGTTAAACAACACATTTTGTTACATTTTTGCAAATGGGAATTCAACGTCTCTTTTCCATGTACTCCAAAGTACCGAGAACATAAAATTCAATATTTCAGGCAATTGTTCTAACTGCACCATCTGAGGTGTATTAACTGTTGTCTTTAGTGTATCAGCCTGATAACTGAATTTTAGCAAAGACTACTGCCAAATTTCTAAGGAGAAGCGTCAGATGTACTGCAGCACCACTTAGACTGTCACACGTCATGTGTGCTTTGGAGACTTTTCACTGTTGATTTACTTGTTCTTTACCTGTACAGTTTGGCTGTGGGTTGCTCCAGTGATTCAGCATGGGGTTCTAGTGTTTTCCACGAATGACAAATGTTATGATCTGTCTGTTGTTCAGTAATTCCACTGAAATTCTTACTCTCCCCTCCATCTGCCAGGTACTTATATCTGAAGGCCTAGGAAGGTATGCAAAGGACCCTAAATTTGTTTCAGCTACGAAACACGAGATCGCTGATGCATGTGACATGACTATCGATGAGATGGAGAGTGCAGCAAGTAATCTTCTCAATGGAAATATCAGCAACGGGACCAATGGGGATATGTTTCCGATTTTAAGCAGACAAGATTATGAACTTCAAGATTTTGGTCCTGGCTACAGCGACGAAGAACCGGAAACGGGACGATACGAAGAAGACTTAGCTGATGAAATGATATGCATTACAAGCTTATAGTATTTAGCAAGGAAAATGTTCTAATAACAGAAAAAGTGCCTCATAGTTTCAAGATGCTAGGCACTAGCTGGAGTGAATAACCAGTCCAAGTTTTGTACGAGTGATGTCACACCTCAAGGAAGCCATAACTAATAAATTTATTATCTCCAGGTTGCCGAAATGTGATCAGAGCTGCAGTAGGTCAAGTCTCCTCCCACAGATTCTTCAGTTCCTCTGTAGGAATAAGGTTATTTTGGAACCAAGCAGATTGTGACAATCAGTTTTTTGAGGGCTAGAGCAGGATTCTGAGGTGTAATATCTTGCCTGTCTTTCAACCTCGTGCTGCTGTCCTTCCTAGTAGAGCAGGATTTTGTCAGTGACAGTGTCTGTATAGGTCTGGAACAGGATTGTGTGGGAAACAGCAACATGAGATGAGTGATGACAACCAACAGTGTCATTACCTCAGTGCTCAAAGCATATCAGCTACCCATTGCATATCCATTCTAACATTGTTTTCAAACTTGCCTCCTGATTTCTTTTCTTAATGCTCTTCTAAAATACAGTTTGTCATGCTCTACCAGTTAGAGATCGTTGGGAAAAAAAGTTATATAAAGAATAATCCGTCATATGTAACATCAGTTTACATAGGAAAATATCATTCAGATGGTCTATTTTATGACTATCACGTTAAGGGCAAAATATACTGGAATAATTGCATTCTTACTAATGCACTTGCAACCAGGTTATAGTAGAATTAGATAAGATAGTTTGCTAAAAATTATATAGTAGAAAATATTGTAAATTAATTGTAATATACAACGATTTGTATTTGTAAAGAGATGTTCTATATTTTGTAATTATTGTACCGTAATTGAACTGCAGCAATATTTATGGACCCTAATTATTGTAACTCTCCACAGAATTCTAGATAGAAGTATTTTTACTTGGAATATATAGATCTATAGCATAAATATTTAAATAGAGCCACCTCTCAGTGTAAATCTCTTTTTGGGATAAAGTGTCAAGTTTGAACTTGGCAACAGAACAGATTTTTTTTTAAAAAATAATTGAGTCAAAGGGATCTCTCTGCATAAGGGATGCACTGTTGACTACTCACAGTCTTATACTTGGAAAGGTAAAAAATTTAATGTAATTTCAACTTTTTTTTTTTTTTCTGACTGAAAAGTAAGCTGTAATTTTTTTTGTAATAATGCCATGCAAAAAACCCCCAAACCCAAAAACCTTGGCAAGTTCATGCCAGGGTATTCCTGGTCATGAGAGAAATAGTTTTGACAAAGTGTAATGCCTACACACCCTAAATTGACACAGGAAACATCTGAGGCAGAAAATACTTCATAGGTAAATGAAAATGCTTAATTTCAGTACTACTTTCTCTGCTTGGAAAGAGAAGAAGTGTGATAATATGATTCTACACAGAACCAAAAACCTCGATATAGAAAATACATTATTTTATTGCCTCTACCTTTCTGTTGTTCTATGTGTACTCTTTCAAAGATTTATTTTTATGCAATCAAGAGAGGGCTTCGATATTGTTCACAATGCAGTAAACCCCCTGAAATGTCTTTGAGGCTGAAATGACCTTGGAGGATAATTCAAACACACGGAAAGCTACTGTCTATTTTGTTAGCACTGGATAACAATGACTTGTTCTAACAAGTTATCTTATCAGGTTTTACCTGTAGTTCATATGCTAGATAGCAATCCAGTTCACATTTTTACAAATGTGATGTTTAAAACATGTCAATAAACATTTTGTACATAATGACAGTTTCCTATGAATAGCTTACAGACTTCCTCTGAAATCATTCTTATTTCAAATGCCAGGATAAGAACTTAAAGGTTTGTAAATTATTTCTTGACCTACATCATTTTGTATTAAAACAAATGCAAAATGTTCTTCAAAATAAAACTGTGTAATAATTTTATTATACTTGGGAGTCCTTTTACTAATAATTTTTCACCAAGAAGTTCCAAAAGTTAAATTCAATTCACAGTATTTGAAGAATGGGAGGGAATGTGTGGAATAGGGTATCAGCCTAGAGTATCACATCACGCAAGTCTTCTGTGAATGGTTGCTGTTAACCACAGACAAATGAAGCAATCGGAATATTCATGTGCAAAAGGGATTACTACATCTCTAGACACAGATCTATGGAATTGTTTAGGAAAATTTGATACCATGAAACACCTAAATAAATTTTCCACGCTGTCTTGGGAAGCTCTTGGGTAGGTTAGCCAGCAATACTCACTTTGTTACAATTTCCCAGCTTAGAGAAACAAAATCTGGGAGGCCAAAATGGAGCTATCCCTGTGAAATAACGATTAGATTTCGAAGTTGCACCTGCTGTGGTAAACCCACTTCTGATAAGGCAACTGAAGTTAAACTTAAAAAAAGAAAAGGAAAGGAAGAAAACTATCTGTCTTGTATTTTGTCCAGGACAGACGTTTGATAGCACGTCAGGTTTGGCAGATTGAGCAGAGTGGCAGGGTTTTTAATTAATGATTTCTCCAAGGAGACTGAAAACAATATGCTGACCTCACTGTATTTCCATGCCCTTTGTCCTCAGCCTTTAATAGTGTGATGAGAGACTCTTTCTAATGTAGATAGGCAATTTTATGAGGGAATTGTTTGCAAAAATAAACAATGAAGAAAATTCAGTTGCAGACCATGTACTATGTAGTTATTGGCTTAGAGGAGAACATTTGCATAGATTCAAAGAATACCTGTTCGGTTTTACTAAAGAAAGGTGTGGTAATAAGTAATCAATATATGCATAATTACATGGTAATTGGCACCCTTAAAACACTACCAATCATGTTAATTACTGGGTACAAAAAACCTAGAAGTTCTCTCAACAATTAAATCGTCATTTATGAGATTCCAAATTTGTTTATATATGTATTTAATGAGAAAATACTAGTAGAGAATTAAATACTGGTAAGTATTCTACAGTGAAGTAAATTCACTGAAAAAATTGATCTATAAAATATATTTATGTTTGAACAGTGTCTTTTTTTGGAGCTTGGCTGACAGAAGAATTGAGACTAAAAATTATAATAGTGTAATAAGATGCTTGTGTTCACCCTCATCATTTTAACTATAATATAAAAAGTATTTAATTACATTTATTATTATTTAATGATATATATCTATACTTTATATTATTTAATATAGTGATGCTTTTATTATTCCTAAAAATCTGTTTCTATGTTTATTTTATAGAAAATGCATATTCCAAGCCCACTTTTCCAGTGTTCATATAGCTGCCTAATTTGGTTGCAGACTAACTGAAAGCAGACACTTGGAAAGGATTTTCAGGTTGTGGTGTACAAAATCTTACATAAATTAAATGCAATTCAATTTTACAAATACTGCTATTTTCTGCTGCTTTTAAAAGCACTTCTCGTACTAAAGCAACTTGAGCTGAAAGGTGTGTACAAAAGAAATGTTTTTGGTCACTTTTCTTTCTTAATCTCGTTGTCCCCAGCCAGAGACCTCCAACTGCCTGGAGCATCTGCAGCAAGCCATTTCCATGGAAATGCTGGTGTTCTCTCTTGCAGTCCATGTCTGGTCCAAGCCACGCTGGCAGGTCTAGTAATTCTTGCATCAAACAGCTTTTACAGTTAACTGGTTTTGAGCACATAATACATTATCTGTATATTTACAGATTTTATGTCTGGGTAGAATTGGGAATAATCACACTGTAGTATTTTGTTAAAGAGGTAAAACTCCAGAATTACAACCTGTGTTCTGCAGTCCAATAAGGTGTAAAAATGGTTAATTTTAGCTATAAGACCGCTAGTGCTCCACAGGATGTGTTAGAATATCCTGGACCTGTTCTAAGTACCCTTTAGCAGACTCGACTTCGCTGGAAGTCAGAACAATTTTAACAGGACTTCAATATCAGCAACAGATACAACACAGGAGAAACTAATGGTAAGTTGATGTTTCTTAAAGATTTCCCCAGGGCAACAAACTCCTCAGCACTGCATCAAAGGATTCTCATGAAGGAGCCTCAACATTCTGCAGCAGTGAGGCTGGAATTCATAAAGCAGCTGCAGTTCACAGCAATGAAAATATTTACGTGTTTAGAAGGGGAGAAATCTGCGAGGTGTCTGTGGATGCTTAGAACTGCAAGAGAAGATGAAGATGTTTCAGAAGAAATGCCTGATTATCTAATTGCTCAGTGCAGCAATGTCTCCCTGAAAATAGGACAAATGGATACCTAACCTTGCTATTTACTCCTCTTTTCAGAGCTTGCCGAGCAGAGGAGAGGTCTGTGCATGTTCAGTGGTAAGGTATGTAAGCCAGTGGCTAGTTAATCCTCTGCAGCTGCGTAATAACAATTCCCATCTTGCATGCCTGGAGAGGAAACCCATGTTGTAAATCTGCAAATGTAGGAATTTAAGTGTCTCATCTTGCCAAAGTGCTTCCTCTCTCACCTGCACAGAACTAAATATATATTACTTAGAGTATCCTAATTGTACTCCAAATGATACTAGAACTTACTGAATACCTTTAAGAAAAATCTCACAAGCGTAAGTGCTGAGAAAGAATTATTTGCCATTAGGAGGTACAGAATATACAGTCCATGCTTTTCTCAAACAGTTGCGCCACATGAATTGTCTCCTTAACTCAGCTAAGCAATCACTTATCACTTGAAATATTCTTGTTCTCCCCCTCATTTCAAAAGAATGCATCACATGCATAGAAAGGTTTTACCTGTCTCCTTTTGGAGCAGAGATCACTGCTATCATCTTCCATCTTCAGTGTTTTTGTTTGTGTTTATGCAGATCCTCTAATTAAATAAGTCCTTTCCCTCAGCAGGGCTTCCAGTCAGTGCCTTAAGGGGAGCAGCACCAGGTACAAGTATCTGCCTTAAACATCTGCAGTTGTCCCTCCAGCCAACATCTGAGTCAGCAAGGTTTTCTACAGTCTGTTAAATCGGTGTAAAATTCCATTTTTTTCTGAAAAAAGTTTATTCTCTTTGCCACAAGTCCTGAGCAATCTTAGGCTACGGAAGCTTTTACTTCATGATTTGGCATCTGCTTAGTCAGAAGTTACTTTGGAATACTTAATAAGTACAAAATAATCAATGGATTCGATTTCGGTGAATTCAGTTTCTTAAGTTTTTTTTAAAACACAGTACCTGAAAATTAGTTTGACACCAAAAACAGCCATGAAAGCTCAAATATCTTAACTTACACATCTGAAGATTAAAAAAGCAAAGATTTAAGTCCTAACTAGAATATAGCATTGGTTCACTGAATAAGATTTTTCTTCTAATTTAAAAAGATCTCTTCCCATATCATCAATATCTGACCTTATATAGTTATTTTGAGTAACATTTCATTTTAAATATAGTTTGGTTGTAATTTTTCTAAATAAAATTTGAGTGATAGCAAGGCATCAATCAGAATATTTACTGAGAAATATCTTTTGCAAACAATCATTGAGCAAAGACCAGTGAGTGTAAGGATGTTACAGGAAGTGCAGATCTCTTGCTGCTAGAGCAGTACGACTAAATCGGCTTAAATTGTGAGCAGAAATCTACTCAGCTCCTTGGGAAACAAAGCAAAACAGAAAAAAGAGAAATTCCAGTTTTCCAGTAGATTTTTGTAAATATCAACTCCAGTTCTGCATTTTTTAGAAAAGTAAGTTTCTGATAAACACACTGTATGTCTTCTCCCTGAACACTATACAGTTAGAGACTGCTGAGTTTAGTGAAGTCTAACTTTGGGTGAGGAGTTGTAAACCATACATTCCTTTCATAAAAACCACATTTGATAAACTCTGAGCACATGCAGGTTCCCCCCTTTTCTATGAATTCTGATACAAACGAATTCATCTCATGAATATGAAATTGCATAGGTGCTTACATTTGCCTGATCATTGTTTGCAGCATGTGGTGATTATTGACTAGCTGTTATCCTGGGTAACATTCTCACAGGTAAAATTCTTCAAATAACTTAATAATTTTTAAAATAGCACACATTAATCTCTTCTATTCCTCATGCAATCACATAGTATTTCTGGCTTATGTGTACAAGCATCTTGTTGTTTAGAAACAGCTTCTCTTCAACAGAAAATTTTAATTTACCACAAAAGTAATATTTAACTAAATTTGAGATTCTTGGAGTATCCTGCACAGGGCCAGGAGTAGGACTCAGTGATCCTGATTGGTCCCTTCAAACTCAGCATATTCTATGATTCTAAAATATGGAACTTAAGCCAGCTGATTAAAACACAGTAGGTAGTCTAATACAAAAAAAAAATCAAATTAATAGTTATTTTAATAGGATATGTTGTTTTGCATAATATTTGTCACGTTGGCACGTTCAGTATGAGATACCAACACGGTGTTGAAAGCCTAAATAACAAATTGTATGAAAGGATGCGACTATTTATTTATCTCTGTGTTTCCAAAGTCTTGGGCTCATATACAGGAACATTTTTCTCCTGAAGTGATGGGAGGCCCTTAATTATATCTGCAGCTTTCTCTGCTATCATGATAGTTGGGGCATTCAAGTTTCCAGTGACCACACTGGGCATTATTGAAGCATCAACTACTCTCAAGTTTTCAACGCCAATTACTTTTGTTTGGGGATCAACTACAGCAGTGCTGTCTGAAGGCTGACCCATTTTGCAGGTGCAGGAAGGATGATAAGCACTATCAGCCTTCTGCCTTATGAAAGCATCTATATCTTTGTCAGACTGAACATGATTTCCTGGTTGAATTTCAGGCCCACGAAATTTTTCAAAAGCTTTCTGAGCAAAGATCTCTCTGGTCAACTTGACACACTGGCGGAATTCCCAAATATCTCTTTCTGTATGGAGAGAAAATAAGAAAATTGTAAGTACGCATTTAATTTAGCAATACATACAGAATGCAAAACAGAAAAAAGCAACATTGCAGAAAAAAGGCAGGAAGGAAAGTCTCTTGTTTCTTGGTGAAAGCCATGAAAAGCAAATATTTTTCAAAGTCACAGATATTTGCATCCACTGTGAACAAAATTGTCACTTATATAGCACAGCACCAAAAGGCAAGATGTGAACTATGAGGAATCGCACTTTATCTTGCTATACCCACTGTCTAGGAAAAGGAAAATAGTCTCAGCTTGAAGAAGCAAAAGAGATTCACTACTTCACAAGCAGAGGTGGTGATGAAATGGACAGCAAGACACAGCAGATACTGAGAATTCTGACTTCATCCCCAACAGAGAATTCTTTCTCATTTACACAGTGCTTTGCACAATCACCTCGTTTCAAACTAGCTGACTTTTATAAATGAAAAATAAGTAACAATGTACCAACCAGCACTTCTGAACTGGGGTTGAGTAGGTACAAAAATCAGCTACTGAAACAGGTGGGAAATAAGCTGCCATCAGAGCAGGGAGAGGCTGCACTTACCTGTTGACAGGTAGTTGGGCTCAATGATGGGGTGGTCGTTTGGGTCCGAACTCTTCAGCTTCAGCCAGCCCACACTTGTGCTCCTCATGGGTCCCACGTGGACCTGCAACACCCGTGCTGCACTCATGAAACAATCCAACCAGATGTACTTCCTAATTCAGTATGAGGTTTTTGGGGTTTTTTGCAATTTAGACAGACTTTAGAAATTCAGCAAAAGGAAACATTAACCAGAGATAGTGGAAAATACCATTGAACATTTTTCCATTTTTTATGATTTCTTTTGTAAATATGAAATTCAATTGCAGGGAGAAAATATGCCTGTCACATCAACTCACAGCTGTTCTTTTCATTTAAAATACAACTATTCTACTTTAGTAGTATCAAAGCATTCTAATACAATCAGCAACTGGACCAAATTATTCTCCTTGCTGAAGAAAACAGATTAACAAGTGTCGCTGTGAGCCGCTGTTGAGAAATGAAGACTTACTCTTCGCATAGCATAGGAAAAAAGGTGTTTTTATTATTTGTTTCCAGCTTATATAGGTTTTTGAAAGGTCACCCAGATGAGCTAGTTCAAAACCTCCCCCTAGGCCTAACTGGCCAGGCTTGAACTGTCTAAACCTGAGGAACTGTTTTTAATAACATCTAAACTTTATCTTTGTTTATAAAACACAGAAAAAAAAAAAAGAAAATTCTCATGAGAAAAGTCTGTGCCAGCCACAAACAAGGAGAAACATGTATATGCAGTGACTGTTCCCCAGAATTAGCACAGTTATGGATCAAGATGATAGTCTAAAATGGGGCTTGGATTTTTGCCAGTGGATAAATGAGTGGTTTTATCATTTTCGCTTCAACCTTTGTCTAAACTAGAGTGGGACAGGGAACACCTTGTTTTAGTTTTGAATAGCCCCTGGCAAAACTGTCTCCTAATCCACAGCATTAGGGCACTTCAGTAGAGTGAATGCTTAATTCAATACTTGGCTACTTTCCCAGAGATAGAAACTAACTTAAGTTTGGTGGCAATATCAAATAACAAGGCTGTGTTTTTTCCCCAAAGTAGGAGGTTATACAGAACAAAGTATTTTTCAGCATATAGCCAAATTATCAGCATTTATAGTGGAGCATAAACCTCCTTGCTAATGGCTACAAAACCTCACTGGAACATAATCTTCAACTCACCTGGTAAGCTTCCGTTGTGGAAGCCACCCGACCATGGTCAATCACCTGAGAAGGAAGAAAGTGGAACTGAATGTCGGGGTGAGGAACCCCTGGTTCACTTCGGATAAAACCACCAGATTCTAAGTGGGCAGTGGCTCCCTCACCTAGAGAGTGTAAAGGAGAGAGAAGATGCCATTAAAAGACCTTGGAAGAGCAACAAATCCACTTCCATGGATAATTTATATGTCCAGGGTCAAGGAATGCAAATCCATTATGAATGACTTGTAATTTAAGCAATGTGCATCACTTTCATTTGCTTCTTAATTCCCAGGTAAATGTAAATATGCATAACTTTGGAAATCCCCCTGATCTGAGAATGGGATGTTACAGTTATCTCACTGTAACTGGCACGCCAAGGGTCTGACTCCAGAAGCAGGTTTGCATCCTAAGAGGTGTGGAGGGAACTGGCTGCACATCCTGATATTCCTGCACTGCCTGCTCTGTGACATGCACTCCAGTTATCCCATCAGTCACATGGAACAGGCAGAGCCAGCCACACTGCCTACCCTAAAGGGAAGGATGAAAGCCCTGCAATGTGTCTTATGTTATTTTCATTTCTGTTTCAATCTGTAAGTTAGACCTCAATATTTACTTACATGGTAAAAAGCCACATATACCCAGAATAAGTTGCCAAATAATAACATAATTCAGCAAGTGATGTAGAGCTCAACTTTGGCCAAGCTATTTAACTGACATCAAGGATTATATTTACAGATTCTTTTTAAGGTACAACTTATAACTGAGGTACTGTAAAATGCATGTGTCATTTTAAGGAAAGTCAATTCACATTTACTTGTAGGCCTAAAGGATTCTGATCAGAGTAACAAACAAATTCTTTTGAGACAATTCTAAAGAAAACTTAATTCAGCTCAACAATATGTTTTATTGACATCACACTGATTTTAAAATAGAATATTTTCTCCATTTTTTTTGCAATAGCTTTTCTCAGTAGCATTGATTTTTAAACACAGAATTTTTCTTCGCATGAGATATAATAATGTTAAAAGTGGTGTATAATAACCTCCCTCATTACCTGAGATATAAAAAGTTTAAAATATTCTGATTTAGAAGAAAAGAAATAGTTCAAGTCCATTTGCAAGTTCCAATTATTTCCCAGAGCATGAAAAAGATTCTATATCGAGGATCCCAAACTATAAAATTCATGGATAAAAGGCTGTCATAACTCTAAATAAATCAGTAGTAGAATGATTGCCTACTTTGCTTCATACCTGTAAATTTCCAAAGCCATTCGAGACCAATCCTTGCCATGTTAAGTGGCTTTTGTGCACTGTATAAAGTAATAGGTTTGGTGCACTTTTGCTGGACATACACTTCTAAATGATCTTGAAGGTTCTGGCCTACTCCTGCAGGGGGTAGAAAGGAGGGGAGGGAGAAGAAAGTGAGAGGAAAAAAAAAGTTATTTCACCCAGAACTATTACCTATCAAGTTTCAAGCAGAGAACATCTTAAGTGGGAACTAAACCAACCTCGTACAAGGGCAGTGATGACACAAGACCAAGGCCGTGAGTCATATCAGCCTTTTGCTCATGTCAGAATAAGGTTTTATATAAACATAGCATAACTAGAATGAAAATAGAAAGTTAAATGGCAGACATATCACTTGTTCTAAAATTGCTAGATATGACTTCTAAACACTGTGCTAACTTTTTCAGCTTTAAGGAAAATTCATGTTATTTCTTCTATATTTGAATATTTATGACAGTGGAAGTTTATACAATCTGTTGTGGATCAAAACTAATTCAAAATTCTTAATGACAAATGTGCTGCTTAGCTATAAAAATATGCCTTTAGAAAGGCATTTTTCACTGTCAGATGTGGTAAAGAAAGAGTAGGAGTTTGTTGCTTAGTTCTAAAATCAATGCATGTTTCCACTGATTTGTATAAAATCGATGCATCTTTCCACTGATTTGTAACAAACATATTTCAACATGTGTTTCAGTCTACACAACTTGACATAAAGAAAACTCAATTTCATGATTAATTTAATTTAATGGTTGTTCAGTTGCATCCATAGGAAGATGAAAGGTTTAGAAGAAAGGAAGAAAATTACCAGGAAGATGACAAACAACAGGGATCCCCAGTTTTTTTAGATCATCTGCATTTCCAATTCCAGACAACATAAGCAGCTGGGGAGAATTTATGGCACCTCCACTTAAAATAACTTCCTTATTGGCAAAAACCTAAAAGGAAATGAGCACAAAAGCCTTAAGATTATAAAGCCTGAGCTGAATGCAAGCAACGTCAGGGGCTGCTCTTTGGATATGCTGTTCTGATCCAGATTAGACACTCTTCCCTCACATTTTCCTCCTTTAAATGTATTCCTGTCTTGTCAGAATTTTCCACATAGAGAAGTAATCAAACTTTTACTTTGATCATTCCTGTATTTATTCCCATCTTTACAATCCATTCAAACTTTATGGCACAGAACCATTCAGCCCAGCTCCTGTCCTACTTGCCAGGGAAAGAGTACCTGTGACACTCGCATCAGGCAGCTGAGCTTCTCTGCCCTTTTCAGTAACCCTTCATAAATTAAAACTGAAACTCCTAAGGAAGATTTTGAATTCACAGACATGGTAGTTCAAAAATTCTCAAGGGCTTATGTTTTGTTAATTCAACCAAGACTAAAGTTTTATGTCTTAGCTCATGGTAGTCCTCAAAATCCCCCCAATCGCTAAAGCACTGCTGATAAAACTGACTGCAGGCATAGACTGAATTTTGTTTAGCTGACAGTCTTCATCAAATGGTTTAGTCTGAGCCCTGAGCTGGTCATGACACAGGCTGCTAAATTATTCCCCTGCCTTTGACTTAGAGTTTTAACAGATTAGCATGGAATGCATATTAACTTGTAATCCTATACAGAGTGATGGCAAATGAGATTGTTGCTACAGTAATATCAAAGTGTAATAATAACAAAAAGTATCTTCACACTATTTATCCAATGTGGCCAACAGATGGCCAGTGCTGATAGCTTTTATTTGTTATTGCTTTGCTCTGGGCAATCACTAGCATGTTAAGACTGTATCAGTGCCAGTCGAATCCATACTTAGAGCTGTATTTTGCATGTTATACAAATATAACACATTTGCATTTTCTATGGTACACACAGGACTGGTACCAGTGTCTTCAGAGCAGCATTCAAACGATGCTTGCTCACTCTAAACCCACTGCAAAGTCAGCACTGTGGTTATTCCTAGCCCACACGGAGTTTTTCATAAAGTTACAGGTAACATGCTAAGAGGAAAAAGTGACTTTGATAAATTTCTGTATGTGTTAGTCTGTAATACAGTAAAACATTTTCATCCTTTAAAATATACTTTTCTGCTTGATTCTGAACTGAAAATCTCCAGGAATGCTCAGTCTACCTTCCCTACTTTTGTCAGAGGGCTTACTGGAATCCTGGGACTTCAGCGTTAGACAAATAACAAGTCACTGGCTGGTGAATAGGTTTTGAATCATTTTTGAATCAGGTTTTGGTGATCTTTTCACTTTGCTGATGACTGACGTAAAAGAGATTCTATCTAAAATAGACTGTAAAAACAAAAACACTTTAATGTAGTCAAGTGCTTCATCTCAATGTTCATAATGCAATAAAATTATTAGTGCTTCCATCCTCACAGGTATAAAATTTTCCAGAAAGTAAAAGCAGAGTAATCCTGCAGTTTTGATGCTGGGGGGACAGGAGGGGGTGGAAGGGATGGAAATCCTTTGAAGGTGTACTTAGTACAATACATGATATAAATATATATCATTTACTATGTAGAATTCATACATATATTAGTATGTATGAAAACTAATAGCAATTGAGGAATTTTGCAATTAAATGGTGCAGTATTCGGAAAGTCTTTGATCATGTGTAATTGGGTCTCCAAGACTTTCTTCAATAAAATTGATCTTGATAATGGCACAAGAACAGCAATTAGAGGTACCGTTTTCACAGAAATTTAATAGCTTATGACATCAATTAAAGGTTCTGCAACTTTTGTTTCATATTGTTAAAATGATTATCATTTGCAATCCACTTAGAAAACAGCAGATTTGTTCCGTGCTTTAGAAAATCAAAGAACAGATTATTTATACTGCATTCTAACTTTTGGCAGGTGCTCAGTCACAGAACTTGTCTGCTGAGTTTTATAAGGTTTACTTCACTCAAACCACCAAGATTTGTACTCTACACTCTCTAGGATATTATTCTTACACTTTCCAATTCCTTTATAATTGTTTGTGACTAAATACCTTAGGCTATTAGCATGCAAGTCTCTTTTAGGCAATATCCTAGTTACAGACTAGTCCATAATCAGCTGTTAAGGGAAATGAGGATGATTTAGGTCTTAGAGAAGTCAACGGATTGAAAGAGGCATAAAATGAACTAATTATCCACAGAGTTTTATAATGACAATTCAAGCTTCCTTCCGCACAGTCACATTTTCAGTGGAAGTTGGAGTGAAACTGAAAAATACTCATTCCACAGCCAACCATAAGGCAAGATTTGTAATTTATCCCCTGAGCCATTCAGAACTCAGTATCTGGCTTTCACAGATTTTCCTGTGCCAGACCAGCATGTTCAGAACTGTTTCTCAGAAGCATCACCATTGCAGCACACTGGTCAGTGTGCTGGGACAGGGCATGGTTGCTCCGTGGCTTCCAGTCAGACATCTTACACAACACTCTGAGGAACACCAAATTATGGCTTGTCCCCTCAGCAATGGGAGATGGAAATATGACAATGAAGTTAATCTCTAAATCAATACAACTGGAATATCATCTACTGTAAAATAACTGACAAGGAATCATGCTGGAAGAAACAACAAAACCTCTAAAAAAAGAGGACATTTTGCATAGTAAAGTGCCATTTTAATAGACTTAAAAAAAAGTCATTTAGCTTTGATTCATACCTTTCATACTGAAAATCGAAAATCTCTTACCTTTTTCCTTTGCCCACTTTTCACAAACTCAACACCAATGCATTTTGTTCCTTGGAACAAGATTTTTGTTACAAGTGTCTTCTCTGCAACTGAGAAATTTGGGCGTGATATGGCTGGGCGAAGATAAGCACTAGCTGTGCTCCATCTTTGACCTACAATGTATATTTACATTAAACATCAAAATAGTCATGCTCAGTATGCTTCAGATTGTGGCCAATAACCACCAGGATGCTAACAGAGGGAAAGTCTTCATAGAGTTTATAGAGTTCAAAACAAATAGGATTTGATATAACAATTAAAGATTTTATTTTAACATAAAGAATTTCACAATTACTTAATTTAGCTGTGAATCAGGACTTTCCTACTCATGCACCTTGCAATGAAATACACTGAGAGCAAGCTGCTGAAAAATGAATAGGGTGTAAATACAGAGTGTCATAGCTGTGTAGTAACCTGAACACTCAAATGGCATTCAGTGCAGATTATATGTCCGTATTTCAAAATTATTTCTGGGTCAGAAATAGAAATTACTTAAGGACCCCTTTATGGTTTACCTTGGTGTATAGTCATGTCCATCCAGCCAAAGCCCTCTTGCTGGTAGCCATTCATATCATCCGTGAAGGGATACCCAGCTTGCTGGGCCGCCTCCAGGAATGCTTGATGAAGAGGATGGTTTGTTTTCCCTCTGGACACGTGCAGGGGGCCATTCCCACCTCTGTACTGATCCGGCCCCAGCTCATGCGTCTGTGCCTTCTTAAAATAGGGCAGGCAGTGCTCATAGTCCCAGCCCAGAGCCCCTTCCCTGCTCCAGCGGTTGTAATCCTCGGCGTGCCCACGGATGTAGACCATGGCATTGAGGGAGGAGGAGCCGCCCCACACCCTGCCGCGGGGCCAGTACAGGACTCGGTTATCCATGTGCCTCTGGGGTGTGGTGTGGTAGTACCAGTTGTATTTCTCATCACAGAGGTTGAACGTCAGCGCAGCAGGCATGTGAATCTTCCACATCAGTCTTTTACTGCCTAGCAGGGTATCTTTAGGGCCTGCTTCCAAAAGTAGCACAGTACTCTTAGGGTCTTCTGTCAGCCTGTTGGCCAGTACACAGCCTGCTGATCCAGCTCCTACAATGATGTAATTATAAGAGTTTGCCTTTTCAGAGCTCAGTTGAGATGATGCACGTGAAATTTTGAATTGTTGTTCATTGATGCCTAACATGTTCTTTAATGTGTGTGCTTTAAACAGGCTTCCGGCTACTTTACACATCACAGGACTGTGACATTTAAATCCTTTCATTAAATATGACATCTTTACTGATAGTTAGTCACTCTTGCAGAATTTCTGACAAAAATCCGGTGGTTTACCCTAGAAAAAAACCCCAGAGATACTAATTAAGATGTAAGCATTATTACCTCTAAACTGTCAGTCATTTTCAGGTGACAATGGTATACTTTACCCATTTTCACTACCCAAAAGTTAACAACAATGGCAATAAACCACTAAATATTTACTGTCTTATTATTCTTTTAATGCAGTCTATGCAGCAGTCAAATGTACTATCCTATATTATATATAGTCTGATTTTGATTTGCTTCTGGTTCCTGAGACAGATGAACATTTTCAAGTGTTTGCCAAACCCATAAGGGGTGGAAACTTTTGCATTCCTTGTAGTCTCTCTTTATCCACCTCTAGTAGGAAAGAATTTAGCAAAAACAACAATTTCAAAAACTTCTCTGTAAGTTTGTGACAGTGGTCTCACACAAGGCAATTCACAATGGAAATGATGAGTATGCTCACTGCACGTTCTGCCAGACAATGTCTCCACAAAACGAATGTGTAACAAACTCATTTCCAGCTATCCCAAAGGAGCAAACTGCTGGATTTGGAGGTCTGTCTCCTAACACAGGGAGAGGGAAAACCTGTTCATCTGTGCCTCTCTAGCTTGCTACTAAACCCAGATCCTGCAAGAGTGTTCAAAGTACAGTTACAATCTAACACCACCAGATCCTTAGGCTGAGTAGGAATGGCAAGGTTTTTACCGGCAGAGAAGCCTGTGAACCTCGGAAGTACCACGGGTTTAGCTCTGTGTTGCACTGGTTCAGGCACAGGGACTCAGTGCCAGATTTTCACAGCCTGTGTGTCACAGGTACTGACCCTGCTGGCCAGCCTGAAGGGTTGCTCCTGCTCTCTCCCCTTGAAACCATTCCTTCTGGTCTAAGCAATTATTGAAACGGGGTGTCCTCAGACTGTAAATAGTATTTCTCCCTGGTCCATGACTTCTGTCTAAGCTGTTGTCGTGAATTCTAGAGACAGCAACTTATCCAGAGTCCATTACACTTATCTCTTCCAGCACTGCCCAGATGAAAGAGATAAATCAGCGTTCTCCTGAAATATGTTGAATACTCCGTAACAAAATTAGGTGTAAATTGCTGCTAAACATTAAAAATGTTCCATATACAATTACAATTTTATACAATTTTATGTACAATCTCATTTGCAAAAGTATGTTCCTTTACTCTTGGGGAACAAATGGAAAGAACCATAACTCTTTGACTTTTCTTAGGAAAACTTGTAATAAACCTGTTTGGGACTGTACAAACCCCAAAACTTCTGAATGAACAACCAGCCATGGAGAACAATTTGATCTGTAAAGAAAAAAAAATGCTGGGGATATGTCTGAGCCTAAAGTTCACACAGTTGGTTCTTCTCACATGGCTAATTCAAAATTGTTCCCAGCTGAAGATGGGGAGAGTGTCAGGTTTTTTTGCAGGTGGAGACTATTAAAGGATTCTTTCTTGAAGAAGGGTCATCAGCTTCTTCTGATGGAGTAGGGGAGGATGAAGAGGTAGAGAGGTTTTTACTTGTTTTGGTTGTGATGAAGAGGGTTACAGTTTTGCAGTACCTATGTTTAACCTGCAGAACTGGTGGGCCACAGGACTTTATTGATCCAGGAACAGCAGATTGGTGAGGGGGTTGGTAGGATATGGGCCTAGGCCCTGATAATCTGGGAAAGGTACTCTGTCCTAGTAGGGAGCCATAGTTTAATGGTCAACTCTTTTAAATGTTGCTGTGGCTGTGTCAAAAGGAAATAGATAGAAATAGGGAGATTTATACAATGTGGTCCTACTGGGGTGCTCTGTACTCACTACCAACAAAAGTTATCTTTGGGCCTGACTGGATGTTACTGTGTTCCCCTATATCATGCCCTCGTTATGAACATGTAATAAAATGTTCCTCAGGAATCAGTGAGCAGACTTGCAGAAATGCATATGGCAGCAACATAAAATAAACTCCCTGTACTGCAGTAGGGCTTCAAAATCTGGAGCTTGTTTTAAAAAGTTTGTGTTTACCGCAGTTGCTATTCAGCAGGGCCTACAGCTGGTGGTCATACAAGACTGAGGAGAGCAGGAGCATCTCAGCAGGAAAACTCTGTTGCTACAATAGAATAATACAGCTAATCATACACTGGTTAGCTAGAAGCAGGCAATGGAATTCTGAAACCAGGTGTTTGGGGCTCCTTGCATCATGTAACACATTTCTGAATACAGTATCAGGCTGATGGAATCCATGGGTACTTACAATTGCAGCTCTTCTGGTGTTGATCTGGGGTCATATGCGAAAACAGACTTTTCTAAGGTACCCAAGACAGGGCACTCACTGTCTGGGCTAGAAGGCTGGACTGCCAACCAAGAAAGCTAAACCTAAGGTTCCTTTTAAGTAACTCAAGTAGTATATTTTAAATCTTCTCCACCACATGTTTTTTAGATATATAGTTTGATGTTATTTCATGGTTTTCTTCACTTCTTTTTGTTGTTTTACTTCAAATGGAACAGGACTGGCAGAATAACATTTGAGAGAATTTTTATCTTGCAAAGAGACCTGGGAGTGAAGTCAGTCAGCAGTGTCCTGGCCGTAAGAGTCAAGTGACTTTGACAGTCAGTGGGTAGATGATTCACAAACCTTGGTGCTTTTGAGTTCTGAAGCGCAGAGGTCAAAATTCAAGTCATTCTGATTTAATATAAATCCAGCACACATGTTTTGATTGAATGGATTAAAACACTAGTTTCAATACACAATTCTTTTTGCCATATTGATTCACATGCACTCTCTTCTTTGTGTGGTCCCTTTGCCTGAGCACTATCCTACACCAGTTCTTCTAAACTGATCCTGGAACAAAAGGGAGAGGGCCACTGTGCCTGAAATTTTACTCCCTGTTCTATAGGCAGAGGCAAACCAAGAACATCTTCTTCGGCAGATGTAAAACAGGACCCTCTCCCACAGATGTCCACAGCATGGACAACACGTAGTGGAGCAGAGTAAAGGGGCTTTGTCAGGACATTAACCCTTCATGTTACCACCAAATCCTGTCAGGCCTGACTGTGTAAAGTGCAGGAGGAAGAGCTCCTCAGGTTAAAGCAGATCTTGCTTTGTGTTTGTCTGTTTTTCCCTGCTGCAGGCTGTGTAATAGGGTCTAACTTATCTGCTGCAGAATGTTTTGGACTAACTTTCCCTTCAGTCCTGCTAGGGAGAAAGTTCATTCACTTTCAAAAACTTTGTGGTGAGTTTCATTTCCAGGGCTGAAAGTGTTCAAGCCGACTTACCTCGCCGCTTCCTCCTCTGTGCACAAGGGTGTCTGTGAGCTCCGGCGGGTCCGGGGCTGCCCGCGACCCCGCTCTGGGGGCTCCTGCGGCGGCTCCTGAACCGCACCGGCAGCGGGGCCGCTCCGGCCCGAGCAGAAGGGAGATGGGTCTGTCCCGGTCCCCTCCGCAGGACGGGGCACCCGCAGGCCGCGTCTCTCTCAGCCCGGGCCGGGGAGGCCGATCGTGTGTGGGGGCTGCCGCCGACCCTCGGCAGCCACCGCCCAGCCCGGCGGGCGGAGCTCGGGGTGGTCCCTGCGAGCGCTGGGGCCGCCGGCGGGAGGCGAGCGCGGGCTGCGGCGGGGAGAGCTCCGCGGGGAGGCAGGGCAGGAGCGCGGCTGGGACTTCCCCCCGGAATGCACCCTTTGGCCGCTGTGCAGGATGTGCCAGAGCCGCTTCGCGCCGTTTCGAAAGCGCCCAGAGGGGCAGCGAGCGAAGTCCTCAGCCTCGCCCATCCCGCCGGAGTCCCCGGGCGGCTGCGCTGCCCCGCCGCTTCCGCACCGTGCCGGGACAGGGCTGCCAGGTCCCTCGGGACGGGGCTGCCAGCTCCGCCAGGTTCCCCCGGACAGGGCTGCCCGGTCCCCCCGGACGGGGCTGCCAGCTCCGCCAGGTTCCCCCGGACAGGGCNGGGCTGCCAGGTCCCTCGGGACGGGGCTGCCAGCTCCGCCAGGTCCCCCGGGACAGGGCTGCCAGGTCTCTCGGGACGGGGCTGCCAGCTCCGCCAGGTTCCCCCGGACAGGGCTGCCAGGTCCCCCGGGACGGGGCTGCCAGGTTCCCCCGGGACGGGGCTGCCAGCTCCTCCAGGTTCCCCCGGACAGGGCTGCCAGCTGCGCCGCGGAACTCCGGGGCGCGGAGCAGACTCAGCCCCGCGCTGAGGCGGCCCCCCATCCGCTGCTTCCCGGGAGCGCTCCAACTTTTTCACCTCGCTCTTAGTGGGGCGGAAAAAAAGTTTCCCCCACCCTCGGCTGCGAAAACACTTTCCAGTGGGAGCGCTGTGAGCTGCAAGGTGGCTGGAGATGAAACCAGGGTGTCCCCGCTCCGTGCCCGCCGTGCCCGCGCCTCGCTCCGTCCCCGGCACTGACGAGAGGGAGCGGTGTATGTATGAGCGCTGGGCGCAGTGCTCGAAGGCAGCCTGTGAAAGTTGAGCTGGTACTTGCAGTTGAAGGCCTTAATTGCGATCCTTACCTGTGCGGTGCGTGTTTCCAGGAGAACGCCTTGGCTGGGAAGTGAGAGTTAGCAAACGCGCTGTCCCACCAGACCTGTCTGTGTTGACTGATTTGTTACCTCACCAGTGACGACTTTCGGGTTTGGTTGTATCGCTGATAAGTGTGCTTCAATCATAATTCTGAACAGTATCCTACTGGGTAGGCAGAAGAACTAATTCCACATTATAACTCAGATAAGTTACTTCTCTATTGGCTTTGTCCTTGAATATCTTCAGTATATTCTAATGTTCGTTGTAGACTAAACTGCATTAAAACGTGGTGGTGGTGAGAGTATCTCATAAAATTCCTAGAGAAATGGCCAGGGATTGGTACTGTGTGAAGGCAGTGCCACCCCTGGGGGATGAACCCGAGAGTCTTATTTACTCTTTCAGAATGCTCATGGCAGAACAAAGCTGATATAATGAAGATGAATCAAGATTATTGTGAGATCTTGTATTTTTTCCTGACATCATCTAAGGACAATGGTCTCAGACACAGTATCTTTGACATTGCTTGTAGATGCTGGGGTTTTTTCCCAAGTCCTTCCTTATCACTCTTCGCAGAGTGTACTGAATGATTAATAATTTTATAGCTTAATTCCTCGTTAATGTTTTTGTTCTTAATCAGATAAGAAGATAATGGACAGTCTCTGGATCGTTGGTTATTCACACTCAAGCACCACACTCCAAACTTCTGAATAATTATTCATTAATGGAAAAGAGTAATTGTTCCCTGTGGAACTATGAGTTAAATGTGTACTTGGTATAAGTGGTCTTTAATCTTTGCAGTGATTAAGAATGCTTGCAAACCAAACTGATGTGTGTTTGCAGTGTTGAAATAATTTTGTACACTTTCAATGCTGTTACTCAGTAAGCAAATAAAAAGTCTATAGAAAATACTCAATAAATATGTATAAGAGTATAGAAGTTTCATGAAGTAACAGAGTGATTTCAGTAGGGGTATGTGTAGAGTACAAAATTCTAATTGTGCTGGTTCAAATGTGAAAAAATAAAGGAGTTTCCACTTCATTGTAAGGGCTCCTGCAGGTGTCTAGTATTTCATGGGTTTGCTGATTAGAAATTGGTGATGATATCTTATCCCTTTGTTACCATCTGAATCATACACATGGCCTTTAAAAAGAAATTTTGAGAATTCTGTGCAGGCGAATTTTTTATTTTTAAATGCATGGATACTTGAGTATTTATCATTATGGAGTCAGTATTCACTGCAAACTAAACTGAAACTACCCATTGTTTTCTGTTGCATTATTTATCAGGTGTATTCAGCAGATTTGCCCCTGGATGTTTGCAAAAGTCTGGGGAAAATGTATGTTTTGGATATACAGATGTTTGAATGTTAAAATCCAGTTAAGATGCAGATGACTTCAGTCTTACGTGATTTTATGTATACTAGCCTTGGCAAATTTTGCCTTTCATCTTCTTTAAGTTTTATGCTTATTTGAGTAAAGCTGCACTTCAGGAATTAGTTATTTTGTAGCTTTTGCTCAAGGTAAAACTCTAAACAAAAAGGAAGAGAGGAGCTGAGTTGACTGACTGATGAGACATCAGGTTGTAGGGGAAGGTACATTCCAGTAACATGGGAGGAATTGGTAGGGAGCAGATTCAGACTGATATGACTTGTTTCTTTCAAAGTAGGGAAGAACATTAAGTAAATTAGTCAACAGCTTCAACGTTGATGATTCATCATTTTGCATAGCTTTTTAGCACACTTTCTACATATGGACATTGGAAATGATAATGTCAATAAGTCTGTGTGCATTTTCTCTAAAGTCTATTAAAATATACATAAATGAATCCGTAAGTACCATATATTGATAAGCATTGTGATAACTGACTACGGCTTTTAGAGACTTGTTTCCAAGTGATTTTTTCTCTTTTAGAGCTCCTCACAATCAATTCAGTTGGAGGATTTGAGTGCTTTCTCCTTGCTGCTCTATTTGTGACTGTCTCATTGCTGTGGCAGCTCGTGCCATCTCAGACTGAGCTAAGAGTTCTCACCTTCTTGAGCTTTTGTATCCTGTTGGGTTTTGCTGCAAGTATCCTTTTAGATAAGGTCATGTAAAAGAGACTACCTTCTAGGTATTATTGCAATAGGAACGCCCTCAAGTTTGTTCAGGAAGCTCCAACTTCAGTATTTCAGTTCAAATTGTCCTGTCAACCAGGTTTGGTTGGTGTTGCGGGGTGGTTGAGGAGCGCAGCCTTGCTGCCCTCAGATGGAATGAAACTGGAAGATGTGCTGGCTGTATAAAATTGCAGCTCGGTCTTTTGGGTGGATTATATTGGTTTTCGTGTAACAGAGAAAAAACTGGACTCTACAAGGGATAACAAAAAGCTAACATGAGGTTTTGATGATAAGTACAGGGCAAGAAAAAAATACTCTACTTCCAAATTCTTGTCTTTCCACTGAGTAAAATAATTTATTACATAAGTAAAATACCAACAGTGACTGTAGTTTCAGTTCTTCATTTCACTTTTACCCTAATGATCACTTATATAACAACTTCACCTCCTGGTAACATTAGAGTAGGAATCAGAGTATTACATTAAAGCCACAGCTGCACTCTTCAGCTGTTGGTTCTGTGTACATGTTTCTGGAATGAATCTTGGCTTAACATCTGTCACATCATACGTTATACCTTAAGTTCCTACATTGTGCAATTTTAATATACAGAACCTGTATAATATAAATATAGTTACTTTGGAGATGACAGTGATACTCTGTATGCAGAATTCAATGCATACAATTCACAAGATGAAGGGTATCTGAAGTCAAGTGCATTCAGTAACATTTTTGTTTTTTTACAACACTTCCAGAAAAATCTCAGTTGAAGTTAATATTAATAAAATACAAAAAAATATACATCAGCAGAAGATCAATTCATATGCACTGGGAAAAAAAGGGCATTTGGGGAAAGGAATCTTCAGTGAAGTTCCTACAGGTTGCTCTGTAACCACCTCCACTACCACACAAACGCAGCTCGCTCCCGTAACATCCTGACACCAAAACGCTGCCATTCCCTCTGGTATATCCACAGCTCCTGAGTTGTGTCCAGACAGGCCAAAACTGCGCCTCCTTTCCAGGCAATTAAACGTGGATCCATATCCTAAATTCAAAACACAGATTGCACAGAATCATTAGTCTCATTTTGCATTTTTCTCCAAAGTTGTATCCTACTTTTTCCAACAGTATTCACCAGTTAGAATCTGGCAGGGTAGGGGAGGAGAAAAGTTTTTCAGTATTATCCAGGAAAAAATAGTGAGATAAAAATATTGAATTGATATTCAAGATGCTTTGAGAAGTCACTTTTTGTTTTAAGATGCTTTCTAAGCACGTCACGAAAATCTTGCCTTCAGTAACGGAGGCTCTGAAATAGACGGAAGTATATTTACAAGTTTTGTTCGATCAATGCCAAATGAAAATTAATCTCACTGCCTGTTTTTCTATTATCTTTATAGTACTAAAAAATAAAACATCACAATTTCTTGCTGAGGAGACAGGTTACCTTCATGGGCCAGTACTAACTGCTTCTTTAAGAACAGGGCCTTTAGCTAATAAACACTTCAGTGATCTGTACCAGTAACACTCTTGCTACACCTGTAACTGGCCAGTGCTATAAGATGAAAGCTCCCTTAAATCTCAGATATTCAACAACTCTGGGATGTTGAAAGAATTTTTTTCTTTTAATCTTTCAAAGACTTCAACCAATCACAGTTTACTTACCACTTAGCTCTCAATTAACAGTTACCTTAGGCCTTGTGATGACTTCAACCAATCACAGTTTACTTACCACTTAGCTCTCAATTAACAGTTACCTTAGGCCTTGTGATGACTTCAACCAATCACAGTTTACTTACCACTTAGCTCTCAATTAACAGTTACCTTAGGCCTTGTGATGACTTCAACATTTTCAACGACTCTTCTGAAAGAAGGTGGCATTTTGTTGAGAATTCGGTGTTGAAGAAACTCTTGAGCTTTATGAAACATAAGGCCTCCACCCACTACTAAGATCGAGCTGTACATCTTCTTTTTTGTATCATCAGATGCTGGAATGAATGAATATATAGAAATAAATCTGTTTTTTAAAGTTAATATGGCTTGTATTTGTATTACAATTAATTTAGTGCAAGTCAAACCAGACAGAAACTGATGTTTGCCTTTAAAACTCTTTTTTTATTCCTTGGAGATACAAAACATGTGGCTCAAGAAACATTAACAAAGATGCGAGCATAAGAAACAGTGTAGCTACTCTCAAGCTGATAAAATCTAGGGACGCATCTTTCTTTGGTGAAATATATAGGAGTTACATAAATCCACCCTGAAGTGTATTTTACAGAGCTGTACAAATGTAATTCTTACCACAGCAGTCGATACTATGAAGGATGGCTTTGTCCAGGCCCAAGGCTTTGCCTTCAAACTGAGAAATAGCAGTTTTCCTGGACATGTGTGCAGTTAAAGGCTCCTCTGAATCATTGCCAGGTATCATACAGTCACCCTGGGAAGATCCCAGTTCCACTTCTTGTGGGTAGATCCTCTCTGAAATGTCTGAGGATTGGCCTCTCAATTCTCCCTCAAATGTACCAGGCTTCGACATAGATTTTCTGTCAGCTGTAGCTTTTGCAGACTTAAAAATGAGAAAACAAGTTGAAATATGAAAACTGTAAAAAGATCTTCAGCAGGTTACCAAACAGTACAAAGACTTAACTAAGCACCATTGTATTTCCCCTCACCTTTTTGCACAGCAAGGTTAAGCCCTGCATTATTACCTCATCTAATTTTCATTTTAATCCTCACATTCTAAGTAAGGGCTTATTTTGAACTCCATCAGATTGGTCAATCTCGTAATATGAAGTCTTCTTAGAATTTAAAAATGCACACTTGTAATTAAAGAATTGTTTAGGCATCTGTAACTACTTTAAATTTATTCTTTAGTACTTGCGATCCAGGTAACAAACTCTGGTTTCTGAGATGAGCTAATGAGTCCTCATTTTATTCCCCAATTAAATGATAGTTAATGAAAAACAAAACCAGCAATCACACACCTGCTCCTGCTTACTTTGTGTGGCCAGCAGATAATGTTCATCATGAGGATCCTCAGGGTCACCTTGTGACCTGTGCTGCAAAATTGTCATTTTTTGTCCAACAATTCCAAAAGTTGCTGGATAAAACAGAGCCATTGGTGCCTGAAGAAAGATTTGGCATAGGTTTACTACAGTTTTCCTTCTTTTGGCATTTACTACAGGAAAAAGATAAGTCTTGTTCTATTTTTCTCACAATACAAAATTAAATAGAGGTGGTTTTTTTTCCAGGTAGTTTGTAAAATACTAAAATGTCTTCTGCTTTTTATAATTTAAAAAAATCCCAACAAATACACAAGTTTCTTTACAGATTTTAGCATTGTATGATAAATAAGTAATCAAATGCAGTTTGTTGCAAAATTAGAAAATTCAATGGTGAGCTGAAAACTTGCAAAATTAACATTAATGCTTTGCACTTGAAGGATAATTATCATATTAAGATGAAGCAACAATCATTCTGGCTAAAGCTACTTAGAAAGTCTAGTGCATCCATCAGTGCTGCATTAGGCCCACTCATCCATATACGAATTCCTTTAAAGTTTATCTACAAGCATAGTTTAAGAACAATCCATAAATCACATAGGCTTAGTAGCACAGGACTGATACAAATTGAAGCTCTGAGTCTGAATGCTCAATAAACTTGTAGTTTAATTTAAAAATGACCTGTAATTTTTCATCCCCTAATCGGAACTGGTACAGCAAAGCTGGAGAATCCGGATGTCGAATTTGGAACTCATGATCTTGTAATCCAGAAATATCCTACGGTCAGAAACAATGGAAACAAAAGAAAAGAGTATCTTTTATATTTATCAAGCTGCATCATCTATTTAAACTACAGAAAACAACAAAAAGTAACAAACTCTCTTCTAACTATGGATTTTATTTACCTGTTCTTGAGTTTTTTAAAGTCTTTTCCACATAGTATGATCTGCCAGACAGCTTTCTACATGCCTAAGCCTCTAGAATGAGGGTTTTGAAGGAAGAAGAGACCTGATGGCAGATCTTACAGAACTGAAGTTGAAAACCAGCAAGTACGCGATTATTGTCAGCTTCTTTCAGACATAAGAACAAAAAAACTGCCTTTCTAAGGGTTGGGATTCCTTTCAGCTAGAGGAAAAATAAACCAAGTTACAAACATTTCAAGTCTAAAGCTTCTACAGCTTTTGCCAGTATTCTCCTGAGTAAAATATTTACAATTAACCTGGACTCACAAAAAGGCTCCCCAGAGTATCATTCTGTAAAGGCATAAAAAAATTACTTGTAGAACACTATTTTCCCCTTCTTACCTGATCTAGATGACAAAATGTCTCCTTCAAGTGCTGAAGCAGCAGGCAATCCAACTTATTAGTTAACTGGCAGTCTCTGTATGGGAACCCTGCTCGTTGCATAAGCCAATAAAAACACCTTGATACATCAGATCCTCCATATGCAAGGCACAACCTAAAGCACAGAGAAGTAAAAAATCTTATATACTTGCTGAAATACTGGCTGACTGCAGTGATAGGCATAGGTATGCTAGGAAGACTTTAGACATGCTGGGATCATGACTTTCACAGAGTTTGCAGAACACAGTATTAGCTCTGATCAGCTCTGCCTGTTTCCTTCTTTTAAAGATATCAGAATTCTTTAATGTTCATTTGTAACAGTTAACCATGTTAAATGCTTCACAGTAAACAAACCTGTGTTTATAGAAATTTTGTCTCTTTTTTAAAGTCGAGCTTTTGGTAAGCAAATAAGTCCATGATTGTAATAGTTGTGTACACTCTAAGGTACCTGGTGTTGCGATGGGAAACACCATCTTCTACACAGCAAACACTTGTCTTCTGATCTCCCACATCTACAATACATGCACTGCTTAAACCACTTCCAAAGGTAGCACAGACAGACTCTTGGTGTACAATAATTCCTAGCAACATGAGAAAAAATTATATTAAATTCATGCCAAACCTTACAGTCATGTTGCTGACATTTAAAGGACATTTTAATGTCTTTTAAAGATCTACAAATAGCCTGTTTCTGCAGTGAAAGCCTGTATATTTCGTGAAGATGAGGTAAGGGGTACTTAAGAGATTTTTTTGTTGGATAAAGCTTTAAAAGGCCTGAAAAAGCTAAGAGCAGGGTCAAATGATCCTGTTTTTCTAAGATTAAAGGTACTGTCTCCAAATTTTAATTATTTTTTAAATCTGGTAGTGCAGGGTCTTGGCTACCAGATGCGTATGAAGTGTTTTCCTAATATTTTTCTGGTTTTATTTCTATTAGCATTTCAGATATGGTCTTTAAGTAGTTATAAAATAAGGTCCAATTTCACCCTCTGTTTTCCTTTCAATCTACTTTTACAGAGTACATTTGTATCACAAGCCCATATTTAAACCTGGGAAGTACCCGAGGTTCCAGTCTGTCCTTCCAGATAACCGTGCATTTTAGAAATACTTAAGAAATCAGACTGTTGCTACTTTTACCTCAGCTGAATGAGAAGCCCAGAGATGGAATGCATAACAGCAAACCAAACAACTTATTTCAATACTAGCCAACCCTTTCGCCCCTTTAAAAGAGACAGCAGTTATGTGATTGGCAAAAGATGAGGGTGCTAGTCCCAGCTAACCTGGGACTGATGTGCAAAAATGTGCCTTGAAAGAAAAAAAAAAATCATCTTTATGCAATTAATCATTAAGTACTTGCTTCATTATGGTTTTTACCTGAGAAGCCCATCTTCATTAGGATCATATTTACCAGTTCTTTCACATGTTGTTTATTATAGATGTCTGGAATTAGTAAAATGCATCTGTAGTACTGAAGACAAGAACAGTAAATTAAAGACTGCTCTCAAATAAAGTTTGATATACAACTTATTAAAAAAAAAAATCAAAATTTTAGGAAAGGGTATGGTTTTTAATACTCTAAAAAACGTGTTCAAAGGAAGTGCCAAGAGTCTATAGCCATTAAAATGTTTAAAAGTACATCAGATGTGAGACAAACACCTACTCGGTAAGGATAAGTAACTATACAAGTATTAGGCAACCCTTCCCCAGGTGCCTCCTTTACAGTCAACAAAAAAACCCTAAAGAAAGACTAAGACTGTGAAATGTCTATCATGGGATTTCTAAACATCCTTGTTAGAAGTTCTATCAACAACTGTTGTCTTAAAGACATGGACAAAATTCCAGATGAAGTCTTGGGAACCACACTCAACAGCAAAAAGAACACATTTGTTAAGAAACCACCAGTTAAGAGGCTACCAACACCAGCAAGTTGCTTCCCTTTTACAATAACACTTAGAGAAGTGGATACAGCCCACACCACATAAACGTGCTGTTCACAGCTCACCTTTAGGTCTTTCAGTGGTATTTCCAGGTATTTTTGTATTGCATGTGACCATATAACTTCAAGGTCTGCCAGTACTGCAGTGAGGGAGCCACCAGGTCCTGCATGGAGATTCAACTGCCCTCTTCTGATGGGCCAATGGATATTATAAGAATCTAATGGATTAACATACAGTGCCTGAAAATAAGAGATTACATTCTGGGCATTGCTTTTCCCCAAAAAAATGAGTAACAAATACTGGGAAGAAAAGTATTTCAGATGCAGATAGAAGAAGACACTGCAGAGCTCACACTGATGTAACAGCAATACAGTGTATTTCTTTGTAACAGGGCTTGATTATAAACCGTTAAAATAAAAAGACAGCAAATCCATTGTTTAAATTGTTTGAATGCTCTTACTCACAGATATCTACTGAACATTAAGATATATTTTTCCATTATCTCATATTAGAAACTAAAATAATTTAAACACTTTGAAGCCCAAAAATATCAAGTTACTCAGCAGCAATTCCAAGTAGTGATACTTTTATTGGTTTCTTGCCTTTTCTCTGAATTATGCCATATGGGCAAAGTTCTCACCTACTCCTTGCAAAAACCCTGATTTATAGCAGCAAGGGATCCAAGATACTTGTTAAGGAAATGGGGGAAACCCTCTTGTCTTGCTGAATGATAAATACTCAGTTACTCCACAGTAAAGTTTCTCAGGTTTGCTTGGTTAGCTTTAAATGTCTTTCACTACATACCAACTTATAGCAGACTGCAACTGATTAATGGCTGCATTAAAACCCATGAAGCCTCATTCAGCAGGAAAATCAGTCTTACCTCTTCTCCTACCAAAAATTCAGGATGATTTGATGTGTTTGTCCACTTGGCCCCAGAGCTGTGATCCAAAATGGCAGGCCTCATCTGTCTGTTGTACGACCTGGCCTGAAATGTAACCAAACCAAATCCTGTTGATAAATATTTTACCGGTCACTTTTTATGCATGGAAGAAAAATGAAACACCCTTTTGAACCCAGCCCTTCAGGAAACATTTTAATTCCTAATTTTCTCACATTTTCAGAGTTAGGTAACACAATAGCACGATCCATATTTGGTCTACAAAGGGTATCTATTCTTGTCCACTGCAGCATAGCATCACACCCAAGGACTGTATGGATAAACAATTTAATAAGACTTTAAGAATGAGTTACCTGATCAGGTGACACTGGTATGCGCCTTGCTCCATTCGACATCTTTTTGGACCATATTGCTTGGTCCACCATTTTAAGGCCATTTTGTCTCTGCTCAGTACTTTCAGGTTTCTAAGGAAAACCCCAAATATGCAATGTAAATACTTTCAAACCATGTCTGTATACTGGTAATACTGAAGCTATTAGGAAACAATGAAATCTTTACTGCGGTCGATTGCAGAAAGGACAGATATTTGTAAAATGCAAAACAGACTTATGCTTATTTTTAAAGAAATTACTTTTTATATTAGAGTTCCTAACACCCAGTCAACTTGAATCTTTTAACTGCTTTTAGTGGCTGCTAGACTTCACCTCTAGTGATGTGCTCAGGCCATTATGTACTTAACTACAGACATATGAAGTAAGAACAAAAATGTTTAAATAGATCTCAGTTATTTAAAGATGAGGTTTAATATTAGAGAGTTAGTTTGATTTTTACAGATTCAGATTACAAATAAGATTATTACATATGTTTTTTGACCAGGCTGGACTAAAATGACTTGCTGTGTTATCCAAGTCACAAACTAACACATTCACAGACGGAGATGTCTGATTCTAATCCTATAGCTGGCATTCCATCAAAAGAAATAGTGTGGTACCAGACCACATTGCAGGGATATCAACATGTACAAACCTATCAATTTTTTAGATTTAGTTCATTGCAAGCAAATGAAATAAAACGCAAACATAGGCTGGTGCAAGCCCACTGACTTCAGTAGGTGGCATCTACAGTCCTTAAAAAGCTGCAAAAAAGTTTGCCTAGAGATGTATTCTTGTCTGGAAAAGCATGAAGGATGAGGGGCACACACGCCCTACACAACAAACGGAACCGCCCCAGGACCAGGCGACGAACACGCGGGTTTTGGCGAGGCGGGGCCGCGCCCGGAGCGCTTACATTGAGGCCGTCCCTGAGGAGCCAGCTGTCCCTGTAGGCCGCCTGGCCCTGCTGCTTGTGCCGCCGCGCGATCACGTGCGGGATGCCCGCGGGCAGCGTGTCCGTGGCCCGCCCGAGCCGCAGCGTGGTCGAGCCGGGGTGGATCACCACGATGAAGTTGCTCTGTATTTGCTGAAAGCAGCAAAACGCGCACGGAGTGAGACCGAGTCCTCGCGACCACCTGGAGCCCTCCCCGCGCTTCCACATCCCCCCTCCGCTCACAAACTAAAGGCCGAGCCCGGGCCGGGCCCGCCCCAGCGGGGAGGGAGCAGCGCCCGAGCAGCCGCGGCTCGGCTCCGGGCCTCACCTCCTGCAGGGACTCGGGCACGGCGGCGGGGACGATGGGGCGCTTCACGCCGCGCTGCTCGCGCTCCCGGTCGCGCTCCTTGTCCTTGCCGTTCTCCGCCTCGCCTTTCTCGGCCTGGGTCATGCTCCGGCCGGGCGGAAGCGGCGTCTGCCGGGGCCGAGCGGCGCCGAGCCCGGCGCGGGGCGGAAGCGGGCGGGCCCTGGCCCGGCGCCGCCCCTCGAGCAGGTACCGTGTGGGGGCCCGGCGGCTCCTGGGAGCTGCCCGGGACGGCGCCGCTCGCAGCGGGAGATGGGGTCGTCCCCGGCGCTGAGGAGCCCAGCAGCGGCACAGGGAGCCTGGGGAGCGGCCCTGCCGCTGCCGCGGGCCTGGTGCAGCAGCAGCCAAACGCGGTCAGCCGGGCTGGTATGCTGGTGGGGCTGCAGGAGGGGGGATACGGCCCTCCAACAGCTTAAAATAGTCCTCTATAAAAAGGCTGTAGTACAGCTGGTGTACGTGGTACAGCTGTAAAGGGCTGACGATGATCAGCCTCCCTGTTGGTGGGCAGCGAGTTCCTTTATAAACTGTGCAAGTGGGATGTTTGACTGGACTTGGGGGAGATGCGGTTTTCAAAGGCTGAAAGTTGCTGTTATACAGCCAAGTCTAAAAGACGGAAACTTTGTGTTAGGTATGCGTGGCAGGAGTGGGAGCTGCTGGAGTGGCTTGTTACTTGAGGGGCATTGTTGGTTACTCTCCGGCTAAGGAGTGTTAAGGAATACATTCAGTGCAGGTAGGCCGGGGTGCAGCCGCAGTTCGAGCTGCTCGTTGAGCTCGGGGGGGCTGGAGCCCCAGGTGAGAGGCCGTGCACGGCCACCCCTCTGCACAGCACAGCGCCCGCGGGCCTGTGGCCCAGCCAGGTGGGGAACCCCCAGACACCGCAGCAGCCCGTGACCCCCAGACTTTGCCATGCTTACACTGAGGCTGTAAAAGCTGAGGGGTTCCTTTGTTCAGGGTCCCTCCTCGGAGGCACCAGCTGTTATCTACTTATTGCACCAAGATTAAATTATTTTAAGGATCTGGGCACCTGAGACTCTGCTTTGGGAAACCTCGTCTGACTCTGAGTGTAGTGTGTGTGTAGGCAGTCAAGCAGGGCAAATTTTGATCTCAGCTCCAAGGGGTGTGGATGTGACTGCCAGAATGGTGCCTGGATGGTCACACAGGAAGATTTCCTTAACAAGAAATTATTAAGGAGGCTTAAGTAAAAAATTTGCAGTGGCACTCTGTAGAAAGTAATTTAATCTGGATTCTTGTCAGCAAATTTTTTCTGAAATAGATGCAGCCCTCTTTAAGCAAAAAACCCCCAAAACCCACAAATCCCAAATAAACTCCAAGAACAGCGAGGAACTCCCATCCTGCCATCCTGAAATGGGGTATATTAGATAAAAGATAGTTACTATTTGAAAGAAAATAACTATTCTGAGATAGCTGTCAGTATTTGACTACTCTTTTCTTCATATAATACAAACATGACCAAATTTTATTGTAAAAAAATCCCCCCAAATTTGTATAGTAAATAAGTTTATACATTTCAGTAAGTTTATAGTGGAGAATGGAGCTGTTTCAAGAGGTGTTTCTGTTGTAAAACCCATTATGGGCCTTAATGAAGCGAGAGTTGTAAAACAAAGTAATTTGTTAACTGCATTTTTAAAGTGCTTTTAGAGTATCATTAATATAATGAAAATATAGCAAAGTACAGAGTGTTTGTCCTGAGAGAGTGAATACAAAACCTCTTAGGAAGTGCTGCTTTGAGTCTTGCGGGACCATCTGTTATCAACTACAAATCTGAATTTGTTCTCATCTGAATAGCAAAAGGCTTATTATACTTCAGATTTTTTCACTTTCTAAAAATGATGAGAAAATCAGCCATGTGACAAGCCAAATATAATTTACTTATTACTTTGCAACTACAGTAAAATGTTCAGAAACTATACAAAGACTTTAGACAGTAAACATGTATTTAATAAAACTGTGGTTCAGTTACACCGGATCCTTGAAGGAGTTCCCAGTACAACTTCATTAATCTGCTTCTATCACAGAACAGTTTCCAGTCAGGCATACACATCCCCATTTGGTCCACCACTGAACTCTTCTTTTCATCTGGCAGATGTGTATGCTTGTGCCTGCCTCTTCAGCAGGCGTTTACCTAAAAGATGAAGTAATTACAGTATACTTAAAGACAACGAGGCCTTTCTTTGCAAGATAAAATTAACGATTTAAAAATATTGTTTTTAATTTAGCTAAATGAGACCTGCTGAAGACTTGCTAGTTTTATTCCTGAACAGGTTACACCTTACTGCAATTACCCAAAAGCCATCTCCACAGTCTTTGCTGACCTTGTGTCTACTCGAGAAAAAAATGCTGCAACATCCTGGTTTTTTTTCTCCTATTCGGAAGAAGCTTATCCTTGTTCTAGTGAACAGAAATACTGGTAGATGTGTTTCCTGGTATATGAACTTTTTCCTACAAGATTTACAGGTATTAACCACCTGGATGCTTTTTCTTTTCCTTGTAACTTTTATTATAGTAACAATGGGAGTGACTGATGAAAAACAAGGGTTGTTTACTTAAGTCTTAAAGTAAATTAAACCATATTGTAAATACGCTCAGTGTCAGATGTAACTCCCAGCAGCCAAACTAATTAGGCAGATGTAAGAAATTTAAACCCTGGGACTTTTACCTCTATTTTTAAGCAATTCTGATTTTTACACTTTACAGGAATTCAAGATTGGTATGGCTGTATCATCGTAACAGGGGAAAAAAACCCCCATTTTTACTGTCTTGTAACAACTTTTTTTTTTTTCCGTCTTTTCTCTTGAGAAATATCAACTTTAACCAAAACCCCTCACATGTCATATGATAACTATTAGAAGAAATGGAAACAAAGCTTGTTTCTACTAATCTGATCTTTAAATTAGCAGCCAAAAAAGATGAGAAGCTATAAATAACTGATCAGCTGTGCCATGCTTTGTCTATCAACTTCTGTGCAATTAAAAATGAAAGCCCACCATTCCTAAGCCAAAATCCTTTTTAACATCCTTTCCCCTGCTTTTTCTCCCCTTCTCCCCTTTACTGGAAATATATTTGATTCCTTGATTATTTTCCTCTTTTGGTAACTTCTGCAACAGGAGGACAAAACACTCCATTCTACCTTAACCCTGAATTATCATTGCTATTAAAAAAAAAACCCAAACCTTTCAAAGCAGGATACAGCAGATTTGGAATTACCTTCCTCATCCACCTCCAGCCATTGGTGGTGGACTGGGGCCTCCACCCCAGTGATTTATTCTGCCCATCCTACGGCGAGGATGTGCTGGAGGCCTGAAAAGAAAGGAATTCTGTCATCACACTTTTCAACTAGAAATGTAACACTGTCTATAAATGTCAGTAGTGAGAAAGTCTGAACCTCTGAAAAAGTTGCTTTTCAACTGAAAAACTGTAAGAAAACCCCAACCCCACTTTCACAAAAATTCTTTTCTGCACTGTTCTCATTACTGCTGTATGATGTGAGCAGGCTACAGACAACTGATGCTTTGACACAGTCCTACAAAACACTTAGGCTGTAGTGTTCATAGAAATTATACCCCTCTAACAAAGAGTTCTGCTTTATCTGTAGGTAATGTAATACAAGAAATGATGCAAGTCAAATGCTGCATATGAGCACGTCTAAGAAAAGAAGAAAATTTTAACAAAGATGTATCTTGTCTCCTAGGCAGGCTTCAAAAATATTTTCAGAGTGTTAGTCTGTACTGCTATTGCAGCTGTCCAAAGCTGTGTATTGTTACCAACAATACTGCAGATAACCATTTTAGCCTTCCTGCACAACCCAATTCAATGCAAATCACAACTGTAATCTACTCAGATTCATGTCACTTCACCAAGATAGGGAAAAAAACTGGTGTGAATATGAAAAAAATACCCTCTTCCGTCATTGTATCCTGAATAGGAGGAAGATGTGTAGCCTCTTCTTCTCAAATCTGGTTGAATAATGCTCTGAAAACTGAAAAATTAAAACATGGGTTAGGTGAATTGATAGCTAGATAAAGTTTTTGAATTTTTTGTTTGGAAGATAAGAAATGGCCTGAAAAACAGTAAGTAGTCATGATCACTGTTGTTTAAATCTTGGCAATCTGTCTCCTACATACAAAACTAAAACCTGAAATAATTCTAAATTACAGTGAAGCTTAAACTATATAATCTAGTTTTCTTGTTAATATGCAAGAAATGCATAAAATATAAACTTGTAATTGAAATCACTAAGAAGTGTTGAATACATCACAAGAACCTTCTGTTTGTTACCTAGCTTTGATCCGGGGCCATAAATTTTTGTTTACTGCTGTGTGTTTACTTTTACATAGTCAGAATCTATTGTCACCAGTAGAACTTCTCCAAACAGCTTAATTATTTGATCAGATAGTAGATGCTGTTTAACAAAAGTCTATGCTTTTCTTTTTGCAGTATCAAAACAGATGAAATATAAGAAAACTCATTTGAACTGCCAATCAGCTAGTGTCACTTTTCATGCACTTTTTGTTAAGTATACTGTGCTTAATAAACAAAACCACATATTTGCAGTAAAGCATTTATACATATGGAATGCTAAAGAGTAAATATAACATTTTTGTTGTGTTACTGATAGCATTGTTATCTAACCTCCACCTATTTCAAATCTAAAATGAAGCTCACCAAAAGAATCAACTTCTACTTACAACAGGACCACAAAATCTGCTATCGACCAGAAGAAATCTGTTATAGATGACAAACTCCAGGGAGCCCGACTCTGGTTATCCAAAACTTGTCCTGTAACACATCCAGACACAAAACATCCAGTGACGTCCAGTGCGTGACACTGCACAGTACATTACACAAAACCAGATCTGCTAAATCCAGAGTTTGCAGCTGGGAGGAGAAACTGCACTTCATGGCGTCAAGTTTCATATTCTGTAGGTTACTGCCCAAGTACTTGAACTAAAGGGGTACCACGGCCACACGGGCTCTACGTCCAGGAAACCTATAGAAAGTACCAGTGCAGTGTCTCATTGCCCGTAAGCCGTTAAAGTGCTGCTCTGTGACGCTCCCGGTGTCTGCAGCACACACTTGGACTCCGCAAAGTCCCTCAATACGGTTTAGAAGCAGATAAGGCTCGGCCACAGGCCTCAGGGCAGCGAAGGGTGACGCGACACTGGCAGCGGGCGGACCCTACCGGGCTGTCCCGGCAGCGGCGGCGCTGGGGAGCCGCGCTCTGCGCAGCGCGGGCCCGGTGTCCCCCCCGGTCGGTGCTCGGCCCGGCCCGGCCCCTCACCGTTGCAGATGCACACCGCGGCTGCCCCGGCCCCGGCCCCCCGGGCGCCCCTGCCCCTCACCGTTGGAGATGTACACCATGGCTGCGCCGCCCGGCCCCGCCCCTGCGCCTGCG